>JBBMKD010000216.1:52722434-52882054 GCA_037834095.1 Argya squamiceps
CAGCTGGCCGAGCTGAGGAGGCAGGCGGCCCGGCTGGCTGCCGGCGGCTGCCCGCCCAAAGCCCCGCCGGTAAGTGCAGCGCCCGGCACCGCCGGGGGGTCGCGGGGAGGGGGTGGGGGGCATAGCAGCCTGTCCCCGGCCCGCACGGGGTCACCGGTACATCCCAAAAGGATTTGGGAGGGGAGTGTTACGGCAAAGCCGGAGACTTCCGACCCAGGAGGATTCTTTAAAAGTTCAAGGATTTCCCGTCCGGACTTTTATCAAAAAACGAAACTGTGCGGCTGGATGCTCACCCGCTGTTACAGCCATCGGCTGCCAGAAATAGTTAAAAATAAAATAGGGAGTTTGGGAAAGAGCCGAGGAGCAGCCGTGCAGGTGCTGTCCGGGACGCGCCCTCGGGGCCGCCCCAGAGCCCCGGTGCCGGGGCAACTCCCCGTGGCCCTCCGCAGGAGCCGGGGCCGCCCAACCCTGCTGACACCGCCCCGGGGATGCCGGCTCGGTGTTGCGACTGGGATTTGCCTTCATCCTTCCTAAGAGAAGCTACCGGCGGCAGGCGTTCAGCTCCTCCTTCCGAGAAGCCCATAAAGTACAGCTGAGAATCAAACACTTGTGTCTGTGGCGCTGGAGGAAACTTTGAGTGGGATGATCTTTGAGTGGGCTGTGCTTTTGCCCTCTGGGTACTTGAACGTGCCTGCCTGGCTGATGGGCTCACTCCTGTCCTTAATGTCCCTCGGGCAAGCACCGGCTGTGTCATTTTCCTCCAATTTGTGCTGCACAGTAGCACTTAATACCTGGTAGGGAATGGAGAAAGTGCTTGAGGATGCTAAGAGGTTCCTTCTAACACAGGTGCAGCTTTATTAGCATGTGTTCTAATTGTCTGCACAGTTTTTCCTTTCCGTGTTTGTTTTCTGTCTGTCAAAGGCTTTTATTATCCTTGTCCCTTTTCCTTTGTCAGAGCAGGTAGAGCAAAGCTTTTGAAAGGTGAAAAAAGACAGTCTTGATACAGAGTCTTGCCTAGGCATCTGAAGAGATCCTGAGAATTAGCTGATGGGACAAAATGCAACAGAAGACCCTGAGATTCTGTTTCAGGACACACAAAACGTGTGTTGGGGTTTTGATAACATTTGGAAGTAACGTATTGTTTTCTAAACAATGCTTATCTGGATGTTTGCAAGAATGGGGGGGAGGGTCTGAAGAGGAAGCCAAACCCTACTGACCTTCGTTTTCATTCAAAGAGTTCCTGTATGATCTACAGAATTCCCATTGAATCTAAATATAGTTTTGTTTGGAAGTGCATTGTGGAGCAGTGTCTGAATGCACAGCGAGGTTTGCATTTTCAGGCCAGATCCAAAGCCTTTGAAATCGACAGGAGTCTCTCTTTTGACTTGCTGGGTTTGGAGTAGGCTCTTATTTCTGTGGTGTAAAAGGTCACATATCTTATCTCACTGGATTCAGGACTGCTGGACCTTTTGTTTTTTGGATTGCTGCAAATGGTGGAAAGAGAAGTGCCTGACATAGGCTGCTTCAACGAGGAGCACAGAAACTCCTGTTCCTGTTGTTGGGGTGGGCCTCTCCCATGGAGAATTGGGTCCTATCTGTGAGCAGATCTCTGCCATGGGAAAAAAACTTCCCAGTGTAGGAGAGTTGGGGGCCTCAGCCAGGTGTTCAGGTGAGGAGACCTGTGAGCAAAGGCCTGTTTGTGTGGTCCCCTTCCTGCAAGTCTCGGGGGACTTCCTTGATAAGCACTTGATGATGGGTAAATTAATCCCCCTTTTCTGCAGGGTTTCAAAGCATGCCTAGGACCGTAATAAAATAGGAGATATCACAGTGTCAGAACCTCAGCAGACCTGAGCACGGAGTAACAGGTACCTGGAGTTTACTCACTGTGCAGCATGCAGTAAGGCTTGATGGTTGAAATTTCTTGAAAGCTGCATCCTCTGACACTTGTGAGAGACCTGCAGCCTAATTGCAAGCTCAGATTCCCTCTAATCCTGGTGTGGTGAGCAGCTCCTCAGGAAGGAAGATGCAATAAACAGTTGTACTTACTGCCTTGTGAGCGTGAAGTGGGTTTAGCAGGAGATAACAGTCAGGGGTTCGGCTACTCAGCTGCTGTGAATTGGCCTTGCAGTGGGAATCTGATGCAATATGCTGGCAGGGTGAGCACTGTGTAATGCTTGTGCCAGAAAGGCAGCTTGTGCGATTTCCCCCCCTCCCTTTCTTGTTCAATTATATAACAAGACATCTGAAAAAGCAGCTCCTCTCTCTGAGAGCTTCATGCCCATACAATGCAAGTCCAAAGTTTCCTACAAGCTCTTCTAAATGCACTGTCAAACCAAGCAACTACTGGATGAATAAACACCAGAAGGCTGCTGCTTGGAGCACGCTGCTCTCAAAGGATTTACCTCCTTTGCCATAATAATTAAGAGATCTTTCAGCACAGATTCAGAAGGGTTTCCACACCTGGTTGAAAACCCTTTGGAAAGGTGGGTGGGTGCCTCAGAGATGAAAGAAGGGCTAGTTTCCTGCTGTTGATATCTTTCCTGATGAAAGAGTGGAGGTGTATTCTCATGCGTGGGGCAGCTGACAAGGGATTGAATTCACATTAGAATAGAAAACCAAGGTACTGTTTGCAGTCTGCAGGGATAACAAATCTAATTACTTGAGAGGGCTATGATTCATACAGTTTATGTTGCTATCCTTTCAATTAGATGTATTTAAAATATATAAATAATTTAAAGTTTCAGTGCTCAGATGATGTGCATTTATTATAGAATACTGTTAGTTGTTTGTGTCTCTTCAAAGTCTTCCAAATCTCTGTGGACAGCTGATAAAAAGATAGACCTCTTTGTTTATGTTAAAACTCTTTAAACAGTCTCCCAAACACAAGATTTACTGCATCCTACACTCTCAATTCCCTTCCTTTTACTGCTGCTGCCTTTACAGTTTTCCACCACAGTGAGGCCTGTGTGTGAATGAAAATGTGATTTTCATTAATTGTGGATGGAACCAAGCAAAGTTTAATCTGAAATTATCCCAGATTAACATTTTGGTATTGCAGTGTTGGCATCAGTTACTGGGTCATGTACTGAACTAATGTAGGAGGGAAAAACAAGGTGTCTTGGTTTATCCATAATTGAAAATTTTACAGGCTGTGTCCCTGGGGAGCTGGTAATGGGATACAGGATCTCCTACTGCCAGAGTTCTGGCTGGAGTGGAGAGCAGGTCGCTGTGCCTGGAAGTTGTTGCTGTTGGCAGCTGTGGGACAATCCATGGGAAATGAGTCGGTGGTCTGTGTTTCACTCCCAGTTGGCAAATAGCCTTTCACAAACCACAATTACCACTAATTGGCATCATTGTTGGCAGTTTCAGGGAGACACTGAGGACTGAATGGGATGTAGATTAAATTAGTAATAATATTACTTAGCACCTAAATTCTTCATTGTGCTTCACAAATGCTAATTAATCAATTTGTGTGATTGGCCTTGTTAGGTGAAACCCAAACATGCTGTCATTTCTGAAGGGATGTATGTCAGAGTGAGGTGTGTGTCTCCACAAGGAAGTGGAGAGGCAGGGACTGTTCAATATGGGAGATGTGCTCCTGTTGCTGCATTTCTGGAAGTAAACTCTGTGCTGCCTCTGGCACAGGAAATAGCCTTAAGGATATATAGCTACTGTAAAATGGTTTTAGCTAATCCCTTATGAACAGAGGAAAAAAGCTCTCCTGGTGTGAGGAATGCACACATGGATGCAACTACATCCACAGAAGGGATTTATAAATGTAAATATAGTGTAAATATTTTGGTTGTAGAAAAGTAAATATTGTGCCCAGGTATACTGTATTAGAAGAACTTTTTAATCAGTATTGAAAGGAGGCCAAGACCAGCAGAAGTTCACTTTGGAAGTGATCAGCTTTGATGATCATATTCCTCCCATGCCAGGGATTCAGATACTGCATTGCACTTATCCCCATCCCCCCTCACCCCCAGACACCCTCAGTCAGAGCAGTGTATCCTGTACCTACTGCCAGTGCAGGCAGGTGCCAGAGGTAACATTAAACAGGGCAGAAACATTCATTTTGTGTTACAGCTTGAGTTCAAGAAGTTCTTGATGTCTTAGTTTTTAAGAGCTTCTTATTTTCCCTGTTCTGTTCTGTTGTTTTAAGTATTTACCCCCATTGCATTATCTGCACTGTGTGTTATGTGAGGCACACCACTGAACGGTTTCCAAAGGCCTGGAGGACAGAGAAGAGAGTGTGGCTCTGTTGTTGGTGGAGTTGGCAATTTTCTGTTCCCCAATACCTAAAAAGTCCTGTATTCCCAGTTGCCCAGGTAAGCTGGGTACAAAGGATCCCGCTGCAGCCCTGGTCTGCAGGGAGCTCAGTGACCTGGACAGGTCATGCCTTTGTTGTTTATGAACCATGAATCATTTGAGGGAGCTGAGCAAGTCCCAGCCTGCTGTATCCTTGTCAGGGCTTGGTGTTACACCAGCCAGAGTTGGAGGAATCTCTGGTACTCTGGGAAAAAAGGGAAGATGGCTCTGGCTTTAGATGCTGATTACATGGATGTGTCTTACCTGTGCAAATGCCAAGCTGTGCTGCTGGACTGAACTCCCATCACTCCTCCTCCTGGTCAAAGTGGTGGTCTCTTGGTGGCAGTGGCACACCTGTGTGTGCTGCTGATTGCATCACCTGCAGGAGAGATGAAGAACAGAGTTTGGGGATGAGCAGGCTCTTTCCTGTGGTTTTCTCCTGTATGCTAAATAACTCCCCCATGTTTTCACCAGCAGCAGAACTAGGGAAGGAAGGTTTGGTAGGATGGATATTCACTGCATTTGTTCTCCCCATCCTTCTGCATTAACCCCAGCTGTTTCCTCTTTGTCCCAGATGACTCCATAAGAGGCAGCATCTTCTCTGCAGCTGCACACACTGTTTCCTTGACAGTAAGATAGTCTTGGACATCTGGCTTCTGCCAAAAAACTAACAACACATGGGGTACTGCCCAATTTTTCTCATAGTCTGTGGAAGTTGCAGGAATTTGTTCTGAGCCTTCTGCCTCAATTTCAGATCATTTGACAGGTTCAAAAGCTGTTAAGGAGGGCTGTCAGTAAGAAAGATGGAAAGAAGGACCATGCAGTGGTTCTTATTGCTTTGGAAAACCAGGCTGAGAGGACAGGTGTGGGATGTAGTCTTGATGTGTGAGAGTCAGGGATGTTTTGTAATTCCCACCTTGGCCACCCTGATGGCCTGGTATCAGCAGGAATAGAGGCCAGGAGAGCTCATGTGATCCCTGGCTGCCAGTACCTGTCTCCTCACTGTGCACTGTTGGGTGCTGCTGGAGCCTATGCTGCATGTGGAGGACTCTGGGGGAGGGCTTTGTGTCCTCAGTGTTTGCCTGCAGGATCATGCTTCCCTGAAAGAACAAGGATTCAGAGCATGTGGGGGCTTCTTGCAACACTTGAGGTGCATGTGGAATCGGTCTAAGCTTTTAGGAGCAGTCTCTGGCTTCACTGAGTTTTCCTGCCTGTGCCCATTGTTTTCTGCTGGTGTGTCAGCCCTTACTGCCTGGAATTTGGGAGTCATGATGGTGACACAGCTGAGTCTTGGCTAAGTTTGGGGTCCTCTGTTACTTAGGGGCTCTTCATATTTTCATGGGTTGCAACTGGGTTGATATGGATAACGGGAATTGAGTGGGAGAGCTGTCTCTTACAGATTGCTCTCTAGAGGAATACAATTTTCATGGCTCTTTACAAGCACTAAATATGCCTTAAAATGTTCTATATTTAACATTTCAAAAATGTGTAAGTGGAAAAGTAATGTCTTCGTTAATAAATACGAAACTACGGGGCATTTTTTAAAGATGCACATTTAATATTTAATTTTGTGAGAGAGGCTCTTGCAGGGACTTGGCTGTGGAGTGCTCCAGGCAATGAGCTCAGATGTGGATTTCAGGTAGGTGTGCAGTCTAATAACAAGGTTAGTGACAGCACTGTGTCAAATGTGTTGACACGAGCAGTTCCCAGTCGTTCCCCGTGTGACAGGACAGGCTGCGGAAACTAATTGTAATGAGTTTGCTTTAGACGCTCAGGATTTTCAAGCATGCCCTTTTAAAATACAGGTGAGAGGGATTATCTTGCAGTTTGGATGCTGGAGGCAAGAGAGCTTCTCACTGGGGGATCTGAAGTGGGGGAGTGGGGATTGCACAATTATCTGAAGGTACTGTGGTCTCCTGGGTAGCTGAGGGTAATTAGTGGCTCTCTGGCTCGTTCTCTGGCTAATTCCTTCAGCACCCTGCCCTATTAGGGGAAAGGGAGGAAACACATAAACCATTTCAAAATCCCAGGGGGTGGGAAAGAGCATCTGCTCCTAACATCTGAGGTTACTTTGAACCTGTTGAAATATGTAGTAGCTGCTTTATTGTTTTTGCCAAGAGCTTCCACCTACAGTGATCCCAACCTCTGACTTGTTAACAATGAGGTTGTTGGAGGCGGTAGTCATCCTCCTCCTCTTCCCTGGCTCACAGCAGCTGATAGTGGCTGCTGCTGTGGACCTGGCACTGCAGGGTATAGGAGTGGGGATGACTGAAACCGCCAAGACTTTTTTTTTCCCGAAGACCAGGATTACCCACCATCTTCACAGTTGCTACATGTGTCTCCTGCTGCTCAGGTACCCCAGAATAGCTGCTCTCTGTGGGCCTGAGTTGTCCTTGCCACAGTGAAGATGCTGATCTAGGGAAGAGCCAGTCAGTCCCTGGGTTTTCAGCTGGCAGATGAACATTTTGTCATGAAAAGTGAGCAGACATTTTGCTTCATCATGGTTAGATGAGGAGAATCTCTCAGAAAACATCTGCATGTCTTATGGAATATTTTTCCATGCCAATGCTGTTGCCTTTCTCAAAATTGGATTACCTTCAGGAACTAGATCTGTTTGGATATTGGTCACACTGAGTATGGCAGGCAGCTGTCCAGTTGAAAGTACTGTATCTGCTCTTTATTATTTACTGGCAATCAGTGGAATTTAACTTGTCTGGTTTTGTGTCACTGAGTTTGTGAATTTGGGCAAGCAGCTTAATATCCATGGCCATAATTTCTCCTTTGCTCAGCAAAGAGAAAATGCTTCCATCTTTTTGTTCATTTCCAGTAAAAACTTTTTTTGTGTTGGGGACTCTCTCTAGCTTGTATGGCATTAAGCATAATCAGCTGCTGTAAGCAGAGCTGACTGCTCCTGTTATGTGCATAATAAAAATATATAACACAGGGACACAGAAAATAGTGGACTCTGTGCCTTGCAATTGAACTTTTGAGTCAGGTGTCAGAACTGGGGTCACTGCAACAGCAGAAAGAGCTAAAAAAGCTGGGGGCTTCAGGTAACTGTAAAGTTAGTTACAGGTAGTCCTGAAAATCTGCTAGTTCACCAGGAGGGGGGTGGTGAGGCTGTGGAAGGAGACTGAAGGTCTGTGGTGTGTGTCCAGTTGAAGTGGAGCTTCAGCAAACAGTAGGTGTCAGATCAGCTCAGGGAGCAGGAGTTAGAGCTGTGCTGATGGTACCTGGAAAGGTTTTATCTGCATGCTGCACAGTGCCTCCCTGTGATGGAACTGGAAAGCTGCCTTGTGGAAGTGTAATGTAGCCTTGTAAACTGGGGGCTCTCAGTGGCTTCAATCTCTCCTACTGCTGTTGAGGTTTATGCCAAGTTCTATTAATTATTAGTTTTTCATTAAAAATATTTTACTTTTAAATGGAAAGAAAGCTAAATTTTATAGAGGAACTTAAGAGCAAAGCTTCAAATTATTATTGCTTTCATTTGGAATATGGTAGGAATATGTCATTTAGCAGGAGTAATATGTTCTTCTCTAGGGTAAGCTAAGGGAAATGTAAGTCTTTGGCATATAGTTCTTTGGACTGACTTTGCTTTGAAGCTGCTTGACCCTTTCAGACATAGTTGGCAGATGTTCATTCTCATGGTGGAGAATGAACATCTGAATGTTTGGTATAAATATATCCACCTATTTTAGGCAGCACAGTGCCATTGTTGTGTGTTTGTCATCAAGAGTCTGACTGCTGTATACATCACCCTAATGTACAGTGAATCAGAGAAATCTCAGGTCTTGCTCACAAAATGAGACTTAGGTGAGTACAACCCTCCTTTGAGTCAAGTCTTACAATTTGTCTTTGATCAGCGTTCCTGGGGTTTGCAAGCTGTGCTGAGTTTCGGCTGGGGCTGGGCTGCTATTACCAGACATCAATACCTGTGCAGGATTGACTGGAGCACTGGGCAGCTGTGGGAAGATGATTAATTTTCGTTTAGCTCTTAGCAAATCTTCCCCTGATGCTGCTGAGGAATTTTATACTGCTGGGTGAATGGGAGGCCTTCTGTACAAGACTGAAATGTGATACTTCTGGCTAGGATGGGCATTGACTTGGCTTTCAGCATGAACAGTTGAAAGAGAAGCATTAGTCGTGGTTCTCACAGCATTCGAAAGGTTATGTTTAAATGTGTTTCCTGTTTTATTGCAACATACCATTTGTTACAACACGGTTTGTGTTGCTGTCTGTGTGTATAAATTGATCAGTGGTGATTATACCGTAAATGGGCAGCATTTGGCTTTGTGTTTGAACTCATTTAGGATGTTAAATGTACTCAGTTTGTATTGTATTCTGGTTTTATTACCTTATGTTTTTCTCACTGTATTGTATGTTGTAGCATGTATTTACTCCTTTTGGCATTGCTGCTTTTCTCCTAGATCTCAGACTACAGCAGCTTCCTACAGCTTGCATTTGGCTTTATCAAATAAACATTTCTTTTCAGGGTTTGCCTGGTGCTTTTGCATCTTATATGACTCCTGAGGAGTTCAGGGATGGTGTCTATGCTCAGGGTACCTCATGTGGCCTTCAGCAGAGTGATGCTGCTGAGTGTTTTGAAGGAGGTGAGGCTGCTGAAGAGGTTGAGATCAATGGCACTATGCCAGACTGGTGGCACATGTCCAATTCCCACCCCAAAACAGGAGCTGTCTCCAGAGACTCTGTGGAATGTGACAGTCTTTACAGTGGTCAGAAGCTTGAGGACTAACAAGTGGCTTGTATGATCAGGACATTTGGTCATCCTTGTTTTAATTGTTCTACTCCTTTTGGGTCACCCATGGTGTTCCCATACTCTGCATGGCCCTGGGAAATCTGGTTCCCAGGAGAGGCTCATCAATGATGAGAAAGAAATTTGCTCTACAAAATTTGGCCTTTGAAGGATGGAGGTGAGGGACAAATGTCTTTGCCAGTGTAATTTCTGGGCAATGGTGTTACTTCTCTGGTCAGTGAGAAGAAGATGGAAAAGCTAGTTTATAAAAAATACTCTTTTTAGAAGATGTGCTTAAGACTTAATATGATCTACAGGTACTACAGAGCTTTTGTTAGCTGTCTTGAAAACTATGCTGTGGGCAAAACATGGGGCAGGATTTGACCTATAACTATTTTGCCTGTAGCTTGAAATTCAAAGTTAAACCCAGAATCTACTCTTAAAATGTTCAGGTGTTAGTGTAACTTGTGTAACTGTAAACTGTGAACTATTTGTTTCTTTATCTGAAGATTTTGTTGTAAAGGCAGGCAAACACATTTGACATTCCTCCAACGAGCTCTCACAAGGGTAATTTTGTGTGGATGATTGAGTGGCATGGAAACACTGTAAGATACCGTCCTTTTGTGGATTTTGTAAAGAGGAGATACAGTTGAAATAATTCATAATATGCACAGAATCTCAGTAGACTGCTGAGACCTTCTTTCAGCAATTACCTGTAAGAATAAAGTAAAAAGCATTTATTATTGATATTCACTTTTTACATATTAAGAAATATTTCTTCTGTTACTTTTAATTTTTTATTTGTATGCTCCAAAGGGGTGTAGAGTAAGACAAATGGGTTCAAGGAAGGAAAATATATGAGTTAATATATTAAGTTTACATATTTTTCACTTGATGGATTTATGGTTTTTAATTACATCTTCATGTCTTGCATTGGGATCCCTGGGGGCCCTTTCTGAATTTCATACTTGTACTCTAGTACACATGCTTCAACCTACCACCTTGTGCAGTCTTACTGCTGCTTGACTGACCTCTGGTGAAGTTACTTGTTATTCAGGTTTAAAATCCGAGACTTCCACTAAGAGCTAAATGATTAGAAGAATATTTGTGTGGTTAAGAGAGTTTCTCATGCTGACGTGTTGTGAAACACAGGCTGTGAATGGGTTTCTCTGATTCTTGTGTGGAAGGTGGAGTTTGTGCTCAGCATTTGCTCAGTTGATCACAAGGAGCAACACCCTGGCTCAGTTTTACTGGCTCCCTGAGGGCAGTTTGGCAGTGGGAAGTAGTCATGTCTTTGGTAACAACCCTTTGGGGAGCCATGGCTGCGTTTGGGGAAGAGGATTCTCAGCAATATGTCTTCCTGAATGTACATCTCCTTACTTCTGTCTCTGGTTACATGTGACACTGGATTTTCATTTCATAGCAGTTTGCACTGTGATTCTTCCATTGACAGTGGAATCAATAGCCTGTGCTAACAGGTGGAAAATGAAGCCTGTTTGCTCTCTGTAGTTTCAGTTGATTTACATAGGTGAATTGCAGAGGAAGCCAGACTGCAGAACTGGTCAATGTCTGTATTCCAAATCCATCTCTCTGTGTCGGTATCATTACCTCTGTCTGCTTTCCTCCAGCACATCCTCTTCATTTTTCTGTTCAGTGGGAACATAATTATCTGTTTATGTGTATGTGCGTGGAAATAGTGCTAGGATCTATTTGTTATAAGTATGGTATAGCTTATTGAAGAGGCAAAACACACAGGCTGACAATATTCAGGCTTTTCAAAAGAAACTTGCTTTTGGGACTGACAGGGAGTGTGAATATGCAGGCACAACTTGAGCTCCTGTTCTCAGATTTGTGCTGTGTGTCTTTTTATTATTCTGGTCATGGCTGCTCGTAAGCACATGCAGCTCAAAAGCAAAACAGCTCTGTTTGTGCTGTAACAATTTAGTTGGGTTTCAGCTTCTGATTGCCAAGTCTTCTGATGACATGAAAGATGTGTTATATGCAGGGCTGGCTTTCCTGCCCGACTCACCCTGAGTTCTTCACTGAGTGTTTTATTCCTGTGGGAGGGTTTGGCTCTTGGAGGATTGGGTGCAGTGAGAAGTGTGGAGTAGATAGTTAAAGAACTGAGATGCAGAACACTTAACCCTGGGAAGTGAAGACAAGTGAGAACACAAAGGCATTCCCCTCTGAGGTGATTAATTGGAAGTCTCTACTTTTTTGTTTTCTTTTTACAGTTTTTATTTTAATTTCTCTTGTTAGAATCATAGAATATCCTGAGTTGGAAGGGACCCACAAGTCCAACTGCTGCTCTTGGACAGGACCACTCCAAGAATAGACACCACGCTGGTCCAGGCTTAACCTGATTTTTCCTTCTTGTCACTGGAGCAACAGTCCTGTTTGCTAGTGTTAGAAAATTGTCCATGGCATTCTGTCCTTCCAAGAGACTGTGCTTGTGCTTTCTTTGGGAAAGCTGTCTCACTAAGCATAATGGTAAGAAACAGTCCACCTGCTGCTAAGGAAGTGAGCTGGAAAATGTGTGGCTATTCAATGAGAAAAAACACAGATTCACTGAGTGAAAAACATATTTCTTTCTGTACCTGAACAGGATTCCTGAAGTCTTTGCAACAACAGAGAGTTAAGGTAATCCTGATCTTACAGAGTGAGTTAACCCAGGAGTTTTGTAGCTCAGCTGAGTACAGTGCAGGAGTGGCGTAAGTGAGAGATTAGAATAAGCTTTGTTATCTTCAAAGACTGTTTACTCAGCGGTTGGAGAATCGCTGTGTTTGTAGGCAGAGGTAGGAAATGTCCTGGGGCAGGTGGGAGCTGACAGCATTACACAGAGGCTGTAGTGTTTCTCCTCATGCATCCTGCATTGCCTCCCAACCTGCTGGCTGCCACTGCTTTTGTGTACACCACCCATACAGAGGTCTTTAAGAGATTGCCAAGGTTATTTTGGATGCTAAACACTGAACCCAAGCAGTATCCTTAATTTCTATGAATCCTGAAACAGTATCACTTACATGTTTCTTACATGTATGCATCTGTAAGTTTTCCTTAAAATATTGGTTAAAAATCTCAGAGTTCAGTTCTGAGGTTAGTTACCTACCATTGGGTATTTCAGCTACTGCTTGTTATCACATGGAAGACAATTTGGATTTGGGTTTTTGGAGGATTCTTGTGCAGCTCTTGGCTCTTTTCTGCAGAATTCCTTTTGACAGCAGTTAAGTTACATCTGATCTCCAGAAAAAGGACAACCTGATTTGCAGATTGATGTATAAAAACTGCTATAAACTTAATTTGGAGCCCACTGGGATACATGTCCCACATGCAAGTGTTTCGCAAGTCCTTTTTTTCTCATGAAACCGTCCCTGTAAAAGTGGTCTTGAAAGCGAATTTTTGCCTTATTGGCATTTTTCAAAAGACAAAACACAGATGCAGTGTTCCAGGCAGATATATTTTAGTTCCCAGCTGTTTTGAATTCTCATTTGATGTTAAGTCTTTGTTCAATCCAGTCCTGTGTCATGAATGACTCTGGAGTAAGTAGGTATGCAGAGCTGGAGGAAATCCTGTTTTATGCACTCCTATTCTAGGAGAGCTTCAGAAAGACTAACAATCATGCAGCTCAGTGAGGTAATGGGTAAACATAGTAAGAAATAAAACATGCATGTTCCTTACTGAAGCAGAAAAATAGCTTATGAAGCATAATGTTGTCTTTGATAAGTGTAGATAATCTGACCTGCTTCAGTCTGTGGATTAAGACATTAACTGGGGAAGGTGAAATGGCTTCTTGTAAAGAACCTGCCCCTCTGGTTGTAAAGGAGGTGTCAGCAAATGTTAACAAGAATTAAAAAGGAGTAGGAGCCCAGTCATAACCCAGCAGAGTCACATGAAAGGTTCGCCCTGCCCTCTGTGGTCAGCGAGTTCCCACCTGAGGTCGAGGGTTGTGTTGTGCAGCTCAGCCTTGTCCTGACTCCCAGGTGGGTGCTGCTTCCATTCCAGGGGTGAGTGGTGCAAAGGAAAGGTCTGGGGGAGCCTTGGGTATGTGTGTGTCCTTTTCATGGTCCTCCCAAGATGCTGTGGGAAGGAGAAAATGGGAGCATCCCCCAGATTTTCCTTCCCTCTGCTGATTGAAGTTTAGAAGTGTTTATTTTCAAGAGGAACCAGGGTTCTTGTAGGAATTTCTTCATTAAGTTCTCGAGGAAGTTTAGGCTGGATTTAGAGCTTTAGAGCTTTTCTGGTCGGTGGATGGATAGCAGGTAAAAAAACAGGATGAAATTTCATGGATTGTTTTTTGTGGTGTTTTTTTTGTTTTTTTTTTTTTGTTTGTTTGTTTTTTTTTTAGAAAATGTGAAATTGTGTAGTTTTTCCATCATCCAGCTTCCACAGCAGCATGTGTGAATACAGTGAAACATCTGAACTCCAGCCCACTCACAGTGTGCTGCAGGCCTCCCTAGGGGCCCAGGGCAATTCAGCTAGCATTACATTTTTAGATAAGCTTACCCCATTTAGCACATGCATTTTGATCAGCCTGCGATTACAGACTAGTGACTTGCATGCATATGTAGCAGAGCCCTGATGTTGGTGTTCCTTAGGCATGCACTGGTTTTATGAGCATTAATCTGGTGTGTGCATTTCAACAGTATTTATTTTTAGTCCCTCTCTACCTTCATCTTTTTGGCTGCAAAACAGCAGAGATCCCTTTCCTTTGAGTGAGTAGGCAGAATCATACTTGTGACATATTTTAAGACTGCTTAGAAGACATAAACTCATTTAAGTGCTTGTGATTTATCTGGTTTTGCTTTATTTGATTCTTTAAATGTCAGCCACTCTGAAGAGTTCTAGGATTTTCCTCCTTTATTTGGGAAGTGTCAGTTGATGAGAAGGCAGCTGATGTGCTGAAAGCATCACTCCCTTAGGAATTTGGTGTGTGAAGTGTTTAGCTGGGAAGAAAGCCCTGTGACAGTTTCCCTTTTGTTTTTGTTTTCTTTTGCTTCCCCCCACCCCCTCCCTCCGAAAAGCTTTGGTTTTGCCCTGCTGGTTTAGTGGTTAAAGAATGCTGCAGCTCTGTTCAGCTGTGCAATGCCTTTCAGGTAGTGAGAGGTATCTGAGGAATGAAAGGGATCCCATGGGAATAACTGGCTGGCACTTGGTTGACCTAACCTGACGGGTCTATACATAGCCCCAGTTCCTGCCAAGAGAGCATCTGATGCAGCAGCAGCTGCTGGGGGTGTGACCCCTTCTGGTAGCTGCGTGGGCGTGTGCCTCCCTACCTGTCTGGTGGGTGTGGCTGCCTCCAACACTTCCCACCCTCCTGTGCTCCTGGAGAAGGCAGCCCCTTCAGGAGACCTTGGCCTTGCTGGAAGGAGCTGTTGGAGCCCCCTTGGCAGGAGGGAACTGGGATACCTGAATGTATCTTCTGTAGAGGAGCAGCTGGTCTGGCTCCCCTATGCACACAGGGCTTCTTGGTGCAGTGTTTAGAGGAAAGAAGTGAAGGGGTGGAAATGCATTTGGCATCAGGAGCGTGTAAGTGTGCAAGGTGGGAGGTGGCTTGAAGCATCTCCCTCTCCTAGACCCCACTAACTGCCTCCAGGAGGGGCTCCAGGAAGGGTGGAAACCATCCAATTGCTGCTGCTTTCCAGAAACACTTGAGATCAGACTCTTATGAGTATATATCACCTCTCATGTATCTTGCTTGTTTCAGGTTGTGTTGTGATGGCAGTCCTGATCATTATCTCATTTTAATTTTCGAGAGCATGATGTATGTGGATACACCTACTGCGCTCAGAGATTTCGCTGCAAGATTAGAGACATGTTTAGGAAATTAGTAATGAGAGAAAAACACGTAATTAAAAATGATATCAGTTTGGAAGCTCATCCATCTTCAGCCAGCTTGCTGGAAGAGAAAGGAGTCTTACACAATACCTAGTGGTGGGAAAATGCATTTGGCTCTCCACATTTTAAACAGGAAGGAACTATTTAAATGACAGACTTACAATAGTAATTGGGGCATTTACTTGTGAATGCTGGATAACATATTTTAGCTGAATTATGTTGCAGTAATTCTGTATAAAGTTATGGCAGATCTTGTTATATTTGTTTACTTTTAATGATGCTTTCACACAATTTTTTTAAAACTTACTTGGAGCCTTTCTAAAACAATTGGGTAACTGTACTGAAAATAGCATTCATATTTTGAGGTAGTCATATTTATATATGCCAAATATTGTCTGTAACATTATGAGGATGCACACGTAACAATTAATTTGTTTCCTGAGATATGCAATTTTATGTGAAATGTCTTAAATTCAAAATCTGCAACAGAATTTTAGCTCTTCATCTCCGATGACCATTATAAAGTTGCCATATGTCTTGAAATGTGCTCAGCACAACTGCAGTTGTTCAGACTGAATTTCCTCTCATTTTATGATGAAATCCTTAGTTTAAAATGATTTTATTCTTTAGTAGGAGAAACACCATTTGGTCATATATGGTTCATTACAAAATGTGGTAACTTTGAAGCATTTGAAACACTACATGTGCTTCATTTTGAGTTTTTATGCCATTTTTCATGAGCAATTAGCAGTACCTTGTTGTCATTTTTGTCATGAAATGCCCATAAACTCAATTATCTTCCTGTTTGGTCCCACTTACAAACACACAGAAAACCTAAGCAGATGTCACAGCAATAACCAGGTGTATGTTGTAGTGTTTTTCAAACTTTTAATTGCTGCAGGGATATTTCTTAGTTAATGGCTGTGTTTATTAAGTGCTCCTGTCTGTTGTGCCTTGTTCAGGAGTATACCTTACATGTGGTATGCTCAGGTTGGTTATCCAGTAACAGCCTTGGAGTAACCTTGCAGAGGGATGTGCTTTTTCAGTTTTGTTTGTACTGTAGTTAGCAAAACTGCTGAATTGCTGGTGGTGTAGGGTCCTGTGTAATCAAGTATTCCGTGGTCTTTGGGTGGGTGCTAATGGTGGCTGTTGACTGTCCACCTCTTGAGAGGTGATGAGGGTTGTTATCTGGGAGGATGGACAATGGATGAGGATGGTGTGGCCAAAATGACTCACCAAAGGTCAGCAGTTCTTGATGGTGCTTGGAGCAGGGAGCCCTTGGTTGATGGCCAAGGGACCATTTGTGTCTCAGAGCTGGAGGTCAGCAACTGTGGTCGAGAGGGTGTGCTTACCCAGGGAGAACTGGTTTTCCTGGAGGGGTGTGAGGGGAAGCACAGTCTTTCTTTACAGCCTCCTTGGGGTCTGTGCTGTTGTGCATGAATGGGGAGAAAGCGATATGGGCTGGGGATATCTCCAGTTGCTCTGTGTTCACTGCCCAGAAGCAATGGCAGCAGAGGAAAAGGAGACCCTTGATTCATGACCCTGTGCAGTCCTGCAGATCTGTACTCAGCCCAGGCCAGAGTGCTAGGATTGGTTCTGAGATATATTGTGAAATGAAACAATGAGAGAGATCATCTTTTCCCAGGAATTAAATAATTGTTTCGTGGATGAAAGGACCCAACATCTGGCTCTTGGGTTTCATGTATTTTATCATGTAGATGTAACTGTTTGCTTTGTTTCTGCAGTAATGTTAACCTATTAATGTATGAAGCTGTTTCAGGTCAGTGAAAAACTGCATATAAATCTTGATTACATGTAGTTGATTGTCTTTACCTCTTTATAAGATATAATTAGCACCCAGTAATCATATTGCAGTGCTGTTTCTGTGATTACTCTGGTAGTTAGTGTGCAGTGCAATCCTGGTTTTATAGACTGGAGCTAATGTTAACTACATTGGAATAAAGGGCAAACATCAGCCTGTGTTGTTGGCCAGGTAATTTTCCTGCCTTTCTGCTGCCCAGTTCCATATCCTCCTGCAGTTCTGAGATGTGGCTTCTGGTTCAAAAGCTGTGATCTTCAAAATGTGGTGCTTCAGGCTGAAGTGGGGCCACTTTCAGCAATGGTGTCTGTGATGGGAGGGAAGAGGAAGGTTGTGGCAGGTCTTCAAGGATGGTAACTTGGCAAAGCACTAGTGCCTAGAAATGTTTTGATCCTATTGTAATGAATAGCTGCTAGTTCCTGTTGTTGTTTCTGTTTTGATTGAGTGCCCAGCTGGTCTGTGGTGCAGATAGGATGTTGGGGCAGGGAAAGGAAGTAACTGTCAAAAGTGCATCTCCCTCAGGAAAGAAAGAATGTGGAGGCATGGTAGAATTGGGGTTTAAATAGCACTTCTTTTTCCTTGGTTTTCATAGTGCACTGACCGTATGCAATTTTCCACATGCTGGGTAATGGAAAATTGGCCCCAGAGGAAGTCACTTTGTAAGTCAAGTTTGGGATTATAAAATCAATCACTCTTGGGTCACTAATTGATGTGGAAGATAGGAATTTCCTACACTGTATGATAAGTCCATTGGTTTTCTGGCAGGGTGTGTACAGTGCTCTGTTTAGCCAACGATACTCTTTCCTGATTCTGTTGTTAACTCAGGAAAAGCATCAGGTCATTTACAGCTACACCCAAATTGTGGGTTTGTTTCTGAGTAGTAAGGGAGGGTGGAGGGAGTTTCTCATGTAAGATCTACATGTGTTTTATGAAGTTTGTTTTCATCTCTTTGTGGCATAATAGCAAAGCTTGGCAGCCACGTGGGAATCCTGAAGATTGATCGCTCTTGGTGTTAAGCATCTCCTATCTCTGAGTTTATATCAACACTACTCTTCTTCCAGCAGGAGCATCTGGCTCATTGGCAAGCTCAGAGGACAGTTGTTTTGACTGCTCTGGAGATGCCTCTGGCTGTCATGTGGCTGCTGCCTTGGCCGTGCTGCTTTGTTGTTGTAGCTCATCCCGTTTTCATTTATTTAGTTTTTGGCTTACCTTTGATTCTGATCAATTGCTCCAGAGACTGTAGTCTTAAATAAATCTTGCCTAACACTCTCATGCAGGGGCTTCTATGAGATGCTGATGTTAATTTATTTCAGTGACTGTTTGCTGATGGAGCTTGGAGCAGTAACATCCCAGCCTGTGCCTTCTGTGCAGGTTTTCCCTGTGAATCCCAGCATCAGGCATGTGGAGTAAAACACACATCTTGGAGCATATCCTGCATAATTGCTTTTTCTGAGGCTGGAGCTGCAAGCATACATCAAATATTAACAGTGCACAGCCAGTGCCTGTAATGGTGCTGAGAGTCCTGGAATCAGCCACTTGGATTTTTCAAGTTGACCATTGGGAGCAGAGTTTCTGGCCCTGGTGATATAAACTGTCACAGGAGCAAAGAGTAGTGTGTGTCAGTTCTGGATTTATATCCTCAATTGCTGTCCCCACCTGCTTGATTGTGGTTTTTATTCATATACGGTGTACTTTAAAAACATTATTTTTTTCAGAAGTACTGTGGGTTTGGAAGACACATGGACTTAAATAAAAGGGAGTGTTCTTAAAATATTAAAGCATCTATTTTCATTAAAGAAGCCTGTCAGGGTCACTACTTCTCATGGTGGAAATTAACAGAGCTGTGATGTGCAGGAGGTGGGACAAGGCACTTATCTTCACTGTCCTTTAACTCTGATGATCTTTAGAATTGCTTCAGCGCTGTCCACAGTGGGGGCTATTTGACAAGCTGTCAGATTTTATAAGGATGTTAGCAAGGCATGATTACACAATTGGTTTTAAATGTGTATTTACATTTGTAATGATAATACTGAGGCAACTTGGGTGACAGGGTTTTTTTAGTAAGTCTGCAAATTTGACACATAATGCCAGAAAACCTTGTTTTAAAGAGAATGGAGAAATTTTCATACCAAGGTGTAACTTAAGTCATCACCCAGCAACCATAAACATGCATTTCATGGGCATTTTGTGAAATGCAGAGGCAGGTTGGTGAAAGAGTTCACTGCTAATTTGAAATTAGGAACAGGGATGTTTCAATTTAGGGGGGAATATAATGAGTTTGCATTCAGTATGAATGTTATCATGGATTTCTTTGGGGCCCAGGTCTCACTCTGGGGCTATAATTTCTATTCTTAAAAGAACCCTTTCTTCTTCTGTACTTGGCCTTTTCCAGCAGGTGATGAGGCAGCTTCTTTCCAAGGTCCCACAACACAAATTAAAATAAAAACATCCTTTTATGTAGTACCTTCAATTTAACGGAAACATAAATGTATCCTATGATGTTAGGCATTGTCTACAGTTGTGGAATTTCTATAGAGGTAACGTTACATACAGTAAATGTTTTAGAGCCTTGTTAAGTGTGACTGGTAGGACGAGCTAATGCCTTTCATCTCTTAGTTGCTGGTTTTAATAGGATCTGGCTTGAAGGGTTCTGAAAGTTGTTGCCAGGTATTTGATTGCTTCTGTGTCTCTGGAGACAAGGCTTGTTTTGTGTGTGTGCGAGGAGCCTGAAAGTTTGCAGAGGTATTTTTGCCAATCACCTTTGGGCATGTCTACGTGTGCGTGCGTTATAGGCAGACATAAGCTCACTTTGCCCATGGGTTTAATATGTTTATATTCCGTGCCTTAGCAGAGTTTATAAACCATATTAACATGGCTTTTGAGATGCTTTGAGCATGGGCAGAGTGGCTTTTTGTCTGCCTGTGGGCATAGCCCCATGGATTTATGTTTGTAGAAGACAGACCTTAGGCAAAGGGAGCTGCACCTCTTTGATTGCACCAGTCCTTTGGATGGTGAGAAGTTGCACATCTTGCAGTTTTCACAAGGCCACTGCAGGGCTTCCTAACAAGAGGGTTACAGGTGGATATTGATCATCAGACTGTTGTCATTCCACTCACGTGAGTGTGATTTTATTTAGGCTGATAAAGGCAATTCTTACCCAAGCCCTTCTTCTGAGAGCCACTCTCAGTCTGGCTCTCTGTTCATCCCCAGCCTGGATTGGTACTAGGGCTTGTCCTGACCCAGGTGCAGCACCAGCAGTTGGTCTTGTTAAATCTCATGAGATTCCCATCGAATGAAGCTTGTCCAGCCGTCTCTGGATGGCAGCCTGTCCTTCAGGTGTGTCAGCTGCACCACTCAGCTTGGTGTCACCTGCAAATCTGCTGAGGCTGCCCTTGATCGACCTTAATGAAGATGTTAAATAACCCAATATGGACCCTGAGGGATACCACTTGTACCTGATGTCAACTGAGATGGAGAGATAGGAGTAGCTGGACTTGCACCTTCTAATTGAGGCATCTCATTTGGATTCTGAAAGCTGGTCCCTGAAGCTATTCCATACTTTGTAAAGGAAGATTGAAAGTGAGATATAAAATGTAGCATAATTAATGATAAAGTTTTTGGTGTGGTGATGATGGGCTGTATTTGGAGAATTTTTCTAGGTGTATAGACAAGATATAGGTGTATATACCTAGGACAAGAGGTATGGAATTAATATAGGAATTAATTAATTATAGGTTGGAAAACTTGCTGTGAGCAAGATAGTGTAGATCACTAATAGTAACTAACAGTCATCTAAGTAGAGCAGTATTTTGAAGTCTGGGGCACTTGGAACCAAGCAGCAAGTCTGTGCACAGATATGTTACCCATCTTTCCAAAACTTTAGGAAGCATAGGGTTGGGGAACAATCTTCAGATCTTTAAAAAGTAGTCCAGCTTCGTCCATTGGAATGGGGTCATCTATCCCTTGATCACCTTGTAAAGATGTTTTTCAGAAATTCTCAAATAACAGGATTTCTCAACACCATTCTGTAGCAATTGCCAATGCTCACTCACCTTTGATAGTTTTTCTCAAGTTACCTTTGCTTAAAAGTAGAATGATTTCCTTTCCTTATCCAAGTGGGTCTAGAAAGACATTTGTTGCCAATCTCTTTGTAACCACTTTTTGTACTGGTGCACTCTGGTTACTTTTCACCCTTCTAAACTAAATAAACCAAACTTTTCTAACTTCCTACAACGTTCTTGTTTTTTAAACTGCTATTTGTCCTGTAGACACTCCTCAAATGTCTGTATCCAGCTGTGCTTTATCTGGCTGGGATCATCCTTCATCCTAATGAGATTCCATGGGAGGATCACTTGATTCTTTGAGCAGTGTTCTCCTCCTGCAGATATCCTTTGGAATCTGCATATTTATCTGCATATCTTTTCTTTCTAGTGTAAGCTGGGGTGAGCAGAATGAGATCAATTACTTCTATGCCCTGGAATCCTATCTAAAATTGAGGGACAGCAATGGACTTTACTTCCATCCTAGTCCAGAGATACTGAAGACACAGGACCAACAGGTAGCTGATGGCAGATTTGTGAATTTTCTTGCATAAGTTGTGCTGCCAAAGAGTGGTATTAAAAAAAGCCACCCAAGAATCCACTTTAAAGAGCTGCTCGATGAACAGCTTGGAGAGGGAGGTGGTGTCTCATAAATGCCACCTAGTAAGCAAAGGAACAGCAGCAGACTCTTCAGGCAGAGTGTGGCCAGCTTGTGGTTCAGGAGTTGCAGATGCTCTTCATCATTCCTCGACTATTCATCCCTGTTAGTGTTTTTTTCCTTTTTTTTTTTCTTGAGGAAGTCCAGGCAAGGAGAAAAAGTTAAAACTCATTTCCATACAGTACTCTCTAAATTCAGATGTGAACCCAAAATTTTTCAGCCAATGAGATTTTTTTTTTCGTGAAGCAGTCAAACTGAGGCAGTGGGACTTAATTAAGATGAAAAATAAGGGAAATCCACTTTTGTAATCATAAAAACTGCATGGTGTGCTAACTGTGCACTGTATGCAGTAATTTGTAGCTTGCAAGGGAGTGCACAATGGGCAGCCTTTTGGTTGTGAAGGCTAAATTGTTTCTGTACAGTCTTCAAGTATTCATTTACCAAATAATTGATAAAACGAGCAAGTGAATGAGACACTAAGAGAGTGTGATCCAATGCCAAGTGCTGGTTTCCATAGTTGATTTTAAATCTACATTATGCTAATGATGTTCATTTGGAAAATGTGTCCACTCCCTAACTTCTGCCGCTCAGCGTTCCGTTAATTGGATTCAGATGGTTGGACTGAAACAGTGGTAGGGTTCGTATACAGAGGAGTGTTCCAGGCAGGGTTTTTTTTTTCCTATGCAGTCTTTCTAAGCTAGAGTTGCTTTCACTGTGGCTGGTGTCCAGCTGTTCTTGAACTCCCTCATCAAATGTCTGATACAAATGGGCACAGTTCTACTGGGACAAAAGAAGTTATGATCACTTAAACATGATGAAAATCTCATCTGGGGCGTGACTCCTCTCCCAGTCCGTTGGGCTGGCTGGGCTGGGTTGCTGGTCAGAGTTCATGAGTGAGGGGGTCTGTTTCACCAGGCTCTCAGTGCAATTTGTAATTCTGGAAGCACAGGCTGTCGTCTGAATTCTAATAGCAGGAACAGCCTTTTATTTCCCATAAAATGATATTAAGAGTTGGTGTTTCTGAGGCATTTTGACAAGGCAGCATGTTTCTGTGTGGTGGTGCTGTGCTCTGATTTTCATCCCTGTGCTGAAATTCAGAGCTATTCTATTATCTGGGCAGCCTCACTGAACTCAGACTGTATGTGGAGTTGGTGGCATTCAATGTGATGCCATCAGACAGCATCATTTTCCCAAGTAGCTGTTCTAACCCATGAGCACTTGGTTTGTTTTGAAGAGGAAAGAGAAGTTGTGTCCTTTTTATGCAGTTGCGACTCTAATAGGCAGAGTTTTTATAATCTGATTTACTGTTCTCATAGGCTAACCAAAATTTATTCCCTGGTTTCAAAGAAAAAATAATTAGAGATGGAAAGCTCTTTATCTTTTAAACAAAAGTGTCTAATTTCTGTAAGAGGTTTTTGTCTGAATTTCTTAAAGTCAGCTTCATCCAAGTGTCTATTTCTGAAAGTAGAATGAAACAAAGGCTTTTCAGACACCAAGTATTGTGTGGTGATAGATATCCAACTATTTCTACATATACTTGCTTGCTGTTCCAAGTGATAATACTTTTCTGAAGGTTTATAAAAGAAATAAGAGGGAAATAACGTGTGTTGGAAGATGGTGTTTTCACATGAACAAAATCAGTACTGAATTTACATTGTGAAGTTATAGTAAGCGTCAGACCCAAGAGGGAAAATTAAGAGATTACTTAAAACCAACAATAAACATGCAAATTAAAAGTCATAAATTTTAAATGAAGTCATACACTATTAAAAATAAGCATAAAATTGCATACTAGTTTGGATGTGTAGTTTATAGAACACACCAAATGTTAAAATTGGATGAAATTAAGAAAAACATTTTCCAAAGGCAAGTAAAATATCTGTTTAATTAGATTGTAAAGAAAGAAGATTAAAAGTAATATTTTGTGAAACAGTAATTACTGTTTTTCAGGAGTAGTCAGGTTCCTGTGTGTTGATCTAAATTTACCGGTGATAGCAGATCTCTTTGGGGTCTTTTGTTTTGTTTGTGTCTCTTAATTAATTTAAATGGCAACCACTACCTTTATTTTGTTTTCTTTGCACTGAACACACTGCATGGCTGTTTGCTCCAGTACTCTACCAGCTCATGAAAGCAAATCTGGGAGATCAGCTCATCCCCTCTGGTTCTGAGAGGTTAAAAGCCAACTCATTGCAGGGGACTATACAGCAAGATAACAGGAAAGGCAGCTGAAGCCATTGGGAGGTGGGCTGAGGTGCTGATGGGAGCCTGAGATGTAAATAAACCAGATTGCTCTCATTTCCTCTTTCCACTGTATTATGCATTCCAATAGCACTATTCATCTTTATGACAGACACCTATTGCTTTAACTTTACTGCTGGCCACTGAAGTACATTAAAGTGGGCAGGAAATGGAAATAAATAGAGTTCAGTGGAGCTGCCGAATAACTAAATACAGCGCAGTCTTTTTTAGTGCGGGGTCATGTGGTTTTGAGCAGATTTATTGTATTGCTTGGTTTTTGTTAGAAAGATGGGCACCGTTAAAAAAAGAGATACCATGGTATTTTTTTTTTTTTTTTGTAAATATGAAAATGTGCTTGGATTTTTTTTATTATTATTATTTTTTTGGTTTTTTTTTTTTGGAAACTCTTTGGGATGCCAGAGATAGAAAGAAATTGGGTTGAGTCTCAACTGGGTAGAGTCAGAGGGATATATCTGTGTGCACTACCTCTGATTCTGGCTGGAAACAGAATAATGGAATTGGAGGTTTGAAGAAATCTTGCTAGGAGATAGAATGGGAGGAGGGCCACAGTCCATTGGCTTGAATTAACATTTCACTTAAAGGTAGTGAGACATTACTGTAAAGAGGCCGAATCAAATTCAGCCCTAAAAATGTGTCTACTTTTTTCCTAATGCCTGCATATTTTGCTCACTTTGGAAATGTTCAGAGGAATGTTTTCAAGGACAGTGAAGTTACACTGCAAGTTCCAGATACCCTTAACCCGCAGGAGATGGGACTTCAGGTGAATTCAGTTTTTGTGAAAACTTCATGTGTTTGTTTTTCCTTGATTGTTTATATTCTGATAAGATGAGGTCAGTGACTGAATGAATTCACAACATGGGTTACTTGAAGACTTAAAGCTCATATTTTCATTCCCTTGAGATCAGTCAGATAGTTGGAAACTTTTCTTTTTAAAAAGAATCATTAACACTTCTTTGTCCCTTGCTTTTATTGAACACTCTCTGGGTTTGCTGAATATAGCGATTGCTTTTGTTTGTTTGTTTGTTTTCACAATGACTGCTATATAGTTGAGAGCAGGCATTAGCCTTCAAGGTATTTGTCAATATAGGAGATATTAGGGGATATTTCACAATGTCAGGTGAGATAAAAACTAATTTGTAAGCAGCGCGGCAGAGATCTGGAAGGACAATTAAGACAAAAAATCATTAACATTGATTCTTTTGCACTGGGATAGTACATTCCTTTCTCCAAAAGCATCCTTCTAAAATGTTGCTCACCTCAGCCTGCATTTAATTATATATTTCAGTGCGACATTCAATGAATTCTTCTTTCTCTTAAATTATATTTATATCAAGACTTTAATTTAATTCAATTCAGAGTGCTGCTCCGGATACACTCGCACTGCAGAAACCAGTGCCAGGCAAAATTGTGGGTAATTACTGAGGAGGGTTGCTGGCAATTTGACTTTTCATCATTTGTTCGTCATCGTTTATTCGCACTCTGTGCACAGTTCCTCGCTGAAAGGATTAGGTTACAGATGGGTGGGTATTACTTCAGGGACTTCTTAAGTGGGAATCCAGATGCTTTTCTGCCTCCTCTCCTCTTGCTTAGTTTGGGAGTTAGAAGTCAGGAGCTGCAGGTAAGATTCAAAGCTTGTATCTTTTTTTCTCTTTTGAAATGGAAAAAAAAGCTCTCTATTCATTCTTGTTAGCTGAACAGAAAATTAACTGCAAACTCTAAGCACTTGGGAAATTACAGATTGAGCTATAATTACAAAATAATCTAATTTAAGTGCAGTTATTACTGATAAACTGCTTCAAATTCTCAGAATAGTTCAAGTCCAGGAAGGTAATTTAGTGTTTCGTGCTTTGAAAACCTGGCTGTGACTTTGGTGTCTAAGCTGTAGCACGGATTTTTGGAGATACTGGCTTTTGGCCACATCCCAGTTGCTTTATGTCTGTAGTTTCAAGGGCAGTGGTCTGGGGATGTAGTATTTTTCAGTTGTGAAATGTGGGTTTTGTTGGTGTGCCCCACATGCAGCACGTTGTGTTCCTCCAATATCTGAGACCCTGCTCAGTCCTCACTTGCTTTCATGTGGAGGCAGCAGAGCTGAGCTGGTACATCAGAGAGGGAAGCCTGAATTACAGAGACTGTTTCCTTCTCGCTGTTGCAAGTTGCTGGATGTGCTTTCAAATCTGCATTCCTTTTCCCTTCCCTTGGTTTCAGAGGTAAAGCCTGAAGGCAGGCTTCAGGCTAAATGCTCCCGTGCTGAAGGAAATGGGTGTTTTGCCGTGTGTTCTAGCAGGGGCACAGTCCTGGTTTTCCAAGTTTACCATCCTGCCCAGCTGAACTTGCAGACCATTTCTGTGAGCTCCTCTCATGTGGGCAGTTTGCATGTGTATGTTTAATCTCCCAGCAGCAGCTGGCAAGCTGGTTTGTGTCTGTAAGAACTGCTTGCTGAAAAGCAGTGGTAAATTCAAGCATTCAGAAAATTTGTCCTCATATAAGAACATGTAATTATCTCATGCCCTGACCTTGCTGGGGGCTGCTGGGCTCCTCAGTTCCTAGTGGGACCATTTATTTTACAATTCTAACAGTCTGTTATGTTTGAAGATCTAAAATTTGTATGCAAAAGTTAACAAGCTGAGTCTGAAATTAGGTTTCTGGTTTCTGCAGTGGGAGGGGAAGCTGTGAATGTTACAGCATCACAGTATTCTGCTTATCCTGCTTGTTCAGGAGGAAAGAAGAGCGTTTGGAAAGTAGGTGTGACACAGATAGCAGACTTTATTTACGCTGTGGAGGAACAAAAGAGTCATGTTCTTTGTAGCACAGCAGACTAAAGAGGTTTTGGAGCACTGTTTGAAACAGAGGCTTGTGTGTTGTATGTTTAATTTTTGTGCCATTCCCCTCAGCGATTTGCATACTCCCTTTGTTTGGCTTGCCTGTCTGCTGGTGGAGCTGTAGCAAGGATGACTTTGGCTGCTTCACCCCTCCCACGTGTGTGTCACACATTTGGTCACTCAAGTTTTATTTCTTCCCTCTGTTAAACACGAGAGTGTAACTTCCACCCCAGCCTTGTTAGGGTGCCAGCTGCCAGGGCAGGGGCTCCCCAGGACCAGGCATTGTCACTGGGCAGTAAAACCTCTTTAACGGGGCTGGCTAAACTTTTAAGTTATGGTTAATGCTTTTAACAGTAACTTGTGTTTCCTCTGGCCTTCACGCCCAACCATTAGCCAGGTGTTTTTGTCTCTCAGTGTGGAAAAATAAAAGTAATCTCACTATCCAGCTGGGCCCTCCCTGAGGTGCTGGAGAAGGCTGGCCACAATGCAAACTGGGGGTCACAGAGACTGAATGTATGGGTTAAGAGGCTCCTTGTAAAACTTGGCAAAACACAAGCATTGGAAATGAGATGGCTTTTTTTTTTCCTATAAATGAATTATGAGGTTTAAATTTGGCATGCTATGTACCTATAAGCTTTGCTCTGTGTAATTTTCTAAATATATATATTTTTAAAATTTATTTTTGTTCCCCCCTTTAATATGACATCCACGTGATTTCTTTGTAACTGTGAGACAGACCTTACTCTGATCTGCCTTGTGCTGTAAACTGTGTTTATGGGAGCTAGAATTGGGGTCATTAATTTTCTTTACATCAAAAGAAGTAATTTCTTTTAAATGAGAAGCCTGTTTCACCTAGTAATTCGCTTTAATTGCTTATTTGAAACTTTTGACATTTGATAGCAATTTAAACATTGCCAGATGAGGCTCATGCAGTTGGGAACGTGCAGGTGCTTCCTTGTGTGCCCAGGTTGGATCAAAGGAGTGAGCCCAGGGATGTGCCTGGCCGCAGACAGGGCACACAGTGCTGGAAGGTGCTGTGCTTTAGGGCTGTTTGAATAGATGTTGTGTGTCAGCCTCAGCAAGTATTTGCTTAGAGGGCTCTCCCTTGGAGAAGTTTCTGAGGAGCACTGAGCACAGGGCTGTTTGTTTTTCTTGGGAGATAGACTGCATGGCCTTTGTTTTCCCCGAGGCTAAATCTTGCAGCACTGAATCTCTGTGGTTTTTTTTTAGTCTAACCAATAGCACTTTCTGCTGAAGGGATAGAAAAAAGTTTCTAAAATATTAATTACTTTTTTTTTTCTGACTAATATCTGTTAATTTAGTATTACCATCTTCTGGGAGGTTTTGTGGGAAAGAATTCTCTTCCTCATGAGGGTAAGCAAATGGTGCAACTTCAAAGGCATTTTTAGCAGGATTTAAACCTCAATAAAGAGAAGAGACAAAAATGAAACAGTGTCTTTCACTTCACTTTTTATGCTAGTTCACTAATGTGAATCAATTTATTGTTCAGTCAGTGGCTGGAGTAGCTTTTCTTAGCCTGAGAAATATTTTTTATTTTAAGTCGATAGACAATAATTTAAATTATTGTGGAAAGAGCGACTTTGGTTAATGGCTTTTGGCTGTGGAATTATGTGATGCTAGACATACTTACAGTGGTTTCTATCAACACTGTACTGTGTCTCGTGAGAGATGAATATTATTGCAGGAGTAGTCCAACAGCTAAACATGAAATAAATTCTGTGCTGCTGCTGCAGGAGTTAAGCAGTATTTTAGTACTTTCTGAATTCAGAGCAAAGCCAAAGTACCAGTGCCAAGACTTCTTTAAAAGAGTTTTATTGATGTGCATTGTAATTAAAACCAGAATTAGTTTTCTAATAGGACATTCATTTTCTAGAGAGCAGCTTGGCATAAAGTAATACATTTTTAAAAACAAGTGCCAATCTGGGGATATCCCCAGCATATGTTGGATGGCTGATTTACCAGCTATGTGTGTCCTACTTAATAACAAGAAAATTAAATATTTTCATTTAAAATAATTACACAAATAAACCTTTGGCTGTGCTGTGATTTCATTAAAACCTTAATTGTTTAGAGAGCTCTGTGAGAGTGTGTGAAGTTGGGTCAGTTTTACTGCCTGGTGTTAGTCTTGATAGCAGATTTATGACTGGGCTGGATTTAATCTCTTGACTAATCTTTACAGTAGCAGGTCTGGGATGGGAAGGCGTTTGTGTGTTTCAGGAGATAGGTAACTCTATCCCTGAAGTGGAAACATGGTGCTGGGTTTTAAAATATCTTAGCAGCCTTTAAATGAACTAGCCAAGGGGTGGTGGGGAATTGCTCTGTGGAAACAAAATAGGTGTTGCTTTTAAATCAGGGTCTTGTGTGCACATTGTCACACCTTCACACATGGCTGTAGGCTCAAAGAAATTTCTCATTAAAGCAACTGTAGCAGAAGGGAATATTGTGACCATCTGGGTTGCAAAGATCAGAAATAACGGTCCTGTGGGCAGCACCATGTAAACTGGCTTTTATGCCACTTGACTAATCGTTTCTGAGGGTAAGGGCAGCAAGATGTTACCAGGTCATGCATTAATTTTTAAAAATACTTTAAAGTCTAATTTTCCTGCGTTTCTGATGGTGATATGCCTTTGAATCAAGTTATGATATTTGTAGATTCAGCATCTCAACTAACGTTGTTCCTGAGCATGTGAAACATGGGCACCTTAGATGTCTCCAAAGGAGAGTTAATTAGAAGAATGAACAGTTATCAAGAACTGCAGCTCCACTGTTTAATTCTGATGATAATTTTCATGCTGGGTCTAATAAAAATGAATTCACTTATGGTTTATTAATCCACTGCGGGGCTGTTAGGGTATTCAGTGGGAAAAATGCTGAGAGTTACCAGAACAGATTTAAAGTACTTCCGTGAGTGGAGAGCAAATCAGAGAACTTGGTTTTTTTTCCTCTCCTTTTTTATCTTTCTGCACTGCTTTGACTGAGTATGGTGTTTTCCCCCTTCTCTTTGCTTCTTTAGGACCCACGATTATCAGCTTTAATTTTTGACAAGCTTCAAGTGCCTGACTATTTACAGAAAAACAGGAATGAAGGAGAGAGCAGATGCGAAACTTGTGCCACTCACTTGAATCAGCTGAAGCAGGAAGCCATTCAGATGATGCACACCCTCAGCCAAACCAGCTACCCAGAAATGCCCGACCTCCCACCTGGCGCCGGGGCGGTGACCAGCATGGTACCCAGGATGGTCACTGTCTCTTCCCAGAGAGACCTGCCACTCATTGCTGGGCAGGTGGGTAGGCAGCCTGGAAAGTCACCCAATAATCTCTTCTCTGCGGCGGAGAGGAAGAAAGGACTCGGATGGTCTCCAGGCGTGGGCAGTTTTCCCAACTCCAGCGTCCAAGTGACGGTGGCCCCCAGCGGTCTCAGCAGTGCCCTGAGCTCCGTCACCATCCAGGCTCAGCAGTACCTCGAGGGCATGTGGAGTATCTCCAGGGTGAACAGCTTCCTGCCTCAGGCTTGTCTAGTAAGTAGTGATAATTCAGCTGCTTGAGTTTTGTTTACATGTGTGTGGATGTACAGAGAGATACAGATAAAATTTGAGATCTATACATATTTATCTTTGGATCAGCTAATGGTATTCTAAGCCGTGCCTCAAGAGCTGAAGAGTTAAAGAGCTTTGAAAGATGTTCTGTCAGATGTCACGAGGAATTTGCTTTCTTATCTCACATGGTGAGATCCTTTCCTCAGATGTTTTTGCACCTATTTTAGCTTCATGCATGCAGGTGATGTTATTTGTCTGTCACATACCTGGTAACCCCTTCAGAAAAACACAAAAGGCCAAGTTTGTCACATGTGAAACTCTGGGAACTTCATGGGATTATATAAAAGATGAACTTGACCCTCAAGTCTAGTGCTGAGCTTCTAACACTGTGTGCAGTTCAGCAGTTGCTGTTGATGGACTGTGATGCACAGGATTAATCTGCACCTTAGATCTTTTGCTAAACAGTTTGCTGCTGAGGAAGGGGCTCAGGAGGTTGCTTCAGAGCCACATGCCTGTAAATGTCACTGCACTTGGATTTTAAGCCTTGATGTTGATTTCCTGTATTCTGCGTGCATTTTACAAACTCTTGTGGGAAATGGTAAAGCTTTATAGAGGTGCATGTTACCTTTAAAAGCAAGTTCATTATGTGGCTACCTATGGAACTGTGCTAAGAAGAAGGATGCAATATGTGGCTGGTTTTGACTAAGATTTATTCCTGACCAGCTTTCAGGTAGTGAACAGGGGAATGTATGTAATAATGAAATGTGTACAATTTGAAGTTATGGTTTTCACTTAAAGATGACACAGCAGATCTTGTGAGATCAGGTATTTTGGTGCCAAGCAGCTTTAAATTTAACATAATGCCTTATGTCCTGTTATATGTAAACAATACCTAATATTGCTTGGTAGCTTCAGCTGGTTGAGCTCCAAGATCATCAGAGATAAATATTTGAGTGTTGCTGTGTAACATTACTTTTTCAGGCTGACTTGTGTTTCCTTCCAGAAAAGGCTTGGAGACTTGATTCCTCCCTCCAATACTTTTCTCTCTTAAGAAAATTTGTGAATTTCCATACATTCCACCTCTGAGAGGTTCCCATTTAAATCCAGTGAATCTCCACTGACATCAGGTCATTCACTGAGAAAAGTGAAAATGGCCCATTCAGCTCTTCATAGTTTATAAGGAACTTCTGCTATGAGCGCTTTTCTCTAAAATGTTGCTTTATGCATTAGGGATCAATTTGGCCATGTATGGTGTATGATGTTACCTTTAAATTGCCTCTTAAGTTATTTGTATATCACAGAAATAGAGAAGGAAAAACGGGAAAGCTGCTGGGCTAAGTAGCCTGCACTCTGAAAGCAGAACTATTTCCATTTGTCTGCTCATTCTTTGTCTGCCCTTATTCTTGTCCTGAATAATTCAGTAACAGCCAGCTACAGATTTCTTCCTGCTTAACCATGCTGACTGATAGATGTGGTCTTCCCTAACCACTATGCTATTCTAAGATAAAACTGTTGCCTCATTTAACCCCTGTGAAGGAAAAATGTGTATAATGCAGCAGAGCTTAAGTGTGATTTAGAAATGTGCAAAGAAACTCAGTAGCCTGGAAAGCAGTGACCTTTAACGAGAGGACAAACACTGTGAGTGTTGGAGGCAGCTTGGATGTGATCCAGTCATCTGCAAGGATCGTTTAGATTTATAAGCCATTTTTGGAGAGAAGCTAGTCTTAAGGTTGTTTTATCTCTCCTCCCTCTTTACTTTTTTTATTCATTTAAACCCAAATGTAGTTACTGAAGACTGTGAGTGCATCTCTTTCCAGATGGTGCTTCTTGTGTCTGTCGGAATTCTTCCACTGCCTTTTGTATTGTTAAGAGCCTTGTGTCTGATGAAGTTGTTTGGGTGGGTGCTTCCCCTACGCTCTTCCCCTGAGGAATCACAGGTGTTGAAGGAAATAGGATTGGAGAGATTTCAGGAAACAGCTAGTCTAGCCCTTGTCTAGGACAGTATCCACATGGACATTCTTGTCCAATGCTTATTTTACATAATTTTACAATTTTTCAAAGACTGGGATTTTCTGAGTTCTATTGATTTTTCACATCTGAACTTCCTTCTGTATTAGAAAGGTTTATTTGATTTATGTACTTTTTTTATTTTTTACTGGTTAGAGAGATAATTTTGTCTTTTCTTTCCTCAAGTTAGAGACAGGGTTTAGGTTTCAGATTAACACAGAAGAGAACGTTCCATATACATACTTACAGTGATGTCTGTCTTCAGTAATACTTCCTGGCTTGTGGAGCAAAGCTGGTCTGGCTAGAGGAATTCTGGAGCAAGAACTACTGCAGTAGCAAGAACAGCATTGAATGTACTATTTAAAATGTGTGACTGGATTTTTAAGACTTCAGCCCCCATTTAGGCAACACACAGCACAAATGCAGAAGAAAAAGATGGCTCTTTTCCCAGAGAGTTTCCACTCTTGGTTGAGACACCAGTTATTTTGACCACCCTGTAAATACTCCTGTTTCACTGGGAATCTGTACTTACGCCTTTTTTCTTTACCAAAGGGTACTTGAAACAGATGCTGAACTCCCGGTGGGAGGCTCCTACCTAATGCCTACCCTCTCAGTGATTTAACTCACTGCTGCATATGAAGTGGGCAGGATTAACATTACAAATTTGGGAAGACAAATGTCAGGGCTGGGGTTTGTCTCAGGTATTTTTAATTGCCAAAACCCCAGGTATTTATTACAACATAGTTACTGAGGCTTCCTTTGTGGCTGTGGAAGACCTACAGGAACTCCCAAGAGATTCTGTGTCCTTCTTATCTTGGATGTCTGTCTTGGCCTGCCTTGTCCATCAGGGATGCCTGTTCTGGTGCTAGTGGAGCCCAGGTAGGTCATGGGGAGCAAATCCTTTTTTGGATGCAAGCTGCTGTGTCCCCACTGCCTTCTGGGTGTGAAAATACACCCCAGTACACATCTGCCAGACCTCAGGAGACCTTGCAGCCACACACATTTCTTCAGGAGCTGTATGTTTTGTTCATGGTTAGTGTAGTAGAATTGTCTGTGGAGAGGAAAAAAAAAAAGATTTGATTTCTGCTCCTCTCATCTCCTTCCCCAAACTCGCATGTATTACCTTGTAATGTCACTTATGGCTGTGAAAACACTTCTGGGCTGAATGTTGGGGGTCAGAAGTGCAGGACATCGTAAATTTTTAATATGTGTTTGGAGTTCAAGTGTGAAAAATCCATTATATAGATTATAAATTTTTTGAACAGGAACGTGTGTTTGAAGCAGAGTGTGGGTGCTGCTCAAACCAAAATAATAACCATGGGCTTTGGGAGCTGTGAAGAGGAACATTAATTAAGGATCTGGAGGAAGGTTCAGGGAGGGGAAGACTAGGATTGCAATCAAAGTGCAAAAGGTGAAGATGTAATCAGCTGCTTTACCCAAGTGGCCTGTTGTGAAAAATTACAAAAAATAATCACCAGTAGCAGTGATAAGTTGTCTGAGCAGACAGTGAACACAGTGGAGAGGAAGGAGCTGGTGTAACTCTGGGTAAGGCATCTGATTTGTGCTGGACACCTGACAATTATAATTAATAAATAATTTTATATTCATGTTTTTTAGTTCTAGACCTGACGAGTGAATATAAAATTACTACTCAAATGAAAAAAAAAAATAGCATTGCTCAGCACTGCCACCCAGTTGAATGCAAAAGGAGAGGACTGAGGGGAGTTTGGCTTCCCAGATGTGTTGGAACCTGGCTCAGAGGTAGAACATTAAAATCACTGAGAATACCTTGTATGCCTATTAGAAGTATCTGCATTTATTGTGTATTGTAGGAAAAAAGAGGTCTTACTGTATATTTTAAATTGGCTGTGTTATTATTATGCAGTGTTATGTACTGCATAAAAGTGCTAAAGTAGCCATGCCATGTGATATAAAGACATCTCAGTGAGATAGAGCTTATTTGCAAATTGCTTTTTCTTTCATCTTACACAAAATGAAATCCTGGTCACACTGTGTTTCTTACTTGAATATATACAATTGGTACTGGTTATAAGGCAAAGTGTTGTGGCACCTTGAATACTTAACCAGTTTATAAGTGGATTTAAAAATGTGTTAAAAATGCACCATTAAGAAATTGCAAAAGTTGGACCACTAAAAATTTGAAGTGCCTTCAGTAAAACTTTTAAAGCCTATGTATGCAAAATTGTAAAATTATCTAAAGTTCAATGTATGTTCCTGAGAGTATTCACAAATTTAAATTTAGGTATGAGTTTATTGCTTGGGTCTGTGAGGTTCAGAGAGGGAGGGTTCACTCACAGCACAGCACGTGTAAATGGGTGCATAGACTCTAAAGTTAAAGAATTCATGTTTATTTGTCTTATGTGAAAAACCTGTGAGTTATTTTAGTCACATTTCAAGCTTTCCTGTAGTTTGAGTAAGTCTTCTGCTTACCCTAATCTAAACCAGATGGATTTGTCTGAGGCCAGTTCAGCCTCTGTTGACTTTCCTTAAAGCCTCTTTGTTTGTTTATAGCAAGGGTGACTTACATTTTGTTTAAAAGACGCAATAAAAAGCTGACTGTGGAAAACAGAACAATGACAAGATTTACTTTCCAGCATTTACTTTTTTACTTTGATAAATGTCATGCCAAATGGATTTTTAAATTAATTTTTAAACTCCTTCTTGATAGCTTTCCCAGTGACCTTTTATTAATACAATGTGGGAAATATATTTTGTAATGAAACAATTAAAATACAGTGCATTGACCATAAATCTTGTCCGTGAGACATATGGATGTCTTTGAGCTTTGGGACATTTCTCAGACTTCACATATAACATCTTGATCCTGAAGAAGTCAATGTTAGACAGATGGTGAGGCAGGGACTGCACAGAGGCTTTTCTGTTTTCCCTTTAGCTCCAGTAGTGTTGGTGTCACTGCGCTTGTAAAGGAGCTACATAAAGGAAAGGGGATGGCAAAAAATACTAATTTTCAAAGTTAGTGTTGGTCACCCTCCATAAAAAGTCTCAACAGCAGAAGGAAACCTTTTGATCCAAGTTATTAAATGGTTTCTCATACTAACCTAACTTATGGAAAAGACCTTTGCTGTGACTGCTGCATGTCAGCTGGGCAATCAAGCCTTGCTTTGAGCTTTGCTGCCATGGCAAATGCAGAGTGAGGGCTGTGATGTGGGAGGACAACGCTGCCACTGTCAGTGAGACCCTGCCCCAGCAGACTGGCTTAGAAAGAGTGGATTGGAAATTCAGCCTTAAACATGCAGCTGAAAGTGTAGCCCTCTGTTTTGTGAAGTTGATGGGACCTTTGTGCTCTCTTATTCTAGATTGTCCCCAGTGTAGGGTGCTGAAGGTGAAAAGGAGGTTACTTTTTAACATATGTCCAGGAAGCAGAATGATACAGGAAAAATATTAGAGTTAACAGAAAGGTTGTTGGCTACACGATGGAAATTAACATTTTCTTGGGTGAGGGTGTGGATTGCATTTCTTTTTATTGTGTTTGACACTTCCACCATGGTATTGGTTTTACAGTTCTGGGACAGGGTAACTGTTTGAGGACTCAGACCCTCTTGTGGCTCAAATTACTACCTGAAACCAGTTCTTTTGATCTTTCACCCCTCCAGGCTAAACAGTTGCTATTACAGCTCTCTTGAGGAAACAAGTCCATACTTGCCTCTGTTGCCAGTTGAAGCCAACAGGCAATAATAAGGAATGTTTGCCCAGACTTCACCTGTAACTCATCAGAGATAGATTCAGGACAAACAGACTTTAGAGATTATGTGGAAATGATAATCCACTGGATTTACCTTTGGTCCACAGTCCATTCTCTCATCTGACAAGTGCATCATAAGCTACACTAAATACCCCAAATATTTAAATTTTCTGCTCTTGCCTTTCAACTTGTTTCTTTGGCCTTTTCTGTTCATTTTGCTCCCTTCAGCTTATTTTGCTTCCTGCTGGTCCATTTATACTCTGAATTTTCTCCACTCTAAATCCTCTGGTGAACTGATAACCAATGCATCCCATGCCACCCCAGCACTAGAAGTCGCTATACAAGGGAGGTTCATACTTTTTGGCTGAAGCTCAGAAGTGGTGTCATCCAAGATTTGAGAAGGAACAGCTTTTACGAGGCTACTGTTGCATGGGCAACATAGGTTAAGGGTGGGCTGCAGATGAATAATACCCTTTGGCTTCAGAAGTTAATGCAGCAGAGAAACCAAATAAATTCAGGCTGATCTCAGACCTTAGTTGTGTGCAGGCTGGTGGAGGGGAAAGTCTTGCATTGGTATAGCACATGAAAAGAACTGATTTGCACAGCTGTATGCAGGTAGGATTGTCCAGTTGTCCTGCTTGTGTAGAATAGCGTATGAACATCATCTGGGTTGTTTTTTTTTTAAAGTGCTTTGAATTTGACATTTTCTCAGCAGGCTGTTTACTGGAATGATGACATGTTGAGGATGTGGGCATGTTCAGATGGTTGAGCTGTGCACAGTATGAGCATTGCTGAAAGCATCTCCCATTGTTTTGTGCCATGAGCAGCTGAGCATGGGGCAAAAATTGGTGCTCTTTGTTGCTTGCAACTAGAGTCACTGAAGTGCCCTGCCTGGTAACTTCTGACAGGAGGTTTAAAAAGCATCAATAGAAAATGATGTATCTATTTTTGTGTTTCAGCACTTAGGAGAGAATTTATGTTGTATGGATAGACTTCATAGATATTTCAAGCATTTCATGTGTGTGTGTTTAATGGAATGGATTGCCACTTTAGTGAACATAGCATCAAATCAGCTCTGTTAATTGAAAAAGATTTTTCACATTATTGCTAATGATGTGACACAGTTTTGTTAGAGATGGTGCATAAAATAGTGCTACTTCAAGTGACAGTAATGTATGCATTTAAATTCCTTTTTTCCCATTTACGTGCATTATTGATTTTATTTCATTGTTGAGCAGCTAATGGATTTATAATTTGAATACAGTCACTGTAATCAATGATGGGATTATTAGACTTATAAATAGAACTTTAAAACTACGATGAGATAATTTCACAGTGACATTATAGAGAACGGGCTACCCAAACAGGAAGAGTGAGTGCTTGTGGTCCTCCAAAGACAGATAGGAGCAAACTTATGTTCAGAAGTCCTGGTTCTCATGAGGGACTTCAACCACCCTGATACCTGTTGGAGGGACAACACAGCAGGGTATAAGCGATCTAGGAGGTTCCTGGAATGTGCTGATGATAATTTTCTTCTCCAAATGACAGAAGAGCCAATGAGGAGAGGTGCTGTGCTGGACCTTGGTTGTGATCAGTGATGCAGAGTCTACTTGGAGCCCTGTAGGCAGTGGTGTTCCCCAAGAGTCTGTGCTGATTCAAGTTTAGTTCACTGTATTCATCAATGCTCTGGATGGAGGGACAGAGTGCAGCCTTGAGAAGTTTGCTGAGAAGGAATGGCTGGAAGAATGGCTGGTACCACAAAGTGCTGTGATGCCATTCAGCAAGACCTGGACAGGCTGGAGATGTGGATAGAGGGGAACATAATGAAAATTCACCCAGAGCAAGTGTGGGATTCTGCAGCTGGGGATGATTAATCCCATGTACCAGTACAGAACTGACCTCCTGGAAAGTAGCTCTGGGAGTCCTGGGGGACAGCAAGTTAACCCTGAGCCAGCGCTGCCCTTGTGAACAAGAAGGACAATGGTATTCAGGGCTGCCTTAGGAAGAGCATTGCCAGCAGCTTGAGGGGTCAATCCTGCACCTCTGCTCAACCCTGGCTGAGACCACATCTGGAGTGCTGTGTCCAGTTTTGGACTCCTCTGTTCAAGAAAGACACAGAGCTCCTGGAGAGAGTCCTGTGGAGGGGCTGTGATGATGATGAGGGGACTGGAGCACCTCTTATGAGAAAAGGCTGAAGGAGCTGGGCTTGTTTAGCCTGGAGAAGAGGCAACAGAGTTAATTCCTCTGGATTTGCATGGCTGCTACTATTTCAAATCTGGATGAGTTTGTTCTTTTGTGATACCTTATGCAAAGGAAGAATTTGAAAGGTGCTGTAGGCATGAATCTGTTGCTGTGCTTTTGGTGTTGTTGGGCAAAGATAATGGATCTGCCATTTAGAACTGTCTTTGTTGTGCTTCTCATAAAAGAAGGTGATGAAGTTGTGCAAGGTGATGAAGTTGTACAAGACTTTTAGGAGTCACTTGGCAGTGGAAGGATAAAGAAGGGGAGAGTGGCCCTTGTGATGCCTGGCTTGGGAGAAGTCTAGGTTTAGTTTGTTCATGCAAGGTAGCTGTGTGGACATCCCCTTGAGTCTTGGCAGCCTCTGCTGATGACTCTGAAGTACTGATGGGGGATATGGGAATAGTGCAGCCTCCTGTTGCTAGTTACGCTGAGGTTCTCTTGAAAAGATTGAATGGGAGTGATAAGAACATTAGTAATATCCTGCTGAGTCTCAGCTGCAGCCTGTCTAGCCCAGGGCTGTCTCCAGCAGTGAAGCTGGAAATGGTATTTAGGGACAGCTGTGGAGCCTGGCTGCTTTCTGCAGTCTGCTCATACTCCCAGCATGCTCATTTGGAAAAATCACAGGGACACATACCTGTCTGTTCCCTTCAGGGTCTGTTTAGGGACCTGCTGTTCAGGAATTTATCCAAACCCTCTCTGACCCTGAAACACTCCCTAACTCCACAGCCTTCTGTATGCCAGCAGGTTCCATGAGTTCACTACCCCAGTGCAAAGAAGTACTCACTTTCATTCAATTTATTCTGTACCTCCATGACTTTGTAAACCTCAGTCAGGCTGTCCTCAATCTTCCCTTCTCCAAACAAGAGTCCCAGTTTCTTTCATCTCTCCTCCTGTGGCAGCTGCTTTATCTTCTTGACTATTTACTTGCTTGTCTTTGTCATTTCCTTTACTCCACTACCCTGTCTTGAGATGCAGTACTAGACTCAATATGTGGTGCTCATTATGTGGACATTCTCCTTGTTCTTTGTGCCCTGCCTTGTGGTATCCAGAATTTGCTTGCTGTTTTTTTTTTGGCTGCTGTTGCATCTTGATTTAGAGGAACTGTCAATGACCCTTAGATCTTCCAATTTGTAGCTGCAAGTTTTGAGCTCTGTATTGCTGAGGAGTCACTTAGGTTGTTTTTCCCCTTTTATGTGGGCTTATCTATGTCAAATCTCACCAGACACTTCTTTGCACAGTCACTTGGGAATTTCTTCTGGAATTCCTTATTGGCATTTGGTTACTTGAAAGAACTTTGGGATATCTGCAGTCTTGCAGATTTCACTCTAGTGATGGTGAATCATGTCTGGGTTACATGGCCTCAATACTGGGAGCAAACCCACAAGAAAAGAGTGTCATCTGCACAGCTCTATCCCTAATTTGGGACCTCAGTGTCCTTCAACAGTGATCCCAATGATTACAGCTGTCCTTGTCTTTACAAACTTAATGCTGCTTCATGGGCTTGCCTGTAACTGAACCTTGGTCTCTAAATATGGGTGTAATAAAGAGCCAGTTTTCCCTTCAGTTAATGAGGGCTTGTACTTCTTCAAGTGAGCTACTAGTCAATGGGTGCCTTCCATGTGGTAACTGTCAGGCAAATTGACCCCAAGGGATGCTCTTTTTAAAGCAGCTACATCTAATATATAAGCAGTTCAAGTGTGATTGAGATAGAAATTAGATATGACAATCTCCGTCCACCTTTGCTTTATTTGATGACATTGTATGTCAATCATTGTAACAATACAGTGATTTTAATGAAATTGGGAACATGGTAATTTCTTTTGCTGAATAGAGAGTAATCAAGATACAGTGAGATTTTTGTTGAGTTGCCCAAACCATTGAGAAATGCTGTTGTGGAGTCAGGAAGGTGACACAGGTTCTCCCAATTCAAAGCTCTGCATGTCTCCTGTGTTTAGTGGCTGTTAGAAACACATCTGGCCTGTGGAAGTCAGTCCTAACGGAAAAGCATTTGTCTTCTTGTAGGAAACTCAATCCTAAAATGACAGAAATTTGCATTATTATGAGCCTGTTAATGAATTCCCTTGCTTGCTCTTATCAGCCTTTGACAAAGAGCAGAGATTTTTATTGTATATTTGTCTATTTGAATAAATACCCAGGGAAGTACACAGCTAGATTTTTTGGCTTTGGAGGCTGTAGCTATTGTAATGGAAGTCAACAGGGAAGGCTCTGGGCAACACTTTCTGATGCTTGCCTAGAGGCATTAGAAGAAACAGTTCCTTTAGCCTGGCTGTTTTAAATCCACTGCATATGAAAAGTCCTGATTTGAGAGTGTTAATGTGCAGCAGGATCTGTGTCCTTGTTGGTAGCCCATTTCATGACCTTGTGACTTTGCAGGTTGTGGGTGTTCATGTTCAACGCCATAGGAGGGTGTTGTTCATGTGACTGTTGGTCAGATCGCTGTGAAGAAGGAAAGAAAAAAGGAGCATTGCTTGCTGTGTCTTTTGGTATGGGTGTCCTGAATAGCTGAAATGTGAAAGAATTGGTCTCTCACTGTTTGCTGACATCTTTGCACTACCAGAGCCCTGCCTCCAGGGATTGCCCACATTCTCAATCTGAAGAAAGGAATGATGTTTCTTGTTGTAGATTGAGGCCTGACCAGAACCCTGATAAATTTTTCAAGGACCAAGTAGCATGGTTTAGGAGAGATCTGGGTCAGATTGAGATCAAAAGCCCTTGGTCAGAAGGGAGAGGCTGCTGATTCTCCATCCTGGTACTGCCAAGGACGCCAGTGCTGGATGTAGCTGGGTGTGAGCCCTGCCCAAAAGGATGAGGTCCTTTCTGCACAGCCTGCTAATGATTTTTGGTGGTAAAGATCCAAACCTTAAACCTGCTTTAGTAATTCAGATACTGATATTTCAAAAAGCAAGCACTCTGAGGTTGCCTTTGGATCGCTTATATTACTTTCCAGTCTGTGACAGCAGATGGGCCTCCTATTTCTATTTAATTCTGCTTCTCTATAATTTTTCTCCTTCTGCCTCATCTTCAGAGATTGATCATAAGCCAGGCATTAGCAACTCTTGTAGCTGAAAAACCTTTTCCGAGAGAAGGGATATTATGCTCTGCATTTGATTTACACTGAACATGAGATGCATATAAAAGTCTGAAACTACAGGTTCAGGCATTCCTGTTACCACATCGCAGCTGCAGGTTATAAATGACTACAGTAGCGTATTGTAGTTATAAAATGCCCTACTTATTTTATAATGAGCCCTGGCAGAAACAATGCCAAATGGCAGTAAAAAGTTTATCCAGAACACGTTTCACTTGAGCCTGGCATATGCTGCCCTGTTAACTTTATGTAATGCTCGTCAGTCAGGAGGAGACGTTTCTCACAGGGGATGCGTGCAGGACTTATCCACGCTTATGGGAAAGAAGGGTTTATAGTGTGAGCATTATCCAGCTCCAGATTTACGTCACGTTTGTTCCAGTCACTGCTAGTAGTAGGTCATAAGAGTATTTGCATGAATCATTGAGGTGGAAAATTATTGTTTTATCATATATAAACACTAGGTTTAATATTTTGCAAAATCATTACATCAAGCGGTTTTTACAGTTTAATTGACTGTGACGTTCTAGTCAGAAAGGGGAAAATAGTAAGTTAGAGCAAATCCTCAAAATTCTCTGTCTGCCTGCTAGTCAGAAGGGGGTAAAAAAGGTTAGAAAAAGGGAAAAAAAAATCACCAGTACAGACTCAGGCTGTACCAGAGTACTTAGTGCTTCACCTGCACTACCCTATTAAGTGCTTTCATTATGGGATCAATTTTGAAGTAAAATAAATTATATTGAATTGTGATTCTGACAAACAGATGTGTCAGATTTGTAGAGGCTCTTGTAATTTTCTTCATTCCCTTGTTAATGATTCTGTTCTCTATACTCTTTTGCAGTTCTATCCAACCTTCTGGTTTTCTTTTGCCATGACAGTATTGTCCTGGGACTGATCTATTTTTCTATAGGTTTTTATAGTCCCTTGTTTTTCTTGCCTGTTGCCAGATACATATTTTGCATGCATTTCAGAGACCAAGTGGCATGACCTCATTTGGCTTTTTTGGATTCCTGGACATTCTCTGGACAAAGGTCAATGTCCAGAGAATGGAAATACTCAGAATGCTGGAAACATTATGGCTCAGTTTTTGGCTTTGCACTTCAAATGTGTAAAGAGCTTGTTAGAATTGTAATTGTCCTTTGGGTGGTAATGGCCTGACAGAGTCCTGTGTATCTGGAAATTTCATCTAGGGCCAACTTCTTTATAGTGTAATTTTGGACTGGTCTGACTTGCTTAAGCCTGGGCAGATGTTTCCTGCCATCTAGTCACAACAGGGAGTCTGTGTGCTGGGAATCAGGGATGGGACAGGGGGTGCCCTTGTTCTGCTCAGCACACCTCCACCTCTGAGGCCTGTCAGGCCACCTCCATCTCATCCTGCCCTTTCCCCCAGGCTTTGGCCCTCTTAACTGGGAGCAGTCATGCTGTAGCTGCTTGTTGTGGCCCTGCCAACTTCAGCTGTGTGTAGATGCTGCCAGCTGGGAATGCAGCATGGCTGACCTGCCCCCATGTCATTAGGATGGACCTGGTCCCAAAACCCTCCTGTCCATGACACAGGCACTGACATGAAGCACCAAGACATTGCTCATTCCTGCATGTGCAAAATGCTTGGTGTGACATTTTCAAATGTGCTGTGCTCTAACTGGTGCCAGTTTTCATGTGGTTGTGGAGAGAGTAGAGGGAAGGGGTCCTATGGAGCAGTTTTGGAAATCCTTCCTTTGAGGTTTAGCATCTTTCCTGAGGGTTTTTGGGGTTTTTCCAATGGCTTTTGTCCAGCAAATATTTTCTTAGAAAATTGAAACAAACATTACTTTCTGGATGTGGAGCCCCTATGACATTTTAAATATTCAATCCAGTCAGTAACACTTTATAGTGACAAGGTTGTGCTTTCTGCATTTGATCATTAATGATTTATGAAAATTCATTAAATGGAGAAGCACAGTTCCCTCTCAGCTGCAGTCTAGAGCTTTCTCTCTGTGCAGACTTGAATCCTTGGAAAAGTCAAAAGTTGCTCAAATTCCTCTAAAGAATTCTGGCTTCCACACACAGTCCTCAAAAAAGTATTTGTTGAGATGAGTGAGATGCATTTAGTTAAAAAGCAGGAAAAAAAAAAAAAAAAAAAAACTTTTTTTTTTTTTTTTTTTTTTTTTTTTTTTTTTTTTTTTGATATGGCAGACTGAAGTGTCCAGGCCCAGGAGGGTCCCATTACTTGCCTTTAGTTTTCTTCCCTCAGGTAAATGACCTGGACCTGACAAATTTCCTCATACCTTAGCCTTCCTCATCACCTGAGAGATGTAGTTCTCAAGGAAAGCTGCATATGGCTGTGCTGGAAAATCCTGTCACTTTGGATGGTGCAAACATCACATTTGGATGGTCCTTGAAATGAATCCTAAACTTGGAAGAAGTTTTGTTGTTTTTCAGCTTCTCATCATGCAGCAAAACTGATGTTACCTCTGTGTTTAATATTAATTGGGTAGTTGAAGACAACAAAAATGATATGGGTTGTCTTTTGCGGTAGTCTTCTGATGATTTTACCTTGTATATCTTCACTTTTTGATCCTTTACCAGAATCTGTGCCTTCTCACTGGCTTCCTCTCATCCTCTTATGTTCACATGGAACTGAGAATAAAACCTTCAGAAACAGAAATTACAGTTTGAGTTTTAAAATGTGTTTAGTGTGGGAACAGCAATTTATCCAACTTAGTTGGTTTGGAAGGTATATTAACCATCTGCCATCTGAAATATCAGGTTTGATTTGGATATTTCAAGTTACATGCTTGATATGTCCACAATCATTGGTCTCTTAGAAATGTAGCCTTTTAACTTCTCATAGAAATAAAGAAGCAGTGTAAAAGGAATGTGTGTTACACATGGCTTATATTTTTGTTAAGTGTGAATAACTTTTACAGGAATTGATCTGCTAACAGATTCCAGTCAGTTCTTACAAGTCTGTTGCACTTTGCTGTAAAATTCAATGAAGTTTTGTGCTAACTCTACAGATTTCATATCTAGCTTTAGATCATGCCATCACTTAGATTATACATTAATTAGTGTGATTGGTTAGAAACATGATGCTACTCCGGTCTTCTTTTCAAAATGTTGCTGCTTAAACACAATTGTCTTTGTGACAAGGTCTCTTGTCTAGTATAGCCCCTGTTGAAAGTGAGTGAAAAAATACAGGTTGGGAATTTGACTTGAGCCCATAGTTTTTAATCTGAGACAGCAGCTTCTGTGGCAGAGGGTCATGGTTGTTTTCCTGACAGCACACGGGGAAGTATTCAGACACAGACGTTATCCTACCAGTGGCTACAGGTTGGGTCCTCCTCTTGCTGGCCATCATGCCACTGCTGCTGAGCATGGCAGTCCCTGGTGTGCCACTCTGTGGGCTCCAGGTGCTGGCTCTAGAAGCTGTGGTGTCGATCTTTTTAGTTTGTAAATTGCTGAATCCATATAAGCTCCACTTGTGTGAGCGCTTTGTGTCAGTTCATGTAACTCCAAAGTTCAGATGTTGCACTGGATTTTTCCCATTTGCATGTTGTTCCACATGCCATATTCCTTCTGTGACTGGTATAGGTCAAGACCACACATTTGTTGCTTCAGTGCATTAATGATCAAATACCTGCTGTATCGACCCCCTCAAGGTTCATTACTCCATCACTTAGTTATAAGCAATTAACCATGTGAGTGGATCTGATCCTTTTCCAAGCTTCTCTGTTCCTGGCTGTCATTACCAGTAGATCATGTAGGACAGACAGACAAACTCCCTTTCTAAAGTACTTTTTCCTGCCACACCGTTTCTTTGTATTGATCTTGATCTTTAGCAGTGCTTGGTCTTTCTGCTTTCATCACAGAGAAATCTGATGTAATGAGATTTCTGTATTACAAAGTGAAGGGTTTTGCAGAGGGTTGTTCAAAGTTTCCAGTTTGGCTTCTAGCGTGAGTAGCTCCACTAGGATTAAGTTAATCTACATGAATGTTATTCTGTGTCTCAGCCTCAGATGTCTTTGGTGAGCTCTATAGAAGTACTTTTTTGTGTAGCACTCTATGGTAAAGCATTAGTCAGCCACTCCATAATACTGATAATAGTACTAATCTTGAAAGAGCAGACCTTCAAAAGAGCTGGGTGCACTTTCTTCTTGTTGTCTTTGTTGGGAACTGGGAATATAGCACTCAACCTATAGGAATGAGTCCAGATGAAACTCCAGACAGGCTTTCATGCACCAGCTGAGCACTACTTGGTTGGCAAAGTTTTTTTCCTTGGTTCCTAATAACTAGGTTGCCTCAGTTCTCATGAGAAAATCTTTATTTGTATTGTCAGTGTATGAGAAAATTGAGGGTGTGTATGTAACTGGGAGTGCCCTATTGCCATGTCTGTGTATCTGTAGTTGTAAAACATGATCTGTGGCATCTCAAAATTTAAAATTTGGTGGCATCCCAGGAAGTACCTAATTGTGCTTGTGCTTCATTACAAGGCTGTCTTCTTTCCTGGAATCCATTTTAGCTAATTAGTTGGAAATGTCAAAGTAGTATTCAGATGACAGAAACATCATATATTATCATACATGAAGCAATTAACTCTTTTGACAAATATTTATTGTGGTGTCATCTTTAATTAAATCTTCAGGATTCCCAGACAGAGAGCAGGTTCTTCCAAAAAGGAGCCTTCCCAGCACTGTCACTGAGCTTTTGACTGATGGGGCTTAATTGAACTCGGTACTTGAAAGAGTTGATGGCCTAAACATAAAGATATAGACCTGATACAGTTTCACAATACAGATGTCTAAAATTTTGGCAAAATCTCAAAACAATTGCCTCTTTCCAAACTGTGTTTCAGACACTGCAAATGCTTTATGCTGAAAAAGATGCATCTCCAGTCTCTCCTGTTCTTCCACTGGAACGATTTGCAGGAGAAAAGTGTTGAACACTTGTGCTGCTAAGAAAAATAATACTGAAAAACAGGGCTGTATATATGTTTCTAAAAAAATCAATTTTCTTTTACTTACTTCTTGGGGTTATTCATGTGGAAACATATTACAAGTGTGACTGTTTGGTTAGTTCCTCTTAAACAGATAGGTCTTGTAGGTGATATGCCACTGAGAAATAATTCCTGACAGTCATAACTGAACCAGATAAACAGTTCTGCCAGCTCCCAAATAACACTGTAAAACAAAAGGGTTCTGCTTATCGTTTTCCATTTCTTTGTGCCTGTCAAACTATTTAACTGTGTATTACTCCTCACAAAGGTTCTGTGTGTTTTTCTGCTCCTCCCTTGCAGTCATGGTTTTTACTTTCTCTGTGGCTGAACCTACTGTGGTACACTTGGTCACCTGTCTCACTCCTCACCTGCGGCTGATCTTTGCTTTCACCCTTGCAAAGACTGTCTTTGGAAGTGCTGTGTGAAAATTTTCCCTGTCATATGTTGAAGTGTGCTGACCTGTGGGTGTGTTTTTGTTTTTACCAGGCAGAAGCAGCCCCAGAAGGTGGCCGAGATGTTGCCAGTGCTCAGGTGAGCTCAGGGCAGCAGAGCTCGGAGCCCGCGGCGGCCGCACAGAGCGCGGTGGCTCCAGCCGGGGTGTCTGCAGGTGCCTCGGCTGCAGCTTCCTTCTTCATCAGGTACTTCCTCTTCCTTCTGGTTTCCATCACTGCTCCTGGGTCTTCAAACAGTTTGGAAATGCTATTGAGTGCTGGTTGATGAAGGGTGGGGTTGGTCACCTGGTCATGGCTGTGGTTTTACTGCTGTCACTGGAGAGCAGAGATGGGATGGGGACAACCCTGATTCTCTCTTTGGAGACCTGGAACCTGTATGGACCAAACCCCAAGAAAACATGTCTAGACCATGGCTTTGTCTAGACCTTAATGTCCATCTTCACCACAAGTCTGCTATTCTGTAGGTTTCTTTGGATACCAAGCTGAAATAACCAGTCTTTTTTCACTCAGATCTAGATTTTTAAAAAAAGGTATTTTTTATCCAGTAGCATGGCCTATGTGTCCAAATAAAAGTTTTTCTATGGTTGGTAGAAACAGTTGCAACAGTTTGATGTTGTTCATTTAGCAATAGCCCAGAACAATAATTTTTTTCCATTCTGGTATCTTACAACAAAAATATGTTAGTTTTGTTTGGATGTTTGTTGTAATTAGCAATGTTGATTAAATGTAATATGCTGTCAAGCAGATGGTATTTAAAACAACAAAACTCAGGGCTTTGTACTTGTATTCCAACTCCTCTTTTAATTCAGAACTGAACATATTTTGAGACAATATTGAAAAGCGTTGTCTGTGAATGGCACTAAAGTAAAATTTATGCACCGAGAATCCCTCATAGAATGTAATCACAATGGTAATTGTATTGTTTCCTTTTCATTGGTCTTCAGCATGTTTTGTACCATTAAATGAATGATGTTTACTATAAGTTACAACCTGACCTCAAAAAGAGCTCGACTTTCCAAGTTCTGTTTTTTTGAAAGAACATAGTATAATGATTTGAAGTGTCAAATGCCTATGGGTCACAGTCTGTCTGTGCACAAGAGGTTGGGAAATGACTGCCCCAAGAGCTCTGTGTGTAACTTAGTGGATTGTCTCTGTGCTGTGGGTTTAAAGTGAACACAGAGAAATGGTGGCCTGCAGAGCATTATTTACTTCGTTCAAAGATAGATATCTGAAATTACAGTGAAAATGGAGAGGAAAGGTAAAGGGAGAAGCTTAGATGTCTCTTTTCTTGTTTAGTTACCTAAGCAAGGACAGATGCATCGTTTCCAGAGTATTTAGATGGGACTGCAGCACAGCTTTTGTTGCTGTATTTCATATTGTGGGTATGATTTTAGCTTAATCTACTTTGGATTTATTTCAGTGTTAATCTGTATGTCATAAGCAAATGCAAAGATTTTTCCCTTTCACTGGGGAACCCAGAAAATAAAATGCATTCCTTGAAACTGAGAGAAAGAAATCAGTATCTAATAGTACAAAATAAGACCCAAATTATTTTCTCTCAGTGATGCTTTTGTCACTGGTCAGCAAAACTCAGTTCTGTTTTTATTGTGAAGTGGGTGTCATTGGCTTAAGTCGAAGATTCTTGAAGTCAGCAGCAAGACTGCAAATGACATCATTGTATGTTGGATCTGGCCCTAATTGCTTCTCATGAATCTGTCTTTGCCTTGAGTGAATCGGAATTTTATAGCTTTAGCAGCTCTGTGCTAGCTAAAACATTTTAAAACCCCATTAGTACATTGCTTTATTCCCTACCCATGTTTCCTTATATTCAAAATTGATTCTCTTGAATTTTTAAACTGATGGACAGAGCTGATGGAAATTTTTGTGCACAAAGCACTTTTGTTTCTTATTCTGTTGAAATACAAGAAAGAAATATTCTCACAAAGATTTTTGTGGGGGAGAGAGATCCATCATTGATCCCTGGCACTTGTAAATAGGTTGAGCAGATCTTCAGGTGGGTACAAAGTCCTGGCCAGGCTGCACCCCCAACTTTGGCATTAACCTCAGGAGAGGCTCACTCTGCCATTGCTCCATCTTTTGACTGTTCTGCCATTGGGACCTTAATGGATCAGAGTTTTCATGCTGAGTCCTCCACCATGAAACCATGCAGTCCTCTCAGCAGGAGGGGAAAGGAAGAGGAGGAAATCCTCAGGGATAAGTGAGAAACGACACAGATACTGGCAGAAATGGCTTATCCAGGTACCACAAATATTAGGATATCACCAGTTTGGGGGGTTTTGTTCAGTAAATGGGCTCTCAGGCTTCTTTGCTTCAACCCTTCCACTCCTGTCTGCTTCCCTTTGCACCATCCACTCTTGAATGTGTTGAGGAAGGTCATCCCTGCTTTGACTCTTTTGCAGCAGCATTCACTTGTCTCTCCTTCATCTCTCTGTTCAGCTAATCCTCTCTCAGGAAGCACCTGGAGGTGAAAGAAGAGTCATGTCTGTAGTGTCATGCTGTAGTCCCCATTCATTATATTTGCTGATTTTTTTCCCTACTGAAACTCCTCAGCCACTTAAAATCTGAACTTCATAGCAATGCCAGTGTGTTACTCACATAATGCAGAGCCTGGCAGATTTTGTTCTTGCTCTCTACTGGAATAAATGCAGTTAATGTATTGTCAATCACACAGACACACACATATATTTTTTTTTTTTTGCAAATCATTGGCCTCTCTTTTACCAAGTCTGCTGAGGACCATTAACTTTTAACTTTTACCTTCTTACATGAGCTTTTTTTAAAAGGAGCTGTTGTTGGAACTTTGGCTTCTTAAAAGGGCTGGTTTGCCTTAGTAATAAAGTAGCTAGGCAAAAATATGCATATATGTTAATGTCCAGTGTATTTGGGTGCAGGGTTAGTTGCTTTGGAAGACAAAGCCTTCACAGGGTGCTTGTGGAAACTGCATCTGTGATTTCCTGGGCCACAGCAACACTAAATATAATTTTTTTTTCCACATGAATAAAGTATTCCAGTCTTATTTTTCATGAAACAGCATTCACTGTGTTTGTACAGGTCCTAGCACAATTAGCTTTTGGGTTGTGACATGGTTTCTTGGCCACATATAAATGCTTTTTCACATTAAAACTGAAATTTCTATTTACTGAAATAACACCCTTACACTCTTGCTTGTGGACTGTTTTGTGCCTGGGAAGGGAGATCTGTGCCGGATTTTTTTGGTTTGTTGTTTTGTTTTTTACGGCAGTTTGTTCCGTGATGAGAATCAGTTTTGTGTTTGTAAGGTCACAAACGCTGAAGACAGGACAGAGAGTTCGTGTCGTCACCTGGAACATGATAGCTAAGAGATGCAACAAGAAGGATACCTGGTCATAAGAGGGTCCCCATGCTTAAAATGAATATCTTTAAGATGTTCTTTGCGGGGAATGCATTGATTTTGTTAAGCATATGTGCAGCACAAATCTACATATTCATCCAAAGCTCTTTCTCATTTGAATGTCATATTTAATTTCTTCAAGCTTAATTATGTTCTGCTTTTTAAAAAAAGTATTTTATTCATTAACAAGAAATGCAGAGAAGCGCTAAGTATTCAAAATCAAAGCCAAATATTAAAGACAGCAGACAGAAGCGTATTAAGAAATTAAATCAGTTTTAAGCTTTTTTCCTCACTGTGATCTGTCACAGAAGGAGGAAAGCTTTGATTAACATCTGACTGTGTCACGCAAGCAAATTGCCAGACATTACTCAGTGGTCGTGTTACCAGAAGACCAGAGGATTTAGCAGAAAATGGAGCTTCTCAGCAGGTCACTGGCAGAGAAAGCCAGGGCAAAAAGCCCAGCTTATGTTCATGGAGGGGTGTGAAGAGACTCCCAGTTCACCCTTACATTTCAAGAGAAGTTTATTCTTTCATTCTTCAGATTTAAGAAGAATGTAGCTGGCTTTGTCCCTTGGTGTGGCATGAACTGTGCCTTGCCTATTGCTCCACTCTTTATACCAGTTTCCAGGTGGGTTTTTGTATAAGAAACCTGAACAAACTTTATATTACTAAGGGAAAATATGTGAGATAGTTGTAGGACCCTTCTGTGGGCTACGCTTGCAGCTAAGTAAATATTGGCATATTTTGTTATAAAGCTGTAATAAGGTTTATAACAAAGTTGGGTTTTCTTGTCACGTGAATAGTGGGGGAAGAGAGGAAATGGTGTTTCCAAGATCAGGCAGGAGAAGGGCAGCAAGGAGATTGGGCATGCACTTGGGAAGAGGTTAATGGGCTTTCTGACAAAAAAGAAAATACCACTCCCTTGGGAGAAGAATCAAGACCCCCAATAAATCGAAGCTGTCACCATTAACGTGCCATTTCCTGTTGGTGGCTGGTGACAGTGGTGGCGGCAGTGCCTGTGCAGCTGGGTGGGCTGTGGGGTTTGGAGAACAGGTGTTCCTGCCCTCAGTGCACAAGCTGCAAGGAAGATTTGAGCAGTGACAGGGCAGTGAGGAGGAATCAAAACTCTTTAGAAGAAAATATGTATCTAACCAAGCAACCCTGAGCAGCACTGAGCAGAAGACAAACTATTCTAAAATTCTCATCTTGTTTGATGTTGTTGATCTTTTCAAACTGGTTTGCTTACAGGGTTGCATTTGCTGCTGTGTGACTGCTGCCTTTGAAGTGGGGAAAAAACTGTATACTTGCAACTCCTTTCCCTTGTATTCACCTGCTTTTGTTTGAAAAATTAATCTTCCAAACTCACTAGTTTTCAGGTTTCTAAATTATTTGAGATATTGCTGGGCTTTGCTAGATTAAAACCATTTAAGATAATAAATCTGGAGGATCACAGTGGTGAATCACACCCATTATCTTTCCACTCTCGTCATCCTCCTGTATGTTTGGGAAAGCTGTGTCAATTTAGGCATGATATAAAACATTGCACATTATATGCTTTTTGCGAGCAGATTTTCTTAACAAAATATACAATCTCTGAGTAATGCAATTGAACATCTGAAGAGTTAAAATAAGCGTAGTTGTCTTTTTATAGAGTCAGGATATTCCATCATATTTTAATGCCTGTGAATTTGGATTAAAGAATCTAATTATTCACTAATGAGCAGTAATGGTACATATAAACTAAGGGTCACTATCCTATTACAGGCACCTGATGGTTCACTGATAAGCATTTGGTCATTAGATTGACCATAAAATACAGTCAATAATTGAGGTTGCTCATAGAGCAGACACCTTATCAGCTTTAGGCATGGTGGGACAGCTTGTCAGTACTCTGTGTCCTGATTGTGCTGTGACTGAGCATATGATTAGGGTATTGAAGCAGTCTGTATCTAATGAAACTGCAGGAAAGGCATAGCAATATTAGCACAACCACTAAATGACTAATGTGTTTTTGTTCCAAGCCTTAGACACTTCAATTAGTTCCAATAAACTCTGATCTAGTGTAGTGGTAGGCAGAGAATTCAGATATTTTTTGTACAAGCTTTTATTACGCTAGTCAAAATTTGTAACATTTAGGGGACAGATGAAATCTGTATGCCTTTGAATAAAAAATGGTGGAAATAATAAAGCCTGTCATTACTGGTTTTACTTCATTTTTTTCAGTTTTATTTTTGCATCTTTTAAATTTAGAATACTGAGACAATGCCTCGTGCCTGATTTAAAAGATGAAGCTGATAGCAGCAAATTAGACGTCTACATTTTGCTTTAAAGTCCATTCATGCAGTTCATGTAGGCTTGTGCATATAGATCTAAACTTAGAATGTGTTCTTTAGCATTTTGTACCATATGGAACATTAGTCAAATAGTCTCATCTTGAAAGCTTTTGTAGAGATATTGATTTTGCTGTGCTTCAAACTGTTGCAAAGAAAATAACCTCAGAATCTATTCTTTTATGATTTTTTTTTCCTTGAGGATGCCTTAACTTTCATAAATTATTTAATATGGTGAAGGATGCAAAATGCCTTTTGTCTTTCTGAACTGCTGTTCAGGCTTCTCTGATGCGACCTTGGAAAGTAACCATAGAAACATGTTAAAAGCATCAACTGAAAATCAGTAGTTCAGTTTGACAGTGATGCAAATTCTTTGAAAGAAGATTATGATGTATTAGGAACACTTGAGGCATATATTACTGCTAACCTGTTAAACCTGATTATTCCATGAGTATCAGTACTTTCAGAATTTAATGGAGAGGAAGAAAGCAAAGAAAAAGGAGAAACATATTTTTTTTTTAATAAGTTGTCATGTTTAAGATGTTTCTAGGTAAATCACTTCAGCCTGTCATTCTCTGTCCTGTTAAAAGCAAGAATTATATTTCTGCTAAGCTCATAATGTAGTTCACAGTTCCCTGTATTTAATAGCTGTAAACTTCTGCCCAGTACCCTGCTGAGGTGCACGGGTACCCTGGATTTGTGCAGAGCTGGCACAAATTAAATCTGTTTGACAGATAATGTGAATAACTGGGTTATGAATAAGTAGTAGTTCATCAAAAGGTGAAGCAATCTGTGATTCATTGGATCCTGAGTTAGAGATTTTTGTGCTGACCTGTGATAGTTAAGCTAGTCTGTGAGACTGAAACAGAAATCCCTGCTATAGTTGCAGGCAACCACAGTAAATTCTTGATGAATCACGGGTCAAGAGAAGAAGCAGAGTCACTTGTTAAAGCTTCCACAGTAAGCTTAACCCACACCCAAGAAATCCTGTGTTGATGTGATGTGGGAAAATTTAACTTGAACTAGTTACCTCAGAAAGTGGGATACAGGCCCTTCCTGATTAGGGTTGCTTTGCTGGCACATACATTCAAACCCCATGTATAGTTTGTCCCTATTTCACAGTGCCATAGCAATATGATAGGAGCTGCAGGGCTCCTCAGGGATGTGATGGCTTGCTGGCATTAATGCAGCCCAGCAGCCCCTCAGTGCACCATCCCTTCTTTGTTAAGTGCCCCCAAAAGCCCTCACTTTCTCTTGCTACCATTTGGTCACTGCTCAGGAATGGTAGCTGAGAAATTTGCAGCTTGAGGGAGAGCTGTGGATGTGCAGATGAAGTGGAGCATCCAGCTGTTTTGGGGGCAGCCAGATACATAATTAATGTTTTCTCCTTAATGAGTTCCTCCTCTGGATTTAGAGTAGAGGTCTGGAGCAGCCTGATCCCTGGGGTGTCCTCCCCAATGCGTGGTGCTGGAGAGGGCATGCCCTCCTGTCCCTCTTTTCCCCTCTGCATGGAGCCAGGGAGAGCAAGACAGCCCTCATGCAGATGTGCAAATGGAGAGGGAGCAGGTGTCACCAGGGGCTTGCCTGATCTCGCCAGTGCCATGCCACGCTGCTGGAATGTGGCTGCTCCCTGTCCCCAGAGAGCAAACGTGACCCTCATGTATCACAGCGTGGTGGGGGGACAGGAGATGGGGCAGGGTGTGAGCCTTTGTGTAGTATCTTGTATCACTTAGGGCAGCTTAAGCTTTCCTAGTTGCTGTGGCAGCATAATACTGCCTATAATTAAGGACAAACAAAGAGTGTGTGCTTTAGGTATATCCCATTTCATGTTAGCCCGTGAGGAGGATAAATTAGGAGATAAGCCTGAATTTATTAGGCTTTGTTCTTGGAAGCACAAATGACTCTGAGGACAGCCTGTTTAACAGCAGAACATGGTTACTGGTATCACTGCTAATGCAGCATCATGCATTTACACACTGCATTATTGGTGTGTGGTGCGCCAGGCTCCCTGCTAGGAGCAGCTCATCTGTGAGACTGACGGGGCAGAGATGAGACACTGAGCTGTAGTTCAGGGAAGGGAGAGGTGAGGAAATTGGAGTAGCTGAGAGAAGAGGCAAAGTGAAGTTTGGACATCAGTAGTGCTGAGTTGGAACGCTACACAAAGCAGGAAAAGGTCCCAAAGATCTCTGGTGAGGGTATGCCTGTTGATTTAGGGGGTGAGGCACTAAATGATCAGCCAAGGTGGAGAGCCTGTGGTGAGGATTTGACAGGAGGGAACTGGGTGGTGACCAGATGAAGCAGGACTGGGCATCTGGGAGTCGTTGCCTTGGAAGATGAAGCTCCTGCATGGAGTGTTAGGAATCATGGTATGGGAGAGTTGCAGAGGTATGGTGTCATGCAAGACAGCAGTGTCAGGGAGATGTTTGGAAGGAGAAGCCTCTTTTGGATAGCACGGGCTGTAGGACTTGTGTGGGAGCAGGTTGGACTGTGCAGGAGGTGGCAGAATAAAGAAAGGAGGGAATCTAGTGCCAATCAGATTGGCAAGAAATGTGAAAAGGAAGAGGCAGTGAAAGAGGGGGAAAAATGGATCTAGTAATGTGGGGACCACGTGATGAGGTCAGGGTTTTGAAGAGGATGTTCTAGGTCTTAACTCCAGCTTGAAAGCAGAAGCAGAATTGAGACAACCAAACACTTCCAGTGTTTCCTGCTGATCGAAAACCTTAAAGATCTTTATAATTTGAGGCCAGACCTGAGGAGGGCTGATTTTTGTCAGCCCTGAGTGCCTTGATGAATAATACAAGAGTGATAATACAAGAGGTTCTGGAGCAGCAGAGGCAGCCCTCCCAGGAGGAGTTTCTGAGCTGCTTTAGGTGGTGCAGTGCAGACAGTGGTTTTAGCAGTTGAGTCTTGGATTAGCTCTATATTCTGAGGCATTCTTGATGCCTGTGAGAGAGAGAAAAGAATAATTTAAAAGGGATGTGCCCACAAGGAGGGGAGAATTTATGCCTTCAGAGCTACCAAGGTTTGCTTTTATTTATGGGGGTAAATGGTGGTCAATGGATTTTAAACTAGGAAAAGATTTGAAGTACTTGACTGGGGTTATGCAGATATTTCTTCTTACTTTGTCCTCGCTTGGATCTTCTGCTCACCTGGACTTAATATTTTCTCCCTTAATTTTAGTTTTTTCATTTTTTTTCTATATGACCCTTTCTTTATTTTCTCCTTGCTCCCTAGCTGAATGCACTTGGTTATTCTATTTTCCTGAGTGTATGGAATCTCACTGCTGCCTAGCTACCAGAGTCTCTCTTTCCCCTTGGATCTTTTCCTTTCTTTCTGCCCTTCCTAGCTGGTCAAGAGGAGCACTTCTCCTGCCTCCCCCTCAGCCCAGCCCTCCCAGTCTGCCTGCTTTTTTGGTTCCTGGACTCCTGAAAACCAGCGCTTGCTCTGACTCCGTTATTTGGGGCTTCTCAGCTTGGCAGCAGTGGCAGCTGCACTGGTGGTTTTTCTGCAGTGGGAACGGAGCATTCCATAGGTAAAATGATAATGGTGATTTTCCTGTGGGGATGTAATTTGACAGTTTGCACCTGTTTTGCAACTTTATTAGTGACTTTCAGACTCTTCCAATAACATATTTAACTATTTTAATACCATTGTTAAGACAGACAGACTTAGCAGGTGAAATAGTTTTGAATCAGACTGATAGTTAATTGAATATTTAGTTTTCGTGGCTAACCTGAAGTCACTCTAACATTCAGTTTATTGTGTGCAGGATGTGGTTTGCAGGGCAGATGGACTTTGAAGTGGCACTGTCTCTTTTCAGAGCTAAACTGCTTTGCTTGCTTGTGCTTGTCGCAAAACAAGACATCTCATGTTATCATTTATTACAGAAATAAAATGTCAAGCCAAAGAAATGCACCAGCACTAAAGCTTCAGTGCTTGATCAACTGCAGGATTACTCTGATGCTACTTTTTAATTCTCTATGGAATACTGAATTTTGGCTTTCTAAAACTTCCTGCATCCTTCATGCTGGAGTATGGAAGATGTTTCTTTTGGCAGGACATTTCAATGAGCTTAGCCAGTATCTCACTCATCATTGGTTAGTGCTGCTATTGGGTTTGCTTTCTGCTTTGTTTGGCTTTTTGTGTCCTCAGTGTTGGAGCTCACTTATTAAGAACTCTTGCCCTCTGGAGGAAAAGACTCAATGGATGTTAATCAGCATATAATAAATATGCTGATTATAAATAAATCAGCATATAATAAATATAAACTAAATGTTATTAGTGAAGCTTTCTGGACTTCAGGGCAAGCTTCAGAGTATCGTTTGCTAATGTGTCTCAAGCAGGTCTTCAGGAGTTGCTCATTTTTACTGAAATTTGAAGTTGCCATCTTTGGGTCAGAAATAGATCTCTCCATCTGCAGTGATAGAAAAACACGCATCTCAAATTTTCCTTCTAAATGCTATTTTAAAGGGCGCTGCAGTATCAGCCTGTTATACCTCTGAGAAGTATCACTTCAGAAATTATGTCAGTTAAATAAATCATAGTAACCCTGGGTTTAGAAGCCCATGTGTCCCTCCTCTGTTTAAAAATACTCATTGTGTAGGCATACCACTTCTGTACTTGGATGATTTCCACTGCATCATTTAGTCCTGTCAGTGACCATTTAACTCACTAACAGTAGGAATAAGTAAATGCCCCCCTGAGAAGTTATTTGCTTGGCAGTATAGGTGTCAAGCCTTTGACTAAGCATCTGAAATAAAACCCATCTGAAGTGGGAATGGATCCTCTGTGGATTTTCTAGATGTGCAATAAAATATGGAACTGAGGGAGCTGGAATTGATGAGAAAGGTATATCTGTGGGGATGGTGTGTTGGGTCAAAGGAAGGTAACAGGAAAATGTAACCCACCTCTGAGCTTTTATTGTAAAGAAGGCTATATATTCAGAGATGATAACTTGTATTCAGACTGCTATATGCAGTCAGGAACATGGAAATACTGAATTTCCCCCTCGTTTGGTCCTTCTCTTTCCTGTCAGATTTTTGTCTGAATCTGGTGTTTCAGAAAAACCCTTGTTAGCCATGTAATGTATTTTATCTCTCATCCTTTCCACTTGCAAATACATCTACCTCTTCTCTGGAGCAGCCTGAATGAGCAGAATGATTTTTGTATACTAGGAGTTGATACTACAAAGCAAAATTTTAAGTAATCAATTTAAGTGTTACTTCAGTAATGAGTGGCTAGTTAGGCCCATTGTTTCAGTTGCATTACTTTGTAGTTTTAAAAATGTCTCTCTTTCTTGACAGAATACAAATGAGACTAGAATTCTATTTTGCTCAACCTGACTCTTTCATGCGTCTGTGTCTCGCTGGCAAAGAAGTCCAACTCTTTTTTTGCCCAAGGAGTGAGCTCAAATTGATGTGATTCTGCCTGCTTTAGCTCTGTTAGCTCATGAAAAAGAGTGGGGAAATATTGCTGGCATTCAGGTAGCTGTATTTTCAGTACATAGCTATCCATGCAGTGTGCAGCCTGGGAACTGACATATTTCTATATTAGGTGTTGACAGTCTTGCTTATTTAAAGATTAATCTACACAGGTTTTCAGCAGTTTGTCATATGGTACAGTTGTAAACAGTGAGTGTGGAAGTGCAGCAATATGTTCATCTGCTGTTGCTTTGTTTAACATCATTAGTGAGCAGAGCTGGAAATGGTGTGTGGCAGGCTGCTGTGACTAGCTGTTATTCTTACATATGTATATAAAAGTCAGTTCCTGAACACTGATCCTGGCTGTTGAAGCAGTGTTCTTTGGCCAGAAAAATGTCTTCAATCTGAAAGCTGTAGAGAACATGGAAGTGACAATTTTGTAGCAGCTCAGAAGCTGCTGGTTTGGGAGAGCAGGAAAAATGGTTGGAGTGCAATTGTCAGTGCTCATGGGGAGCTGCCCTTGGATGTTTCTTAAACTTGGGGAAAAATTACAGAGAAGTGTGGTGAAAATTTCTTCTTGGATACCTGTATGCAAATTGCTTGAATGCTTGAAGATGGGCTAGATTAGTTGCTTCTGTTAAATTAATAAACAGCTGAGTGGAGGGAACACCTCTTGGGTCTCTACAGCATGAGGGAGCTTTTCTGACGTCAGGAGTATCTCACAGGTTTGTTTTAGCTTCTCATCTTCTGGAGATTGTTTTGAGTTTATCCCAAAGTGGCTTTGCCTGGCCTTTCTGTACTGTGCCTGAATTCAAGTGAGCCTTGATTATTGCACACTGATGCACAAAGCCTGTATTCCATACTTTATGAAGTTGTGAATAGAGTTGGGGGCAAGCAACAAGGATGGTCAGAAATCAAGGAAACCTTACCTGTGAGGAAAGGATTAGGGCTTCTTAATTTGAAAAGTGAAGACTGACTAGGGTGTGGTAGTGGTTTTCATCCAGGTAACAGCTGCTGTGGAAAAGGAAATAAGCTCCTCTGCAGATCTGCTGGTGAGGTGGGGGGGAAAATAAGGAATGGGAGACATGAGATGTGAATTTTCTAAGAGTAAGAGTAGTTAAAAACTGTCTAGTAAAAAACTGTGAGATGATGATGTTCCTAGCATGTCAACACTGCTGATTTTTATTTCTGCCTCGCTGATTTTAATAAGAGATAGTAACAGAAAATTACAAGGTCAAAGCGAGAGGCTGAAATTCAAGTCTGAATTGCAAGATTATGCTATGTGCATGAGACAAGGCATGAACTTTGTCTCTAATTGGAGATACTTGCTCTCACAGTGTTGGTGAGGTAACATCCTCAAAATATCAAATGTGGTTTAGCATTTTGGAACGTTTCAGAATAATGGGTTTCTATTGTAACTTTATTACCCTCACCCATTATAAAAATGCCATTGTTTGAGGTTGTGCATTGTGATCCAGATGAACTAATTATTTATTGAGGAAGTCAAAACACAGAAATAAGGAACATTAATTGTTTGTTCTTCCTGGCAGTGCTTCTCAGCAACATTGCTGGGACAGCTAAGCAAACAAAGGTTTGGTGCAGAACCTTTGTAATGGTACAAAGTGGGGAAAGTGTTTATGTCCTCCAGAACTTGTACATCTATCACAGGAACCTAGTAAGCTTGGGGGAGGAAGAGACTATACCCTCAGAGTTTATCATATGTTTTATAAGTGGCTCCTTGGACAAAATTTACTCTAGAAATACAGATGGTGTCTGTCCTTTCCAAACCTTCATGAGATATTTAGACATTCATGGTTTTCTCTTTAAAAATGTGGTTTTTTGGAATCACATTTTGCTTTCTAAGGTGAATGCTGTTAGTGGAAACAGATACCTTGTTGATTTTTAATTTTGCTTGGGGTTTTGGGTAGCAACTGCATTTTTTTTTCGTTGTGCTACCTTTCTAATATTTGAACCACAAATCAAACAGCAATAGCAATAACAAAGGTAATAATGCCAACCAAGTTTATCCTGTGAGTTGTGGAAGGCTTGGGACAGGGTGCTGGAGGATGTATTGTAGGACATCCGTCTATTTGTTGCCAGTTTTGATGAGTGATTAAGGAAACAATAACTGGAACTGCAGATAGGATGACAGGCTGTGACTTTCCCACTGCTTCATTTGGATCTGGTTAGCAGCAGGAAAAGACTTGGATATTGGTAATGTGGGGGGGATTTATGCCTTGCTGAGCTGAGAACTGGGCAAGTTTGGGAAAGCTTTGCTTTAAAGTCAACTGGTCCTCAGTGTAAGCCTGCATCCATAATTTTCCAAACTTAGGGGATGGCTCAGAATCAGGATAAAAATCACTTCTGTGATGTCTGTCAAGGTCATACCAAAAGTCTTGAGTAAGCATACTTTTGTGTGAAGTCCCAAGTTCAGGATATTTAAGGCTTGGACTGTATGCTTCTTTGGCCTTGACCCTTTCAGTGAAGGCCTTCAGCATTGTCACAATATGAATAATGATAGTGATCTCTGAAAGATAAGACTGGCTAATAACACTAAAACTGTTAATATTTAATGAGTCATGTTGAAATGAATGTGCAGAAGTTTTCTTTTATTGTTCTTGTCATTGGAGCTTAATAATAGGAAGCAGGACTCCCAGTTCTATTTCTGACTTGTGGTAGTTTGTCCAAAAATGTACTGTGTCCATGAAGTCCTCTGCCTTTATCTCAGTTGAACCATTTATAGTATGTGTGCCAAAGTGTATTCCATAGCTCTCTTCCTTTTAAAAGTTAATAAAATTCACAAAGTTTTAAGCAAAAAATTTATAACTTTGCATAGTTATGAAAGTTTCAAATCTAATTTTCTTTTTTTTTGTGGAGAAATTATGCTCAGAAGGAGTGCTTTAGGGATTTAAATTGTGCTATTTACTTTCACAGCTGTAATGTGCAGAATGTGTGCAGGGAGTGTAAGCTAGAAGCAGCTTGCTGTACATCAGACTATCTGAAATGTCATGCTAACAACATAGGCAGAATTTAAAATTAAAAATGGCATGGCTTTTTCAATGAGCAGGCTTTGTAGCTACTGTTGTTGCACAGTCTTGTTCCCTAGGTGCTGAGCATTATGTAGTTGATCTGGCTGTGGTTTTCCTCACTGGTCTCATCCATGCATGGCAGAAAACCTAGTAATCTGTAAATTGTGTGGGGGAAAGAGCAGGTTAGAGACTGTCCCTTGTCATTTGATATTTGAGTGCCCCTGCATGTGCCATATATTAGTTTTATTTTCTACTGTGATGCCTAGCTATGAGGAAAGAACTCTCCAGAGCGTCTTAAAAGACATCTTCTATTAAAGAGGGAAAGAGTTAAACAAAATGCAGACAGTAGATCTCACAGCTGGAGATAAAAGCAATATACATGGATGTCTCTCATGCTTTAATTGGAAGAAAAGAGTAAGAGCATGGGGCTTAGTTTCCCTTGTAAATGTTTTGTAGAAGGCTGGATGGGGAAAGAGAAGATAGGTGGAAAGTGTAAAATTCTGTCAGAGCTGTGACAAATGTTTGGCAGATGCCTGGAGAAACAAATGACTGTAATGCTTAAGTTTTCTGTAGAATTCCCTAAAGGTCATAATTTTCCCTGTGAGGAAACAGAAGTTGATATTGAACAAGGTCAGACATCCCATTGTGGTGCTGAAGGTGTTTGTGAGGGCCTCCTGTGCAAGAGTAAATTTGAGAAGAAGAAACAGATCAGGCAATGGATATTGCACCAAATTAGGCTCCCTACAGAAAGTGATCTGGTATGAGCTTGAGTTCTGTCTTTCTGGTGCTGGGCAAAAAGGGCCCAGTTTAGGAGAGCTTTTTTAACCCTGTCTCCATGGAACAAATTCTCCTCAAGAAAAGGAATTCTGGAGAAAAAAACCAACTGACAACTAAAGTGTAAATTCAGAAATGTGTTGTTGGATAAGGACTGCAGAAAGTCTGGCACTCTGGAGTGTCTCAGGGCTGGGTCCGTGTAAATGCATCCTCTCATGAATTTTACTGAAGTAAAGAGGTTTCTGAAGTTAGATTTTGTTTAATTTATTTGGGTCCATGTCCAAACCAGCTTGGTCTATACTTTGGCCTAATGAACAGGTGGCTGGGGTGCCACCAAGTGTATTGTTTGTTCTGCAAGAAGCACATAGGGATTGATGAGTGTTTCTGTTGTGCTCTTTGCCTGGACCTGCCCAGGAGTCCAAGCAAAGCATGTGAAAGGGGCTGCCCAACTGGTCTCTTGTCAAAGAACTCACTGTGCTTTTCATAGGAGCTGAGGATGACAATTACTTGAATTCATATTCAGAGTCTACAGTTTGATAGTGATGTTTTGTTTTGCCTAAATTGCCCTATGCTTTCAATTAGATCCTTATCCTTTCCCTTTTACAAAAAAACCCCAAAACAATAAAAAAACTCAAACCCAGCAAGCTGTTTGATACTGCTTTTGCAAGTTGTCTGTGATGTTCCAACCCCAGAAATAACCTTGTTTTAGTGTCAAGCAAAGCCATTCTTGCATTCAAACACAGAGAGGTTGTAATTAAGCTTCATGCACTGTTACCTGAAAAAGATGCTTTTTGAGTGTGAACCACACACATCATTATTAGTGCAGTTGGCTGGTTGCCCATCAAAGCACTGATTATTTTCTACAACAGCTACTCCAGTTCCTCTGCTTCCAGTTTCCTGTTATCTCACATGGACATCAACAGTCCCTTTGCCAAATTTCTTAGTAAAATCATCGCCCTCCAGACTCACAGGAAGGGGATTTATCAGCACTACAGCAGTTAATTGCTTTAGGTAGCATGTGCCACTGTCCTTTGAACAGTGGAGGTGCAGGAAAGGTTATGTTTACTGTCAAAGGGAACCAGTTTGAAAGGGGTTCTGTCTTGGTGCAGAAGTTAAGGCAATTAGTAACAGATTCAGTATCTTGGATCTGCTTATCAGAGTATCTCAGAAATGCGCTACTGAGGTATTTTGAGAAATGCTACTCTTCTAAAAAGTGGCATTTTCTGTTCAATGTTTGTATGCTTTGCTTAGCTTGGCCTTTTTGGGTGTAGTTACTCATTGAGTGCTTGTGCTCAGTTAGCTGCTTGAACACACAATTCCTGAGTAAATTTGTCCTTTGTATCTCATTCTCTTTCATGTATGTTTCCCAGAGGAGCTCCTTCAGCCAGATCCATTGCAGGAGTAATTATTTCATCAGGATTTAATGTATATCTTGATTGCACTTTGAAGACATTCTCTTGAGGAGTTTTTATAATTTCAACAAGGGATCATAGCATGTAAACAAGAAAATAAACGTTATCTTTCATATTAATCAACAAGACGATTAAATAATAAGCAGGATTGTTAATTGGTACTTGGAGATAGATGCTAATGACTGTCTTGAGTTCCACAATGGCAGTACCAACAGGTAGAGACTCTTTTTTGCACAGTAAAGCTGCATATAATTTAGGAGTCATTACGGTTTTAATGTGCAGCTGCAACCACAGTGAAGTTGTGCAACTGTGTTCCCGGAGTCCTATTTCAGCATATGTTTTCATACTGAATGAAGTATTAGCAAGGGGATTTGAGATTTAGGCAGTTAAATCAGTTCTCATTGCCACCAAACCCTTGTGGTTCTATATAAACCCATGCTTGTGGTATTTGGCTTCGCTGTGGGATGCAGTTCCTGCTGGTTTCAGGATGCAGGAGTCAAAAGCTGCTTCTTTCCTCAGAGGCAAAAGTCCAACTTGTTCCTCAAAAGACAGTGCCTTTGGGCCCCCTCTGAGTTTGGAACTAGAGCCTTATTTTTTCATCACACGAATCTTTGTCTTTTACTAAATACTGTAGTGTTTGTAGAGGGAGAAGGAAGCATGTAGGGGGTCTTCATCTCTAGAAGTTGAAAGGTTCAGGAGTTTAGCACACAAGTTTTGGAATATAGAGAAAAGCACTGGGAATTTTGGAGCTCTGTATTGAGAGTCCTGCTGTTGTTCTAACTAGCTGTCTAATTTTGACTCAAGTGTCCAGTTTTGCTCCTCAGACACAGCCAGTTCTTTGTACTGTTGCTCATTTGAAGCCAACAGTGCAGCTGGAAGAAACTGTGCAGCCCTTCTGCTCTTGGTGTTAGTTTTTATTTCTAACCTACAATAAATGTAAGCAAAGGAACAGTTTCCCTCTCTGATCAGCTTACTAAACTGATTAAGCCTGAGGCTGCCTGACAATGGTGACAGGTTTCGTAGCAATGTTGGGGTTCTAGATTTACCCTTAATTAGTTACGACAGCACAGCACTGCCTTGGTTTCTCCATGGGTCTGTTGCTTATAATATTGCACAGATGCTAGTGCCAGTTTGATTCACTGAAACGTACTTGGAGATCTTGGGCTGAAAGACATGATGAAAATATAAAGTAGTCATTGTATAAAGATACTTACTAACTTGTTCAAAGTGACAAGCCCTTATATTGCAAGCATGGACCCAAAAGAGCTGCTGCCATCAGCAATGTGGTCTCAGCATGTCCAAAGATGCCTTGTGCTTTGGCTGCCCCAACAGTCATTCAAAATAATGCTAAAAGGTAACAATTTGGATGCTTTTATGATATTTATCTATGGATGGACTGTCTATTAACAGTCTCAGGGCCAGATCACACACATCTTTTGCAGGGGGTAAAGCTCTCCTCGACTTTTCACCCTCATTGCCATGTCCAGTTGCTCAGCATGTGCTTGCTAACATGTATATTTTATTCTGCTTAAAATAATCACTCTGCAGGGTGGATTTTATTTTCCCATGTTGGTTTTGGTGTAGGGAAGAGTTTCTGTTTTGGTTTCTTGCTATATTGTTTGGTGCTGCTGATGGGGAAAAGCAGAAAAAACAGATTTTGTTCCTATTTTTATTCACAAGAAAGAATGTTGCAATTTTAATTGTATGTTCTAATTTTTTCCTCCTTCTTCATCCTTTATGTTTTGAAATTATACATTTCAAAAGCAGGATCATTATCATTCAGCACATTAAAGCGTGTCTTTTTAATAGCTTTCCATTTTAATGTGAAAGAATGGAATTGGGGAGGAAAAACCAATGTCTTGAAGGAAATTTTCTGTTATCTGTGAATTTTCTGTGCTGCCAACAGGAGAGGATCTTGAGCTCAGCTGACTTGGAGTACTATCCTCTGCCTTGAGTAACTTGTAGAGTACAAAGAACCACTTTCATAATGTTATCACCAGCAAAGTCCATCTGGTTCTGCCAGTGACAAGGGGAATTATTTCAGCTTTTTATTACATCAGTGAGATGTTAGTTTTTAGGTTTCAGATGTCAGACTGTTGGGGGAAAGAAGGGAAAGTTAGCTTATAATTGAAATTCTGTTTGTGGAGAAATTAACTGAATATTTTGCCAGTAATTTTTCTCCCCATATTTCCTTTATTAATGTCATGATGGCTTGTCCTTATGAAATCAGATTAGAATGCAATGACTTGATTTGTTAAGCAGACAGTGATGACAATGAGCATCTGTTTGTCTGGTTCAGATTCCTGTTAACACCTAAGTAACATTGTTTTCTTGCTATTACTTTTATACAGAGCAGCACAGAAGCTTAACCTGTCTTCGAAGAGAAAGAAATACCATCCACCCCTGCCACACACACATGACTTCTCTATTTATGCTACTAACTTCAGTGGCATCCTGCAGCTCTGTCCTCCCCCAGCACCACCCTGCCTTCTGAGAGCTGTGTCCAAAATCAAGGACAACCCTGGCATTGGAAAGGTAACTTTGGATTTCAATATTTTAAAATGTTTTTCTAGACAAATCTTAACTGAGCTGGATAGACTCAAGAAAAGGGTCTTGGGGTAGAGAGAGAGCCACGTTCATTTGAATGTGCCTGAGTGCTGTTACCTCCTGTGGACTTTGCAAAGAGTAAGAGACAAAATTTCCTTTGACATTCAAACCCACTGGTCCAAACCCAGTCCCCATACAGGCTTCAGCTGTGGAAGAAGTGGTCTCTGTGTTGCCAGCAGGACTCAGGCACTGGTGCTGTCTCTCTGCTGAGGTTAAGCAGATATGCTGAGGGGGCTTTGTTTCCCTCTGCTTCATATGTCATTGTAAGGGTATGGAAATGGAGTAGCAGTCTTGCCAACTATTAGGAAATGCAGCACCTTTGAAGTTAAAAAAATTGTGCTAAGTTTATCTAAATTAAAATACAACCCAGTTACTTGGAGCTTTATTCATATTTATAACTGTTTAATCATCCACATAACAGAGTCTGAATACTTATTTACATAGGCTACAAGAGATTAGTGTTTGAAGATAGAATTGAAGTGTGTAATGTGCACAGGAGAGCTAAAATATGCAACTAGAGTAACTATACAAATCAGCATTAACATAAAGAGTTTGTCAGCCTGAATACCTGGGGCTGACACTTGCTCACGGAGAATATTCTGTGTTTCCTTAGTTTGTGCTTAATGGAAAATAAAGGAGTAATTTGGGGTATTTTAAGCAGGGGGAAAGCCACAGAGGAAAATGGATTGGGATTTTTTTTCTCCTGCTTGTCCAGTGTCTTAGAAAAGAGAATGTAATGATGGAATACAGTAAACTGGCACAGTAATTTAGACATTCCCAGGTGGAGGAGGGTTTGCTAAGGAATGTCCTTTCTATGTGGGAGATTTAACAAAACCCATTTGTTGTGCATGTTTTTTGTTTGTGTTGGTTGGTTTGTGTGTTTGTTTTGTTTTATTTTATTTTATTTTTGTTTTTTGTTTGTTTTTGTTTTGTTTTGGGTTTTTTTTGTTTTTTTTTTTCCTGTGAGACTTAGTACTTGGCCATGGCACCAGGAATAACAGGGAGCATGGCATTTCTGAGGCACTTTGCTTTGGGAAGACCTTTAAAGTATGATTGTATATCCTTGTGCCTACAGCTCCGTAAAACTGTCTCTGCACTTTTGTGCCTGCAGCTCGGTGTAGCCAAGAGACCACAGCCTTTTTCCCGTGCTTTGAGGGCAGGTGGTGGAACTTCCAGCATGTCTTGTACCTCATGGAAAGCACTGGTTTATCTGGTGTCTTCAAACAGATTAACCAATTCTGTGGTCAAGTGCATGATTCCAGAGGGCAGGAGATAACATGCCCTGGGTCATGTGGTCTGCCTACTGTTTTCATTAGTGAATAGAGCAGAGAACTTTCCAAGGGAAAAGTTCCACAAGAATTCCAAGGATATGGCAGGATCCTGATCAGCTCAGCTGTGGGGGCTTCTCCTCCAGCACAGGATATGTCAGTCTGTTGACTCTCAAAATGTCATTTAGCTCTCAGCTAAAAACATTAAAAACATAGAATCACAGAATATCCTGAGTTGGAAGGAACCTAACAAGGATCATAGAGTATTGAAGATTCTGTTTGTTCTGATTCTTGGGATGGTCCTCTGCAGGGACAGGAGTTGGATTCAATGATACTTGTGGGTCCTTTCCCAGCATATTCTGTGAATCTGTGAGGGTTCCAGCCGTGTTCTTCTGACCAAATACTTGTTTACCACAATTCGGAAGAATCCTGCGCTTTGCTGGAGAGGATAAGAGCTCTTTGCTAATTGAATTGGCTCTTCAGTTCTTGAGTTGAGATTTAGAGCATCCAAGTGGTAATGGCTAGTTGCCAGTTTTAATGCTCCTCAAAACCCAAAAAAGTCATCTCTGAAACACAGTGGAAGATATGCAGTACCTGCTAAATGTCTCTTAACCTACTCCTCCTTTTCAACTTTATAAATATAAGTGTTTGCCTTAAAAACCCCTCCAGCAATACAGCTTTTTCTAAAAATTAGGAGTTATCACAAGTGAAATTTCATGTGTCTGAATTCTTAGAACTTGTGATCCAAGGAGAAGTGTCACTCCTCTATAGGCATTCCTTAGTACTAAGAATTCAGTTTCACCTTTTTTGAGCAATGCCAAACAGCTTTTGGTAGCATTTAACTCACTATGCATTAGCACTCTGCATTATTTCCTACTCATCAGTTTCTGCTGATCAAGATATACTCAGCTGGTATTTCATGATGAGGGTAACTGGAATAAAGTAATTACTTTTCTTCCTCACTGCTTTAAGTATCACAGCAATGGAGAGAGCAATCAGTAAACACTGGTGGGTGTGCTGTCGTCCTCTGTTAACATCAGTCCCTCTTTGGACAGCTTTTTACTTTACACTCCTCCTGGTTATCATTTTCCTCGACTTTTTCTTGCAGCCTGTCCAATAATGAATATAAGATACACATATGGAACAGAATCAATGGTGAATTCTGGAGTCACTTTTTCCTACCACAGCATCTGTGGCTGTGGTTGGTACTCTGTGTGGTTTGGGTGATCATTCCCGTGTCAGCAGTGTCCCTCACTGTTACTGTGTGGTTACAGTGGGTTAAGCAGCTGGTGGGGCAGCCTTTTTCTGCCTCACCTCTGAGAAGTTGTTGTGTGAGAATGAAAAACAGAAGTCACAAACTGGAAACCCATGCTGTGTCCAGGATGCTTCAATGAGAGGAACGTGCCTCCCTTTATGAAAAAATGAAGAGATGAATGATATGCCAACTGTGCCAAAATACTATTTATTCTATGCGAGTAGTGCTTGAATACTACAGTGACTAATTATTGTTTGTACTGACACATTCTGTGCAGTCCCATTTCTCTCATAAACCCACTGGAGGCTTAGAATAAAGCACATGTTGAAGCATTTACAATGGCAAATATGACTGGCTTTCTGTATTGTCTCTGCAGTGGGAATTCTTAACATTTTTTCCATCCACTGATACTCAAGGTTGGTTCAATATATTGTAAGAGATACAGAAAAAATGCGGAAAATGTGATAGAATTTTTGGGGCCAACAGAGTTATTCTAAACTGGGTGATGGAGCAGGGAATCCTTAGTTCCTTGAATCTAAGGAACTGACTGAAAGTAGCATCTGGACTTTCTTGTGTTCTTCTGTGGAGTCAGGAACTGAACAGGTCCTGCCACTGGTTGTGGGACCTTGTCTTGAACATTTGAGCACAACAGACATTTGGGGTAAGGAAGAGCCTTGAGTTCTTGCTTTTCATAAGCTGCATGGCTGGCAGCAAATGCAGTTACTGTGGATTGTGAGCACTGCTGGGCGAGGCAGGAATGTGGAGAGATCATGATGGCCAGGTCTTGCACTTGCACTCAGTTGTTGATTATTTGAGCCCAAGATCTGAATTTATTCTTATTTTCACATCATCTTCTCTTTGCGTATCATCCAGTTCTTCTGCAGTGAAATTGCTATACATCTTTTATGGTTGAATATATTTGTTATTAGAGATTTACTGCAGCAGAGAGCCCTTACATGTCTTTTTGCAATTTGTATTTATAATTTCTCACTGTTTCAAGTATTCTTCTGGAAGGTGGAAAATAAATGTCTCATTAATTGCTTTTACATTTCAGAAATATCAATTTTTTCTGCTTACAATAATTTCAGCAGCAGTGTGTGGACTTGTCCTGTGATACAAATCTTTAATTAAGCCTTTTGCTTAATTTTATTTAGTAAGATTGCAAAATGTTATACACTGTTACAGGTGCTTGCAGGGCTTGTCAACACGCAGGAATACCAAGCAGGGAAAAGTTGAAAAAAAAAGCAACAATTTAAAACAGTAGCTCTGCCTGGGACCTGTTTCATATAATCAACTGTAATCAAACTATTGCACAAAGGAAGATCCCACTATCAATTCAAACTGGATGCTGAAAGGAATTTTGCACACTACTGATAAATGTTACGTTGCAAAATTCATACCTTTCTCTTGAATGTGCCAAAGGCATCAAGAGTCCAAACCATTTAGTTGAATCCTACTTAAAAGGCAATGATCCAGTGCACTATGATTCTTGTAACTGAATCATTTTTGTGGTCTCTCTGGGTGTTATTAAATTTAATGTCAGAATAGTAGGAAAGACGTCTGAAAGCCATTTAATATTGTCACTGGAAAGAAGTTAGATTATGCTCAATTTCTGACATTAATGTGCTACTTAAGATAATTTATCATATTGTGGTATTAAGAAAGACATCCTTTTTACAGTGGCTGCTGTATAGCATTCTAATGTGCTATTTTTCTTTAGCATGGTGGGAAGCCTTTTTCATGCAAAATGTTATTTTCTGGGGTTCTATTCAGCTCATTTTTTATAATACTGCATCACTTACAACAGCAACTTTAAGTGCTTGTCTCTTCCAAGGATTCTGTCAATTTTTTTTTAATGTTAGAATGACAGAATGCTCCTATGTGAGACAATTGAAGTGGAGCATTTAAAGAGAACCTGAACTGTCAGACATGTTTCTTGGAGAGGTATATGCATACTGCTCTCCATTTATGGGTTTTAGACATTCACTTCCATTTATGCTTTACTAAGCCATAGCTAAGGTACTGCTAATATGATTTACTGATCATGCAGGGTTGTCTTAAGTGTGCTGTGTGTCCCATTCACTGGTTCTTACGATGGTTTGATGACGGATAACAAATAGGTACTTAATTTTGTCATCTTTACTGCTCCTTGTTCCCTAATGACTGAAGCGTTGTTTCTGATGTAAGTCATGTATCACAGTAAGTACTTGCCTATTGATGTAGGTAGCACTGTATCATTCAAGGTACTTGCATCTCTGCCAAAACACCTTGAGCTGCTTAAACAAAAATGTGGAAAAGTGAAATAAAAATACATAAGTTCTTGTTTTCACCTTGACAAAATGAAATAGTTTTCCTTCACGTTTTCTGAGAGTACAGAATCAATTTTTTTTTTTAGCAGAGTACAATAAAAGTGATTTTTTTTTTTTTTTTTTTTTTTTTTTTTTTTTTTTTTTAGGTTTTCCCAGGGGAGCTAGATGGTCTATGCTAGCGTGGCAATTTTGCATATAAATTTGCCATCCATTGGTAGTGGCAGTATATGAAAGGCTTGTACAAACCACCCACAGTAAACCAATTTAGCAAGGGTTATATATCTGTCAGTTACAATTAAATCCATGAAAAATATTGGCTCTGAGCTGGGACTTTTGTAATTTGTTTTACACTGTAGTTGAAAAATAAGTGATTTCAGTGGAAAACGGTCTTCATTCAGTGGAATGTGAATTCTTTGTAATTTCTTGGTGAGAAATCTTAATTCAGAATGGTGGGTGTCTAAACATAGTTATTTAATTAACCTGCTGTTATACGCCATTTTGTGAACATTGGACAAAATTAACTTCCTGGCTGCACGATGCCTGTCAAGGATGCATGTTTCTAGGGAATATTTAGTGTCCATTCAAATTTGTTATAATGACATTTATTGCTAAAGACCAAATTGCTTGCTCATTTAGGGATTATGATACTGCTGTAATGCAGAATACGACCAGCATTTTTAAAATGGATTCCAGTATAGTGCCAGCACCTTCCCAAAATACAGACAGAGTTTATTTTAGTAAAAGAGGCCTGAGCACATATATTTTAAAAATTTACATGCTTTTTAATCCATTCCTTTTATTTTTTTCCTTCTCATTACGTCTAATGTGAAACTTGACAACTATATAAGCATCAGATGCTAACAAAGCATCACTACAAAAACATAAACACTGCACATCCATTGATTTCAAAGGAGGTACCATATGTTACAGTTATGCCTGTGCTAACATACTTGGCTGGGTCAGGATCCTAATTTTCTCAACATTCAAAATGCCATGGAGTCTAGTCATTACCTAGTGAATTAGTGGAGTCTTCTCTGTCTACGAGTCTGTCCCTAATTAAACTGTGTAGAGTGTTTGGCACCCTCCACTGAAAAATGAATGACCAAGTTTCTAAGATATATATATAGATACAGATATATAAATGTGTATGTATATATAAAATACATTTTTTGTATTTGTTGTCAAAAACAAGTATTACAGGTCCATGATAGTCTTAGGAACAGAATTCAAATAATTTGGTTCTTTAAATGTGAGATGGTCCTTCCTCTTTCTATGGTCTCAGAGTTTAAAGCCTTTCCATCTCTCTTGCTTATGGGGTAATAATCTGTGAGGACTTGATTGCCAGTCTCCTAGCTGTTTCTATCTAGAATTATGTAGGATTGTGTCATCCTCTCTGTTGATCAGTGTCTCTTTTCTCTGCAAATTCAGGCTTGAACGTGATTTCTTCTGGGACAACACATGCCTCACTGGTCTTGGAGTTTTGTATTGTTTGATGTGTAGCTTTGCAATAGCTCCCTTCAGTTCAGATCCAAAATACATGGGCCTTACTAGATAAAATTGCTAGCTTGCTTCTGACCATCAGTCTCACCTTCAGCTGTCAGTTACTTCAAATTTTGGGTTTCACAGGTTTTTGGTCTGTCTCTTCCTTTGTCTGGGTCTGCTTTCTGGCACTGGCATTCTCTTGATGCTCTGCAGTGTCTTGATGAGTCCTGAAGCCAGCACATTGTTTTGGTTGGTGTGACTCTTCTGTCCTGCTCTCCTCAACTCCAGCTGGTTCAGTGTGTTGGGGGGATCTGGAAATTATGAGCCCACCCCAACAGGTCACATGGCAATGCTGGAGAGGGTCACAGCATGGGAACAGAGACTCTGCATGACAGTGGGGCAGAAGGTCTCTCCTGTGACCCTTTGGTGTGAGATGGGGTAGCCAGTATCAAAGGAGGAGAAATGCTGCAAGGAGAGGAAGGGCTGGTGCCAGCTGGGATGGACGTTCCTCAGTTTCTGAGATATTTTGGTGTTTAGGTGAAAACTGTTAGATATCCATCTAAATTTGACTTTCATAAAGGTTAAAGATCTCAAAGTCTAGAGTTTTGTCTCAGGACTTCAACAGGTTACTGGTATTTGAATGGATCTGTGATTCTCTAGTGATCTCACCAGATGTTTCTAAAACTTCATGGGATTTGGCCCCAGAGTTCTCCACATAGCCTTGTGTTCCACACAGAGGACTTTTCTTTTTTCCCTCATTTATTTTTTTTTAAGAAATCTACCTTTTTGCCAATTTGTCTCCTTAAAATCCCATACATTTGCATAAAACTGGTGTGATTTTTGTTTTTATGCTTCAGCATCCATCCCTTAGGTTTGCCCTTGCATATCTGGAGCAAATGAATTCTAGTGGCTGTTTTCTGGTGTTGCCTTTCTTTGTCCTGACTTCCACTGTAGGATAAACTTTAAAAAAAAAAAAAAAAAAAAATCTTTGATTTCTCAGAAACTCTCTCTTGCCCTTGCTAGTGAAGGTTAAAATTACACCCATTGTTGTGCTGGGTGAGGGGCCTCTGACCTTATGCCACACATTTCTGGAGTTTTTCCAAATTAGATGCTTGTTTATTTATTTTTTTGAATTCTTTATCTTGACATATTCAAGATATATTTACCATCTTCTTTTCCCAGGCACTTTTGATTTTAATAGGATTTCCCTCAGCAATTCTGCTGACCTCCTGGTTTCTGCATATACACAAGTCTGGAAAAGTTCAGCAATGGAGTGTGAACCCCCAGTGTACAAACCCCACCAGATTAGAGTCAGTTAATTAATGAGATATTTCAGTTTTTTCTATGATTTAGGCTGTCTTCAGGCACTGAGAAGAATATTAATAATGTGCAAATATTGTGATATTTTTGTTTCTTTTTATTTGCAGAAATTGAACTCAAATACAAACCTAGCCTCTTTTTCTATCAACATCCTCATTAAAACAGAGCCTCTATCCAGTATTCAATGAAGGAATGTCTGCATGAATGTCTATGTACATAGTCTTATATCCTTCATAATTACAAACTTTCACTTGTAATTCTTTTTTACTTTGTGTTGTTCTCTGCATTGAAGAAGAAACAAAAAAAGGGGGGGGAAGGTAGTAATAATACCAACTTTTAGGGAAAAGGGTCATTCCCATCACAGGATGGATGTCTGTGTTAGCTCTCCTTAAGGAATATAAAAGTTGTGGGGTGCCCTGAGCCTGAGATGACTTTTCTGAAATCACCAAATTTGTATTGTCTTTCCTTTTATGTCTTCTCTCTCTCTCTCCTCCCTCTCCCCCCTCACCCCCAGTCCTTTTAGCTCTGTTCGATTCCCACCCCCCAGACCTGTTCTTTTTCCTTTAGAAAAGAAATTTCTTTATTCATTCTCCTCTAAATTCCTTTTCTTTTGTTTTCTTGCTTTGTACAAATGTTAGCAGTAGCTGGTACCACTGCAGTTGGAGTTGACCCCAGAAACCTGGACGTATCGTCAAATAATTGCCCACAAAAGGTGTGATCTTGAGTGGGCCTGAAATTAATTGTGCTTAATTCTAATAATTCATTTTCATAAACAAATAAAAGCATTAGAGTGCAGTCATTGCTGATTTTCTCCCTGGTTATGGGCCAAAGTTACTTGCAAATTTACGGGCCCTGTGTTATCCTGAATCCTCCCCTTCCTGCAAGCCCTTGTTTCTGGATGATTTCCTGCACCACATATTGCTGTCTCTACAGGTGAGCATGCCTTTTGTATGAGAGCTAGATAAAGAGACCCAGGAGAAGCTGCAGTTAAATTGATCCTGAAAGCAAGAGCCATGCTGGCTCTATCGTACTCATCCTGTACTGTTTTCCTGCAGTATTAACTCCAGAAGAGCACTGGGATGAACTTCGGAGCTGAGAATATAAACCTGTCACTTAAGATTGGTCCTCAACCACAGGCATGCAGGAAGTGTGAGAAGAATAAACAGTATTACACTAAACCTTTCCTTTATACACACAGAAGCATGTGCATGCACCTGGGATCTGCCTGCTCTTAGTTTTTGCTTTTGTGAAGGGATATGTTTGAGTAATCTTCGTGCTTGATGGTACTTCCATGAGCATTTCTGATTTATTTCTGAGTGAAATCAGCCTGGCTCAGCACCATGAATGAGTGTGGCACATTATAACCCTACAATTACTGATAGATATCACTTACAGATATATTTAGTGGGCAGGGAAACGAAAGTGAAATCAGTGTTTTTCTACTCTGCAAATCAGCTTTTATACACAGAACACTAAAAGAGGAGGTCCCTCAAGTTGCTTTTCTCTCCCCTTTCACATTTGTCCTGAAAGCTCATTTCCATTGTAAAAATGAAGATGACACTTGAGATCTGTTAAGTTTAGGATCTGGTTCATTATGGGAAGCTATTTTAGTATCTTTCTGCTTCAGAGAGATGGTCTTAAAAAGCTATTTGTCACACAAGGATTTTCTGTGGGTGAATCCATCATTGTGTTTAGGGGGAGCAATGCTCTGATGGGGTAACTTGCTGTTTAGGTCAGGAGTAAACCAATTTTCCTCTTATCCAAGCTCTGGCTGCTATAATCTAATAATAGATGGAAGAGAGAACAGAAAGGACTGTTTAGATAAGTGCTTTGAAAACAACATATATTTTCAAATTCATTTTAATCAAGTGACCCTGAAGTGGGCATTTATACTTACATATATTTATTTATTTAGGTTTTGTTTCTTTTTTTTTGCCCTGGGAGAGGTTATTTTTTATGAGCACCTTGGTAGCATGTCAAGGTTGAGCTAGCAGGCTAATACACAAAGCTGGCTTCGTGCAGCTTTTATGGGGAAACAGCCTTGAGTGTGTCACCTCTGATGCACTTTGCTTTTGAGGCAGCTGTTTCATTTATTTTAAGGTTTGCTTGTTTTCTGGGACTGTATTTTCATATTTATATTACTGTGAAAGGCAAAAGAAAAGAAGGTGTTGAATTGGGACAGCTTGAGTCAACAGGTGGGAGAATTTGCTGGTATGTTTGGTGGGGCCTCCTGCAGTGTTTATGGGAAGGGTTGGTTGTTTCTTAACCTCTTTGTTTGGAAGAAATGTTGGGGGAAAGCTTTTAGAGCTGCTTTGGGAAGGAGATGGAAGAATGGAACAGTTGAGAACTTCAGTGTTTGAATTACCTGCCCTCCCCAGCTGGTAAAGAAAGACAGGGACTGCTCAGCATGGTGCTTCCTGCTGCTCCCACATCTGCTGTGGATCATCCTGGCTTGGCCACTGCATTTCACTGCACACACTGGGTGTAGATGTGTCTGCTGTCACCTTTTCATCTTGTCTGGTACGAGGGGCGGTCCCTGAGGGTGGCTCAACCTGGTCTCTGCCTGTTGCCTGCATTTCACATGCTGTGCTTTGCTGAAGTAGGTTTTCAGCTTTGGTTCTTCCTTTGCCAGTATCTCTGTGGACACAGAAGTGATTGGGAAGTGCTGACTGCAAAGTCCATTTTTTTTGGTAAAGACACAAAGAATGTGTTCATGGAATAAGTGCACACCATTTTAATGACATAATGTTCTTGAAATGAAGTAAGTAGGAGTCAAGTTGTTCTGGCATATTTAAGGTTACAGTTAGCAAAAAAATTATGGAGATTGATTCTTTGTCAGAGACGAGTAGTTTTGAACCCAGCTTCTACATGCAATATCCAGCTCAGGGCTAAAAGTGAGCCTGATTCACAGAACCATAGAATTGTTTGGGTTGGAAAGGATCTTCAAGATCAAGTCTGGCTGTTAACCCAGCACTGCCCAGCCCACCAGTATTTCCATGCTTTAACAGGAGTGGATGTTTTGTGGCTCAGTATCTGTGTTGCAGAAGATGAAGGTGCTGATGGGTGTTGTGGACAACAGTGTATGTGTAAATTGTTCCAGCTGTGGTATATCTCAGCCATGGAGGCTCTTCAACCACCTGGTTACCTCTGGTACTGTGAGAGTTGTCTGGTAGTTGAATAAGTAGATTATACTTTTGTTAAGCTTGTTACTGAAACATTTCCTCTACACCCTGAAAAAAGTAATTTTCACTGAAAGTTGCTTTTCTCTGAAGTCTGATCTGCGGGGCAGTTCAGAGCTGAAGTTGCACCTGTAATAGTAATTTGCTTCAGTGCAAGGTGTATAAAACATGCTGGTTCTGACATGGGAGCATTTCATAAGGATAAATGGTTGTAAGTGGGTGTGAGGCAGTATTTCACAGGTTTTTAAAATAAGAGTATGATTTCCAGGAAGCTTAAGAGAAGCAGGTGTGCAGCTGTTGCTGGATTTTGCTGAGACCCTGTCACTTGTCTCCCATAAGGTGTTTTGGAAATCACAGCTAACATGTCAGAGCTTTCTGAAGATACTGTCTTAAAAACCTGTGTGTAGGATATCATAATTTGTAGTGTTGCAATAGAAATGTACCTTGTAAGAGGTTTCTTTTCAAGCTTTTTGACCTTTTAGTGGTTTGTGGTTTGGGTTTTTTTTTTTCCTTCTTTTTTTTCTACCATTAAATCTGCAACTAACCACTGAAGAACCTAGCAATGACAGCATAAAAGGCAACTGCCTGGGACAGTTGTAAGAGAAACACCTTTTTATTAGAATAATATGACTGAGAAATTGAAAGTTTCTAGACTTATTTCAAATGCAGTAGCTGTCTGAGCTTTGTGTTATTCAGACTGGTTTTCAGAGTGTCCTTTCAGTCACATTGAGTACTTGAAAGGCAGGAGACTAGAATTTTCTTTTCTCTGGCATTGTGTTACACCTACAGTGGATCATACTTGCAGATGAGACATTTATAAATTGAATTGGTAAAACTGGAACAGCGTCAACTGAAGAGACAAAGTGAACCTTTGAAACCTAATTAGTTCAGTGAAGACCCCAGGCTGGAAAATCTGGCTCTGTTTTTGTCCCACGGTTGTTCTGACACACCTAAACATTACAAACAAACATATGGGAAGGGGAGTGGGTTTGGGAGGAATGCTTTGCATGTGTTTATCTCTAGCTGGGAACTCAAGTTGTTGTTTTCTTCTGAATCCTTGCAGGTGAAAGTGATGGTAAGGATTTGTTCCTCTCAAGGAGCACACGAAACATCTGAATCCATGTCCTTCCTAAAGGTAGACCCACGAAAAAAGCAAATCACATTTTATGATCCAGCAGCGACTGGGCCTTCCAATGCAGGTCACAGAAGAGGCGTGGTTGCTGTTCCAAAGATGTTTGCCTTTGATGCAGTTTTCCCCCAGGATGCATCACAGGTACTGGAGTCACTCACGTAAACCTCTTGAGCCTTCTCTTGGTCGCTGCATTTAATACCCTGAAGAGTTCTTTCTGTTTCTGGGGAATTTTATTTTAATGCCTTAATGCCTGGAAAAAACATGGTAATTAATAGAGAACTGGGTAAATTCTTGCATCTTCTGTTTAGCTGAGATGTAAAATTAAGGAATAATAGCTGGGGAGATAGATTTGCTGACTAAATTAGCTTCTTGTATATTCTCTTGTTAGAGAAAGGCACACAGCCAGGTTGAAATCCAGTTTTCCATCCAGCTAGGTTTTAACCCATTTGATGGGACTGAAATAAAGTCCTTCCCCACAGCTTTCAATGGGAGATAAATGTGCTTAATGTTAAACTAAATGCTATTAGGAAGAAAGATAAAGCTAACCCCTTGGGATTGTTATACTGGAACAGGGAGCTTTTATATTATCTTCACCTTTTCCAGTTTGTTTATACTGTGGTTTTGACTGATTATTTTATGTTGATGGTTGTGCTGATGGTGGTGCATGTCTTTCTTTTGGCCTGAAAAAGGGAGCATTTATTCAATAGTAGCCTCAGACCTGGAATCTGCTACACAGACAGGATGGCTGGTCTTTGAGAGGATTGGGGTCTGCAGTATATTCAGTGAGGTTGCACTCATGGACATCTGATTATTCGTTCTGTGAAAAATCTTTGGTTCAGAAAATAAAATCCTAGAACAGCTTTGGAAAGAACTAATTCAACAGCATTATAAGAACCACACCAAGTCTGAACTGCTGAAAAAAATTAGGGTGAAAAATATGGCACAAAGTGTCCCAGGTGAAAATAGTCTATTAATATTGAGAAAATATGACAAGATCTTGGTCATAATCCCCTCCTCAGATCTTCTCCTAGGGTTTTGTTTAATTTTTTGTGTCCCAGTCTGTAGATAGGAAAATATCTACTGAGTCTAAGTTCTTGACAAGCACTAAAGATGGAGAATAACTTCCCATGCACATCAGTGCCCAAAGCACAGGTAACCACATCCAAAAGCTGCTTTTAGATCCTGCCTAAGTTCAAACAGGGTCTTCATGCAGAAATACGCAGCAGCAATCTCAACATTAGTCCAGAACCAGAAGTGAGGTTTTCTTACTTGTGCTGCCAGCCCTGCTGCAAGGTGGCTGGTCACAGCCTGCGTGTCTGGCTGGTTTTGGCACCAGTCCTTCAGGCTGTTAACCCCTGGTTTTGGATGGCTTTTCAGTTCCTTGTAGCAGGCCTGTTGTGACATTTTTGGGTGACGTTGGCCACTGCAGCTCCTTCTGTGGAGGCATTATTGCTGGAGGCAAGCTTGCTGCCATGTACCTGCAAACACAGCCTTATCATTTCATTGTAGTTACATATTTACAGCAGGCCCCTACCCTGCCCCCAGTTGCTGTACTTAATAGATCATCTTATTGTGTATTTGAAACATTCCCTGATGTGGATAAACTGGTTTTAGCACAATCAAGTATTTTAGCAAGTTCTGTTTATTGATGATGATGACGTTTCCGCTGGAAGAGGAAAATGTGATACTATGAAATCTTATTCAGGGATCTTAATGTATTTTCTGCAGTATGGATGTCTTTTTAATTCCTGTGAGCACTCCCGAGTAGCTTAATTTCAGTGGAGTTGCTACTATTACTGAATAGCCTTGGCTAAGCTATTATACCAGCAGGAAGCCTGGTTGGATAGCATTCAGTTTGCTACATTAGTCATAGAATCAATATTCCAAGAGAATAGGTTTAATAGAATTGAAAACTATTTTAGGCTGTAGTAGCGTATTTTATTATTTTTTTAAGATAGCATAGTTACTAAAATAATAGAACTGATGCCATAAAAATGGGGAGAATATTGCACCTCAAAAATATTGAGTCATTCATTTCATTACAGAAGAATAGTAGAAACCACAGCAGTATATGCTCTTTCACTTATTTGTCTCCAATTTTTCTTTCAGGCTGAGGTATGCTCTGGAACAGTAGCAGAAGTAATCCAGTCTGTTGTGAATGGTGCAGATGGTTGCATATTTTGCTTTGGTCACGTCAAGCTTGGTGAGCTCCCAAATTCGTTACAGTTAATTACTATGTCAGTCTGGTAATTACATGCTGTCAGCTCCTGGAACAATAAACCTGGAGTATATGAATAGATTAGAATTTCTTTTTAATTAGCTTTGCAAACTTATCACGGTTTATTTCTACACTGTGATTGTGAGTTTTAATTTGAAAAGGTAAAATGTAGCATCAGATTAGCTTATTCAAGAGCAAGTTTATGTAAGTGCATTGTGATGAAAATCAAAAGATCAGAGATGTTTTTAACATTAATTTGCTGTGGGTCTGGCTTACAAAACTTGCAAACCTAATTGAATAAATAGGAATGGATTATTAATTACATACTTTGAATTTTTTCACCTCTTCTTTCCCTTATCTGCACAGCACATGGCATTACATGTAATGTACTCTGGTGATATCAGGTGGCAATATGAAGACACACTGCCTTGTACAAGAAAGGCTAATTGTGTTTATGTTTCTCTTTTCGTTCTAGGAAAATCTTTTACCATGATTGGGAAAGATAACTCCACACAAAGCCTTGGTATCATCCCCTGTGCAATTTCTTGGCTCTTCAAATTGATCAATGAACGTAAAGAAAAAACTGGAACTCGTTTCTCTATTAGAGTATCTGCTGTAGAGATCAGTGGCAAAGATGAAAACCTTAAGGATTTGTTAGCTGAAGTAGCCACTGGCAGCCTTCAGGATGGCCAGTCTCCTGGGGTTTATCTGAGAGAAGATCCAATATGTGGAACTCAGGTATAATGAATATCACAACATAGATTTTTCTGAGCCTGACTTTCTTCCACTTTTTATTTCCTTTTATCTGACAACATATATGACAACTTTTAAGCCAGTAAAAAAAAATTATTGCTTTTAATTTATAAGCCTTTCTCCCATAGTGTACATATTTGTTTCTCTTAGTGCCCTGGAGATTTAGCGTGCTCAGCAAAAAAAATAAAAAAAATGCCCCTGTGCTAATTAGTCATTTTCTTGTTTATATTCAAGCTTCAAAACCAAAGTGAGCTAAGGGCCCCAACAGCAGAGAAAGCTGCCTTTTTCCTTGATGCTGCAATTGCTGCCAGAAGCACCAGCAAGCCTGAATGTGAGGAGGAAGATAGGAGGAATTCACACATGCTCTTTACTCTTCACATATACCAGTATCGCATGGAGAAGAGTGGCAAAGGAGGAAGTATGAATAAATGTTCTTACCATATTGTTTATTTTTAAATGATGTGGTCTTGCATTAGTTTTAATAATAATTTGCAATTACTTAAAAAGAAAAAAAAATGAACTCTCAAGCCAGTTGAGTCACCTTTAACTTTTGTAGCTGTGACTAATATCTGGTTTCCTTACAATTAAATATTAATTCGGTCATTATCCCATGCTGTATTCATTATTCTCCTCATTTGAATGCCTTTGGAATACCAGGTTTGGCTTGAGTCCATTGCAAGAACGTGATGTACAACTGTTTTTCCCCTTTTTGTTTTAGTGTCTGGAGGACGCAGTCGTTTGCATCTCATTGATCTTGGGAGCTGTGAAAAAGTGCTGAGCAAGAGCCGAGATGGAGGAGGCTCTCTGTGTCTGTCTCTCTCTGCCCTGGGCAACGTAATTTTGGCCTTAATTAATGGTGCTAAGCATGTGCCATATAAGTAAGTGAATTCTAGTCTGCATTATCTTAAATTTGTGGCTGGTGTTACCTGAGAAATGGATTACATCAACAATTTACTCTTTACGTAGAATGAAGTTAAAGGAAATTCTGTCAGAGAGGGGTCAGTCTTCTTTTAAGGTCCCTCCTACAGATACATGTATCTGTTCATCTGCTTGTCCATATTAACATACACACAGGTTTTTGAATGTTCAGGTAACGTGAAATTCTTAGTTAGCTGGTATAATAAGACTATAACTAGAATTCTTAGTTAGATGGCCAAAAAAGGTATATTGGTATATAGTGATTTTGGGTGAAGAGTTGGGGAGAGTTTGATTGTTGAAAAAAGTGAGGAAAAGATGAGTAAGATCTTTTCTTTCCTTCTCTCTCCTTTTTGTTTTCTGGATTTGGAATTTTTGGCTGATCTCAGCCAGTTGGACATTAATGAATAATTGACCCCAAATTTCATAAGATTTTCTCTTCTTTTGCAAATGCAAAAACTGTACCGAAAATTTGGAAAATATTTAATTGAGTATTGATCAAGTATGGTCATCAAAGGTGGTTATTTCTGTGTGTCTTTTTTGGATGATACATCTTTTCAATTAAAAAAACCCTAAAACAACAGAAAACAACATCATGTTGCACATTAGTTCAGCAGAAGTGAATGTTTAGGTGTGTTTCTTTGTGGAGTGTCTGTAACAACAATTTTGTGTCAAACACACCTGTGGGGAGCCCAGTTTAAAGACAACAATCACATTGTAAGCACCCTTACCAGAACTTGGCCATCAGTCCTTAATTTTAATTGCTGCTTGTCTTACCAACAGCACAAAGTTATACTGCATTATCAATCATGTCATTTCACATATTTATCTAGTGATGCATCTCAAACAGGTGGGGTTTTTTTTTTTTTTTTTCTGTATTAGGCAGAGAGATATTTTCCTCAGGCTACTTGCTAGGTTTGGGTATGGGGTACATACAGATGAATGGGTCAGAATAGGGAAGGGCAGATCCTCAACTTGGTCCCCTGTTTTGGTTTAGTGACCAGACTTGACAGGAGTTCCCTCAGACTGGAAGTGCTCAGGGAGGTCAGTAGGAAGCAGGGAGCTTCCCACGCCGGGGAGCTGTGAGGAAAGATGTCTTGAAGACCAGTGGAGGACAAAATATCACATGTCTTGTCAGCTTTACTGTCCACAGTGGAGGCTTTGCATTACCAGGAAAGCCTACTCCAGAGATAAGTTCTGCTTCCCTTTTGCTATGTCAGAACTGACCACAGGTGGCAGAATGGAAAATAGATTAGTTGGGGTGACACTTGTATTTCTCATATCTAACACTGTTATATCTATTTTGAGATTTCTTACCATTTCTGTTGACTAATTTTATTATTGTTAAAAGTGTTTGCATAGAGCTCACAGAGTGTAACTATCCTGGTACTAACTCTGTTCAGTTAAAAATACAACACTCATGAGCTCTTCTGGGTAGTATGACCTAAATCTGAGAAAACTAGTTATCAGTCAATTGGTTTCCAAAGCAACAAAATGACTTACCATACTGTAAATACACAGGCAGTTAAATTAAAATATTGGTACCTTTGTATGTGTACATTTAGACACATTTTAAGTGTGGTCAATAACAGGGGCATATTTCTTATCTACATGTACTATGCATGCATGAGAGTGAAAACGCCTCTTGTGGTGTAAAATTCTGCAAAAAAAATTTGGTGGTTTCTTTAAATAACCCTGCTGTTTTCATTTTTTTGCACAGGGACAACAAGTTGACAATGTTGTTGAGGGAATCTCTTGGGAACATCAACTGCAGGACTACTATGATTGCACACATTTCTGACTCCCCAGCCAATTATGCAGAGACTCTCACCACTGTTCAGCTCGCATCACGAATCCACCGCATGAGGAAGAAGAAATCCAAGGTTGGTTCACAAACAAGCAGAAATGAATTCATTTGAAAATGAGTTTTCCTAACCTCTCAGCAGGGGAACATGGGATTTCTTGATGGTAGGAAGTAATACAAAATGCATAAAATCTCAGGAGAGGTGCTGACAAATGACTTGGCACTGAGCCATCATCCTGCCCCCAATCCTTAATCCTGATATTCCCATCTTTTTGTTTCAAACATGTATTCTTTCTTTGCTTGCATGTGGAACTATCTCAAAAGCTTCTATCAGTATTAATTAAAAATCAGTAGAGGAGGAACAAAAAACTACTGAGGAGAGAGAAAATGCATAATATTTAATAGAAATTATCTGAAAAGATGTGATTGTTATACTATTACTATAACAGTAAAATATATTTAGAAAGAAAATGCATCATATTTAATAGAAATTATCTGAAAAGATGTGATTGTTATACTATTACTATAACAGTAAAATATATTTAGCATGTTATTTTGATTTACCCTCCCCTCTAACATTTTCCCACTAGATGTAGTTGTGATAGTATACACAAAGCACAGAGTATATTGCAACCTGACCTTTAAAGCACTTATTGTAAATGTATATACTTATTTATCAATTGATGCTAATAACTTTCCTGTCACTTGTCATTTGCAGTATGCCTCTAGCTCGTCTGGAGGAGAGAGTTCATGTGAGGAAGGACATGTCCGGAGACCACCCCATCTGCGACCATTCCACCCACGAACTGTTGCCCTTGATCCTGACCTCCCTGTCCTGAATATATCCAGTGATCCTGATTATTCCTCCAGCAGTGAACAGTCTTGTGATACTGTCATCTATGTTGGTCCCAATGGTGCAGCTTTGTCTGACAGGGAATTGACAGATAATGAAGGTCCACCAGAGTTTGTTCCCATTATTCCATCCCTAAATAAGAAGAGGAGTAAAGACAATTCTGCTATTGGTAGGAGTTCTGACAAGGACCATTTCAAATGCAACACTTTCGCTGAACTGCAGGAAAGGTTAGAGTGCATTGATGGAAGTGAAGAACCCATGAAATTTGCTTGTGGAGAAATCTCCAACTGTAGTCCTGTTCCTGGAAGTACGGAAAATTCACAGTCTAAGTTGATAAAGGAAAAAGTATCCTCTCCTTCTGGAGGATTTAAGAAGCCAATTCCACAAGAAACTGCATCTCCCAAAAAGGGACATAACCTTCCTTTCCAGGCTGTTGCACCAAGGGGTGGCAATGGCAACTGTCAAGAAAATAGCACACCTCATTTGAAAGCAGAGCTTTCCAAGCTGCAGAGCAGAGCTGACAACAAAATAATAGACTCTGTCCTGGAGGGGGAGAGAGAGACAATCACTGATTCCCTGCAGACTTCAAGGTGTAGCCCTTTGAGGAATCCAGAGCAGAATAAGGCCACAGCTGAATGTGTCTCTAAGGAAAAGTCCTTGTACATGAAGAGACCCTTGCCAAGCCCAGCGCCTCCCCCTCCACAGCAGAGAGAACACTCCCCAAGCTCCAAAGCTGAGAATTTGGAGCTGGACAACAGCAATGCAGTTCGGACTCCTCCTGTGGGAATGAGCAAACAGATGGGAAACAAGCCTGAGCAAAACTCTTTAGGAAGCACATTCCTTGTTGGTAGCAACACTCAGAGTCAGTCAGGTGCGATAGAGGTACACAGCTTCAGGTCAGCATTCAGAGGGAAATGTTTTGATCGGGATATACTGACCACCACAGTGACTTTGCAGCAGCCTGTTGAGCTGAATGGAGAGGATGAGCTTGTTTTCACAGTAGTGGAAGAGCTCTCTATTAGTGGAATTATGGACAATGGGAGACCTTCCAGTATCATTAGCTTTAACAGTGACTGCTCCCTTCAGGCCCTTGCGTCAGGTTCAAGGCCAGTCAGTATTATCAGCAGCATAAATGATGAGTTTGATGCTTATACCTCACAGGAGACTTCTACTGGTGTAAATATTGATATTGTTGTGCCCTTTGCTAAGGATCCCTTTACCAGCAGCAGACGTTCCTCCATCAGTTCATGGCTTAGTGAAGTCAGCATTTGTACAATTGAAAGTGATGGGGCCCAGTCTAGTGACAGTTTTGTCGCACAGTCATCTTATAGCTGTAATAAGTCCGAGGAACCCTTCAACTTGGACTCATCCCATTTATGTGTCCCCCTGAAAAGTGCTCTGAATGACAGCGGATTTTGCTTCTCTGAGCTGGAGAGTGAGAGCTTGAGTTCCAGCAAGCTGTCCTCAGGCATCAGCAAAAGCCCTCAAACCTCTGAAACTACCAAAGCATCTCAGATAAAAAGTGCTTTTTGTGTCACTGATCAGCCAGTAAAAATTAAATTTAGTAATTCTTGTGATGCGCCTGTGATAGAAACAATACATTCTAGTCTTCCTAGGAAAACAAAAACTACCTCTTCTCCAATCCACAATAATACTGTCCTCAGCTATAAAGAGCTGCAGAATCCACATGGCATATTTGAAGATCCTTGGCTGTTACGCACCGATTATCACTTGGAAGCAAAACCTGCAGAGTCGCTGCTGTCTCCAAAGCCTCACACGTTTGGTACTGAGAAGCAGCCAGAAAAAGCTGCCCAGTGTTTTGGCACAGCATCCAGGCCAACAAAGTCACAGACTATGGTCACCTGTTCGCAGAGGGTTGTGGATGGTTGTGAAATGGCCTGCAAATCCTTCAGTGGAGCTGCAAAGAAATCAGAAGTGGCAATGAAGATGCCACAGCTGAAGAGAGGAGCCACCACACTGGGAGTGATGCCAGTGACACACACGAACAGTACTTTGCCAGATTCTGGGACCCGAGGGAATTTGGATGCTCCCTTGGCCACTGGCAGCTTGAAATCATCCCTGGGAAGGAAGAGCACACCACAGAAATCAACCATGTTGCCCAGACCAGGTGGGCCAACACCTCCAACACCTCCTGTACGTAAATCGAGCCTGGAGCAGAAACCTGTTGGTCTGGGTAATGGTGGGGGAAAAGCCTCTGGCCTGGATTTTGCCAGAGCTGCCACACCAAAGGCTGAAGATGAAGCAGATTTGCGTTTGAAAGCTGGCTCTTACTTTAGTGAAAGTGCCAGCTGCAAAATGAACTTGAAGGGTGACCACTCTTTACCCAAGATGACATCCAGCTTGAAGGTGAAGGCGTCAAAGAGTGAAACTGTGCACCGATATGGGAGCCACATGTCTCTGGAGAGGTGTGACAGCCTGACATCAGTTGGATCCAAAGCAAGTGTGGTGAGGGACAGCGGGAGCACTGGCAACAGCCGGGCAGGGCGCTCTGTCCCTAGGCTGGGGGTCCCTCCTGTTGCTTCCAGTATGGGTTTACCACTGCCCTTCACCACCCCTGCACCTGGTAAAAACAGCCAGGCAAAACCCACCACTAACCAGAAGGCGCAAGCCAACGGGAATAAAAACAGGGGCCTCTCTGCCAGTGGGTCAAAGTCTCTCAGCTCCTCTGTGAAGTCCCTGGCACAGCCTGCAGGGAAGGGCTCTGGCGTGGCCCCTGGCGGGAAGGCAGCCCCCCGTTCCGTGCAGCCTGTCAGCGGCAAACCCGGCCGCGGGACCATCATGGGCACCAAGCAGGCCATGAGGGCGGCCAACAGCCGCGTCAACGAGCTGGTGTCGGGCGGCTCTGCCAGGGCGGGACACTTCCGGGGCTCCACCGACTCTGACAGCGGCAATGACAGTGGCATCAACCTCAGCGACGAGAAGTCACAGCTGCCGGTGCTGCCGTCGCCCTACAGTAAGATCACGGCCCCACGGCGGCCGCAGCGCTACAGCAGCGGGCACGGCAGTGACAACAGCAGCGTCCTGAGCGGCGAGCTGCCGCCTGCCATGGGGAGGACGGCTCTGTTCTACCACAGTGGGGGCAGCAGCGGCTATGAGAGCATGATTCGGGACAGTGAGGCCACGGGCAGTGCCTCCTCGGCACACGACTCCATGAGCGAGAGCGGGATGTCGTCGCCGGGTCGGATGAGGAGCCTTAAATCCCCCAAGAAACGCTCAACAGGTAAGACAAGAAGGGGCAGGTGCTCAGGTGTTCCTGGTGCTCTGCTGCATCCTTAGGATGGAGGCGTTTTGTGGCATCTCTGACAGGGAGGAGAGGAGGGGAGGCTTGGAGGGAGCTCAAAGCAGGGAGGTGGACTGACTGCATGCGCCTGTGTGTGCATGTGTATTGCTGTGACAGCAGCTACTTGTCATTTATTTTACTTCAAAGCTGCAGGTGTGACACAGGTGCTGTGGTGGAGAGGGCAGGAGAGGTGTGGGTGCCCCGGGGTGCCGACAGCCTCCCTGTGAAGGGAGAAGGCAGCAGGTGGCTGACGGCAGATGGGGGACATGCCTTCCTCCCTCAGCAGGACCAGGGCCAGGACCAGGGTGGCCCAAACAGGAAGGTGTTATGGGTGGGTTGGGAAAAATAGGTGTTGGGTGAGTGCTGGTGGGTTTTTGTGAGGATTTAAGGAGTGATCCTGGAAGACTGGTGAGAGAAGGGCAGTGAGGAGGAGCTCTGCTGCAGAGTGTCTGTGAGGGAGTGCCAGAGAGACTAGCTAGGACTGTAGTTTAGAAACAAAAGAATAGGCTGGGAGGGGAGAAGAGTGTTTGTGAATTAACGAGGATTGTTAAATGTGTGTTAGATTACCCAAAGGTAAGGCTTAGAGCAGTAGGGTGTGTGTGTAAGATGCAGCGACTCTTGGGTTAATGCTGCCAGCTAATCACAACATTATTGTATTGCACTCTAATAGTATTCATAGTAAGAAATTTTAGGAGGTGTGTTGGATAATATAAGCAGTAAGAAACTGACTGGAAGAGTTGCTTGGAGGGGGCAGCTCTGGCTCACTGTGTCTGAGCACACCCAGCGAAGGTGGGCGTATGGGGACCAGGTCCCTTTCCTTCCCTCTGGTGCCTTTCCTTATTGCCTTCACTGCTGGTGCTCATAATAAGTGCAGCTGCAGTCAAGTGTATTTGTAGTCAGCTTCAAAATCTGGCTCATATGATTGGTGTTAGTGTTAATTTCTCAGATCTAGGTTGGGATCCTGTGGTATTGTAAAGAATCCAGGGCAACCAGTGCCCTGTAGATCATGACCAGCAGCCTCCTTCAGGAACCTGGGCATACTGACTGTTGGGAATATAGTAGGAACTAAGATGAGCAATGTACTGGATCTGAACTTCTGTTTGGAAAGTGGCAATCCCTGTAGATACCCACGATGCTCAGTTCTGGCAGTAAAACCAAATGAATGAAGTTGATCTCATGGTGCTTTCTGATCAAGGAAAATGAGTTCCTTCAGCAAGCGATAAATCATTTTGGAAACTTAGTGCACCATTTGCTGCGCTTCTCTTTCCATAGCATATCAGCCTCTTAAACCTTTCCTACAAATCAATATTAACAGCTGTATAAGTTGCACACATATTGAGAAGGCATTACCCACTGATGGATTTGTATTTGTTTTTGCCCTAGGAAGTACTTATAAGGTCTTTAAAAATGACAAACTATTTCTTTTTCCAGTTGTAATTGCTCCATATCAGTAAATTATGTATTACTTTTTTTTTAGTGCTGTAGACTTTGAGAAAATAATGTGTTTTATGCATGAAATGTGGTTTACCAGGAAGTGCATCAAATGTTTCTTACGAGAAATGTTTGGTTCAGACCTATTATTTTTCTAAAGTAATTGTAATCTTTGCACATTATTAGATATTCTTGGAGTAACTTATGTAGCAACAGACTATGTTGGAGTCTCTGGATTTAAGGACAGATCCTACTCCCATGTATGTCAGTGTAAACCTGTCCCCTTATCCTGTAACTTCATTCTTGGAGAAATGACGTTGACTCTGGCTTGTATAGTGGAAGGAGATAAAGTTTGCCCGCTTATTGAATGTGTTTGACCACATCTGTTTGGTGTCCTCCTCAGAGGGATCTCCTGTCCCCAAAGCAGTTACAGGATCAGGGTCACAGTGTGTGGCTTTGCCTGACAGGACTGTAGTGGTGTTTCAGGCTGGATGAAATCATTCCTATTTTGTTCTTGTTACTTAGAAATCAGCAGGGATGCAATTAAGAATGAGGGATGTTTTTCTTGAGAGTATGTAAAGCAGGTGACTTTTGGGGTGTCAGTGGAGGTCTGTTGCTTTGGGGGTGCCTGCTGGGATTTTGTCTTCATTTCATGTTGAAGTTCATGACAGGGCTTATCTAACAGCCTTAACTTGCACTTATCTCTCCTGTAGAGGTGTCAGCCCAGGAGTTATTTTGGCAGCAGAGCTGCCTTGTCTGTTTGATGTACTCCCTTTTGTAAGAGCAGAGGAAACAAGAGTCTGCACCTCCAAGTTAGTTTTTAATAAGAGGAGGCAATTAAGTACTAAATTTATTGTCGCCAGTCACCTAAAGCCAGTTTATACTTACTGCTACCTTGTGTCATTTCAGCTTGTTTCTGGTGGCTTTCAACCCTCCTCTTCTTAGGGATTGGACTGCAGGCTTGTTAATACTGCCTGACCAGCTCTATTCATGTACTCATGCTTGAGACTTGTACTGTAAAGGTCAGAGTTTTAGAAAATGGTAAGAGAATTAATAATCACAAAAAAACCCACTAGACATCAGAGTGCCGACTCTTGCGATCAAAAGCTTCAGCATTTTTAAAGGATATAACTCAGTCTCTGCTGCATGAAACTTAAACCCTAGGAGAAGCATAATGGAGTAGTATGATTTTCTTGGAAAATCTGGGAGTGTTCTATTGAAGACTCCCAGAACTGGTGAGTTTTTTCATGCACTCAGCTTCTGAGTGCTGGTGCAAAGGTGTGAGACGTCTCAACATTAGAGCTGCTCAAGTTGCAGCTTGGTTGATGCTTTCTGAATGCCTCTCAATCCCACAAAGTCACTGAAAACTGCTGGTATTTAGCACCCTGAAATAGCAGTAGTAGATCTGGAGGGAACTGTTTGAGCTTTGCAAAGATGTAGTGCAGTGACAGGGATCTTAGATAGGCTTGCTTGGCTTTAACTGGGGGAGCAGAAGATTTCCAGATAAGTTAGCCATTATCAGTATCAGTTTTAGATTATTCACTATCTCACTGCCCTTGCAAGGTAATGAATACCACTGTAGTCCACCAAAGAAAAATCAATCCAGGCAAAATATTTCTGCAAGGAGAGAATAAAGAACTGATGTTCAGACATCTGCTCTGGGAGAGGAACTGCTGTTGCTCCCATCTGGGAACCAAGTGAAACCTACTTTGTCAAGGCAGTAACTCAATTAGCAGCCTGAGGGTATTTTACTAAAATGAAAAGATCAAGAAAAGCATTTCTTCCTAAGTATGCTGAGAACCTAGATCTTTCTTTAATTCACTGCAGTATGTTCTCCAGTGTGTTAGTCTCTCAGAGCCTGAGGAATGTTTGTTTTTGTATTTTAGGTCTCCAGCGTCGCAGACTGATTCCTGCACCACTGCCAGATGCTGCCTCCTTAGGAAGAAAACCCAGTGTCACTGGCCAATGGGTTGATCTGCCACCTTTGCCAGGCACTTTGAAAGAGCCATTTGAAATTAAAGTTTATGAGATTGATGATGTGGAACGATTACAGCGACACAGACAAGAGGAAACTGAGGTCAGCACATATTTTACAAGTGTAGACAACTTAAATTACAATATACAGACAAAGTCCTTGCTTGAATGCCAGAATGGTGTTCAGGAAATTGAATGCAATTAAAGTACTATAATTATTAATTTTACAATTCATATGTTGGGGTACCCTTAACACAGAAAATGAAAATGATTACTTTTAAAATTAATTGTGTCTAACATGACTGATGGTGTAAATGGAAGTTACCAATGAATACCTTATGAGAAGACTTCATAATCCTAGCCTGGCTGGTGGAACCTTACAGCCTCCCTCAACGATAGGATCATTAACTCTTTATGTAAATGACAGGATTCCATTAAATCAGGGATATACTGAGTTTAGCTTACTTGTAATTGGAAAACACTTCAGCTAATCCTATTTTAGAGACCAGAATTCTATCTTCTACTGATGCCTTTTTCCCCTTTCTTTTGTAATAGCCTTTCCAGGATGTTGAGAAGGTAGGAATGCTTTTCAGAAAATAAGAATTTATGTTTTAGTATTAACTTTAACTCTGACATTATCATTAGGCTGTGTTTATCATTGTCACTACTGGAAAAAAAATTCTATAAACAGTAGTAATTTCAGAATGTATTAAGAGATGTTTGCTAATTCAGAGAAGTGCGACAAATGCTCAAGTGATGCACCTTGCAGTTCCTCTAGATTAGAATCCATTAATGTAAACTTCAAATAAAAAGACTCCCCCAAAACCCCATAAAACCCCCACCAACCCCACAACCAAATAAAACAACCCACCTGCTCACTCTTATGTGAGCTGGGAGCAATTTTTGTCAGACTGTTATGGGCCAGCTCAAAACAGGAGAATTCATGGAGTGGTCTTTCTGTGTCTTAAAAGGGTCTGATGTATTTCCATACCAAGCTGAAGATACTTGAGAGGCGCCAACAGCAAATCAGAGAAATAAAGGCAAAGCACGAATGTTTGAAGGAAGAGTTGGAAGAGACAAAGTGCAGGTTGATGATGGATCCAAATAAATGGAAAGAAGACTGTAAGTATTTTGCAAAAACAGCAGTATGATCAGCCTCTAACAGATTTTCAGCATGTCAGCAGTCCTACTGAAAAACTTAATCACTTGCTAAGATACTGAATTGAGTCCTAAAATACTGTATGACTCAATCTGTGTTTGTGTAATATGCTATTTGAACAAAAAAAACCATCCAAACCAACCAGAAGAGAACATCAAAATGGCACCATTAATGTGAAATGTGATGTTTTTTAATATTAAATATATAGACTTCTATTATTCTTCTTTCCAAAGAAGGAAAAAGTTATTTCCATATCCATGTTATAGCTGGGAAATTGAGGCATGAGATTTGTTCCCAGACTGAGTGCTGTGCATAACTGAAGCCTCAAGGTAGAGTTTTGCATCTGCTGAACGAAGGGGAAAAAAAAAAATCTTAGTTCAAGAGAAACTAAATTTTACTCTACCATATTGGCTCCTTTGTGATAGAATAATGTTTTATGATTATTGTTACTGTATTTGGGACAGCTGAAATGACTGTATGACTCCAATCTTCTTGGAGGGCATAATAGCAATGTTTATTAAAAGCACACTCTTTTTATACACTGTTCCAGTAAAATTGGACTTGATTGGTCATTCAGACCAACACCTCTTCATAAACATCTTTGGAAGTAAACAAGATGGAAAAACAGCAGGTGTAAATATCAAAAATTGTTTGGAATGTCTCCTCCCAGCTCCTCCAGAGCAATGCCTGGGAAAGTCTATCTGACTTGCTTTCCCACAGGCTCTGCTGCTGCCTGATGCCTAAAACTTTCTCTTTGACCAGGCTGTCAGCATCCACATTATGATAAGCTGTTTCTCTTACATGGTACTTTTTTGTCTGACAGTTGAAGTGGATCCTGATCTTGATAAGGAATCACAGGAGTACCTGGAGGCACTGGAACAAGTGACAGAAGAACTGGAGCAGTGTGTTAATCTGTGCAAGTCACATATCATGATAGTGACGTGTTTCGACATCGGGATAACCGACGCGCCGGATGGAGTGAGGGAAGTGGAGGTTTGAAGAGAGGCTTTTCAAGGGACTGAAGGAAGTGAAGCTGGGTCGTCTGACATGAAGAAGAGAGGGGATAAAGTAGCTGGGAAGTGAAGGAGGAAAGTTGAAGACTAAAAAGCAACAATGAATGTTGTAAGAGAAAGAAACAGCTGAGGAATGGGAATGTTCATAAATCATTTGGTGCCTCAACGTGACCTGAGCTGTTCAAAGATAAATGTAGGATCAAGTGTTGCTTCTACCAGAGGGAAGTGAAGAAATTTAGTACAAACTCTGATGTTAATTAACAAACAAACGAACAAACATGAAATGGAAGTGCCTTTAAAGTTCATTTGATTTTCATTTTTGTATTTGGTGCTAGAATTAAAGCCAGCAATCCTAAGCAGACCACAAAATGTATTCCTGCAAAATATTTTATACTGTATAGTGTATTTATGACTATATGTAAAAAAACAAACAACATTGTAGCAAAAGCAATAAGTAAGTTATGTTTTCATACCTGAACTTGCCTTCTTGTTTCATAGAAAAGCTGTTTTATGTAGCAGAATTAAAATTGTATTATAATTGTTTTCTTGGTTAGGGTTCAAGATATTTTTATGAACATTTATCTATTGAAAAGGAGTATTATGGCATTTTGAGATGATTGTTTTACCTTCAGGTTTTGTATTATTACTTTTTCAGATCAAAATAAATGTTTGTTTTCCATTTTATATATACATATATTGATATATATTAACTGCTTACCTACTTCCTTGGTTACTAACCTCACTTTTCACAGACCTGGTCTTTTTTTGGAGTCGTAAACTTAATTAATGTGAGGAAGTCTACAAAGGGCACTGTGGTTTGTTTTGGTTTTCTTTTTTCCTCTCTGATTGCAGGAACTGAGAATTATGTTTATTACCAAAACCTTAAAACAAGCAAAAAAAAAGGAGCAAAAAGTTTTTGTAAATGTTAAGTTAGGTCCATATTTTTATATAGTTTTGACTATAAATATAGCATTTGCATTTTGAACTTTTAAGACAAATAGTATATCTTTTTACAGTTTTTCTAAGGAAGGCAAACCCTCAGGATCAAGTTTATACATGCTGCATGAGATTTGTGCTTTTTTGAAGGAGGCCACTTAAGTGTGGAAACTATTGATAAATTGTTGCCAAACAAATACTTTTGAAAAGGTTTAATAGTGTATGTAATACCACATTTCATAATGAATCATATTTTCTAATCATCTTCCTTTTTATGGTTTTTTCAAATCCTTTGTATAAATATGTATTATAACAGCTTGCTTCAGTTTTTATCTGTGAATAAAAGATACATCTATTGTTACGAGTGCTTTTTGCTGTGTATGTGATTTTAATATTCAGAAGAGGGAGGATAGTGTCTGGTGCACTGTGTTAAATGTCACATTGCATTGTCTCTGCCCAAGAGGTGCATAACTGGGAACAGAGTCCTGACATTTGTCATCATAAACCAATCAGGAAAGGGAGACAAAACACTAAAGGGGGAAATAAATAGCAGTGATAATAATTATATTCTCTTAGCACTTGATAGTTTACAGAACAAAGACCTGTGGATCACATACTTGTTTTCCCTGATGAGAAAAAGCAATTAAAAATTGTTCTGAAACCACAAGAAAAGTAGGAAGTGGAATCCAGCCCTGGGCCCCATAGGTCTGTTGTGCTACATTCATTTCTCTGTGACACTGCAGTGTTGGCTCCCTGGCTGGACAGCAGCTGTGCCTGGTCCTCAGCTCCTGGTGCTGGCTGGAGCCCCCCCAGGCAGGGTTAATGTGAAGCTTGTGCTTCTAGTGACACCATCTCCAGTGTTTTCCAGCCATTTGGCCAAATGGCCAATAGGTGTGAAGTTTTCCCCTCCCTCTTTTTGTCTCTCCTTAGGTAGGCATGGCATCCATGCACTGTTTTCTTACCCTCACAAGAGGCCTGTGAGGTGGGGTAAATTCCTTCCTCATTCTGCAGCTGAAGGAGTGGGAGAGTCAGAGCAAGAGTTTGATGATTAGATAGCTTTTTGACTGCATGGATTACAAAGAGTGCCCTTCTCTATCCCGATTTATCCCTTCTGATTCATGGAAAAGAGTGTACCACGCTTGTTCACTGATATTTGGCACTGTGTCTGGTTATATGCAAGGGAATATGGCATCTAGAATTTCTGGAAGATCCCTTTGCTGATACCCTTGAATACCAGCTATATTTACTAACTTGTAAATTCCAGCTATATTTACTTTCTGTTTGCAGAAAGTCACAGTTCTTCAAATATAGAATCAAAACCATGTAGTGATTCAGTACATTGTGGCTTTTTCAGAGCAAGGATTAGATAAATAAAAACAAAATTAAAAAAGGAGCAGCATGCTGAGGAACAAATATTTATTAGCAAAAGGGAAAACCTCCACAAACATGGTGGCAAAAAAAGAATGTATTCATGAGGAGTTCTGCACTTGGTGTTGGTTTCTGCACTGGTGCCATTGCAGTGTCCTCTGGAGATGCACATCTCAATGGTGCTGTGGCAGGATGAGTTGACCTGTGGTACCTCTGAGACATGAGCACACACTCTTTCACTCTAACACCATGAATGCAGCCAAGGGGTTTTTTTCTTTTATTTAGTTGCCAGCCACCTCATTCTCTCCTTGGAGGTCTTCATTGTTTCTCCCCCACCCTGGCAATATTACCATCCTCTGAAATAAAAATCAAGCTGCTAATCATCCATCCCAGTTTTCATAAACCAAACAATTTGTTTAAATATTCCCCTGCATAGTGTTCACTGATCAGACTTGCATCCTGTGATATTTTCTCCTTCATTTCTGAGCTATGGTTATGTTTGCTGCAAAGAAATGAATGAGACATTTCAGGGCTACTGAGTTCCATGTCAATGTGGCAATAATATGCGTATTAAATATATTTAGCCTCTGGCTTGGTGGCACAAAGCAAGCCTGAGACACAAGGTGAGGCATGATGGATGAAATACAGAGTTTTCCCTATGAAAATACTGTTCTTTATTGGTAGTTGGGAGTAGTAAATTATCTTTCATATCTTAAGACCTGAGATAATCTTTTAGCTTACTGTTTTAGCTGTTGCAGTTCTGTCCAGCTAAAACTAATACAAATATATACTTAGTTTATTGTTTGAGTCTATTTTACAAAGACTTGATTACATCAGATAACAGATCATAATTTCAAAATTAAACTGAGTGCTTTATTTTATTCCTTGTCTATTTAAATGTGATGATTTAAAATAGCCATTAAATTGCACTTGAACACCTGATTGTGTTAAGCTTGTTACAGTATCAAATAAAACTTTAGAAACCCACTGGCTTTGGAGAGCTGCCTGAATAACTTTTGGCAGGGATAGTTTACAGTGGAATTTTTTCTCATTTGCTTACAGTTCTTCCCATTAAATCCCTCCTCTCCTCCTTGCTGGGGCAACATTTTCTAGGTCCCTTGATGGCCCAGCTTATCAGGCAGCTCATGTCACACCTACTTCCCAACAACAGGAGAAAAAACTATTGACATCTGCTGGGATTTTTGGAACCAGTGTACTGGTGATTCAAAGTTTGAAGATTAAATTTCAGGGACACAAATTTACTTTTGTTCAAACTTCACATCTCACTAGGTTTCACGAGGAGACTGGAGGTGAGGTTGCCTGTGTGTGAGGGACAAGAGGAGGAGAGGTCCCCACATGATTAGGCCTGTTTCAGGAGGAGATGAAGTATGGACCGGAACAGAAATCAAGTGAGAAAGCAGGATTATCTGGTGACGACAGATTGGAGAAAATGAGGAGGAACTTGTGTTCTGGACGTGGCCTCCAAGGTTACTTCGGCATTTGCCCATTCAATGGTCATGGTTCAATACATAAAACTACTCCTGGGAGATGGGCTTTCAGCTGGGGACATTGCTACATGTGTTTAGAATTATATTTAGTGCAAATACATATTCCCTACAGAGAAAGAAGATGCTCTGTAGACAAAAACTTGTTTAATGTGTGTGTAAACCCTTTTCCCATACAGTGCTTCTGGTCTAACCAGTTCCAGCTAAGGCAGTTTTAGGACACAGTAACTGCAGTATTGAAAAATTAATACAAAAAGAGAATGCAGTGGAAATATAAGATTGTGAGTTCTTTTCTAAGCATGCAGAAAATGCTTCATTTATTTCTATTTTGAGGTACCCTTGTATTCTCTTTCTAGTTATAAACCCACGTTTTCCAGTCACTTGCATTTTATTTTTAAAGTTATGTGTGGAACCTAACTCCACAGGCAGCTGTTCTATAGTGTGGCTATAGGCAGGGTTTAAGACAAAAATGTTTGCTATAAGATGACCTCTGTATCAGATGTCCAAGCTGGCAGAAGTGGACATAAATAAAAAATGCTTACATATTTGGGACTCAGTTCACTACAGCACTTAGGCACCTGTTTAAGCAAGCAAGTAAATCTGGTTTGTATCCAGCAAAACATCCAATTTTGGCTTATATCCCATTGACTTGGATTTTTTTTTTTGCTCCAGGGCTTCAGATGGTGTAAATTCCTTTCGCAGTAGTTCAGTGGAGCTACCCTGACTTTCACCAGATGAAAATCCTGCTAAAAACATTTCATTTTTCAGTGGTATTCAGGAGAAAGGAAAGAATGGTTCTGTTGATGTGCAGTGATATCACAAGTGCAAATTAGAAAGTAGAAACTGCCTTCCAGGCTGTTCCTGTGTGTAGCATCTCATGGCTTCATGCAGAATTTGACTTGCAGAAATATGCTTGTGGAATACAGAAAATAAGACATAACCTTTGACAGTGTAAATGCTCAGAGATTTATTATCAGACCTGAGGGGAACTGCAGGGTGACGGGGTGTGTTTGGCATGATGGTGACCTTAGAGCAGCTTACAGGGAAGCCAATGGCTTCTCTCCTTGTTTCCCCTTCCCAAGAGCCGCCCCACAAGTGGAGGCTGGGTGGGACAGCTGGAGACAAGAGGAGGGGAGTATTTCAGAGCAACCCACATTGGAACTTCAGGCGATGCACTCCCTCAGCAACCTGTTTTTAACCTTGTTTATAAGTCTTTTGCTTCTGAATTTAGCTTGAGACAGGCCATTCCTGGTTTTAGTATTTTCCTGGGACCCCCATAAGAGACAGAAGGGCAGGTATCACTAGACTGCATCTCACTGGGTGTGGGGAGTAAAAGGATGCTCTTACAGCAGACACAAATAACATTTCTGCTATCTCTCCACTGCATCAACACTTATTCAGTAGCATAATTCACTTGCTGCACTTCTATATTAATATTCTCCCTTGAGACTAGGACCTTTCAAATCTTGGTTGTAAGGAGGTCTCTCTGACACAGGTTTTGTTTGTTTGCTTTGTCTCCCAGGTGGATAGCCCAGGCCCTGGCATGAACCAGTACATCTTCACTCTACCTTCACTCTGAACATTTTGTTTCATTTATTTCTTTAATATAAACATTTCTTTGGGAGCTTCCTATCAGGTCTGGAAAAGGACGGCAGCAGCTCCTTTCCTGCTTGGGCTCACTGGGACAGCTAAAAGAGCTTGCCCTGACTTTTGAAAGACTAGGTTTTGGAGTTCTGCTCTTGACTTCAGTAGGAAAAGAACCAGGTCACTAATCAACTCCTGGAATCTCTGGTATTAAAGCAGTATTAGATGACCAGAAGGAGCAAAGCCTTCAGTCCCAGGGTAGGGAAAAAGCAGGTCCCGCCTCCTTGTTATCTGGCTTTCCTACCCGAGGTCAGCAGATTGTCTCAGACCCTGCCCTTCAGTGTGTCAGGGATCTAATCAGACTCTGGAGTTCCTGCACACTGCTCGTGGGACTCTATTTAAAGCACATTTTAATTGATCTGACCTTGTATAGGAAATACCTTTGGAGTCCTCGTGTGCTGCTCTCCGGAAAGCAGGCACAGTGCTTCAGGGCATAGCCAGTAGAGAAACAAGCAGACATTTTAGAGTTTGGCCTTTGACTGGAAAAACTGACTTTTAAATATTGTCTCACCGAGACCTTTCCCTTTGCCTGCAACCGTGACCCTCCATTTGTCAGTGCCTGGCAGAGATACACTTACAAATGCTGCTTGTTTTGAAGAGTGCCACTCATTTTGTTGTACATTACCATTTAAATGAGTTACATTTGTACCTAAAGGTTTCAGTCTCATGGGGCAAAGTGCTGTACAAACACAATTTTTTAGCCTAAATAGGCAGGGAACGAGAGGGAAGGACAAAGTGGACTACTGTGTTTGCCTTCAAATTGAGCACATAAAAGTTCTTAAAAATATGTCTCTTCCAATGTCCTTGGCTGAATACAGAGCAAAACGTTCAGCTGTGGCAGCTGAAACCCTGCAGACAGGTTCCAATGGGATGCCATTTTCAAACTGCTCAGTTTTCAAAGTGAAGATAATGTTATTTACTTGTGCAACAGGAAATTAGGGAAAGCTTTGATTCAGCTTTTGGGGAGAAAAACAGGAGGAAAATGTATTGATGTATACAAATACATCCATGATGGAAGAAAATGCCAGTACATGGATTGTACATGTCTTTGCAAAGCTGTGCATTCTGGGCAAGCACATGGGAGTGGAGAAGATTGAGGGCAGCTGTGTGTTGCTCCCCTGTTTATATCCTTGGTCACATTTCTGCTCAGCCTCATACCAACCAAATCATTTGCAACCCCACTATGTATAGCTTTGATGTAGAAATTTTCTAAATTTCTAGAAATATACTTTTGCAAGCACAAGGTTTCCCTGTTTTCTCCTTTTTCCAGTTTTTAAGTGTTCAGTAGGACATTGTCAATTCTTGTTGTTGCCTCTTTGGATGTCTCACTTGGTCTCTGATCTGCTCTTTAGTATCTAAAGTCACTCTCCCTTTTCTTCCTGCGCTTTACTAATAACTCTGTTGTAAATGCAGTTTACTATTAGGTGTTGTGCAGTGGTAATGAAGTTACTTGATGGGGTTGTCCTTGGTAGACAGGTGACCCAACACAAACCAAGCTCTGAAATAGCATCAAAGCATTAAACTTCAATGACATATCTCACTTATTTTTCCTCCAAAATCAGAACTAGGAAATCTATCAAGGTCTAAGTAAGGAAAGTCTTCCAATATACTGAGAACACACTGGCTAGTTTACCATAGCAACTAAAGATCCCTTTTCAGATGTGTAATTGTAAATACAGGATTGAAAGTTTTTGTAAAATTAACATGGTATGGATGTGCTGTTTGAATTGTTGATGTTATAAAATCCATTAATGTAGTAAATAGGTCTGTATATGTTGGGAATATAGCCAGGAATCTCGGCTCTGTGTGCACCAGGTTTGCAGCTCTACAGTCCTCTCCCCATTAGCAGTGTTAATAACCAGACTGGAAAGGAGCACAGCAGTCTGATAGCACTGTATGCAAACTAACTGGGAACCTTTGGAAACGCCAGTGCCCTGCCTCTCTCTCCCTGGCAAAACCTCTCTCTGCTCTTTGCATAGATGCAGCTGGTTACTAGTTTTCCAGCTGATGGAAACTGAGATGCAAGGCTGCTGGCAGCACTTGAGGACCCATGCAAGTTGTTGCATGCATTTCAAGTGGCTACCACTTCTGTTGCTGCTTACACAGAGCCCCTGAATCTTTGCAGGTGGTGATTTAGCTGCAGCCTACCCCAGCAAAATACTGCAGTATTTCTGCTGTTTGTATGTAGGTTTAAAATGTGGCAATACTTCAACGAAGCCAGCATGGCTCTGTGTTTACAAAGGGGTTGCATCAGCCTTGCCTTTGTTGTGCTATCATCTTATCAGAGTGAATGAGTGATGAGTTTTGCCAGCCTGCAGCGCACTCACACAAACTCTTCTAAGGAACCTGCGGCTCCTTTTCCTTTCTGAAGTGCACCCACGTGGGCTGGGGAGGGTCAGTGCATGACTGAGCAGCTCCACTGGTTGACAGAAATACCTGTGGCAACCAGACTATAATTCAAGTTCTCCTGCTATAATTCCCAGTCTTTGGGAAATCCCAGGTCTAGTTTAGCAATGTCACAGATGTCAGTGCCAGCATGGCAGAACCCTGTAGGCCACCTTTAACCTGCCAGTTTTTGTCATTACTACACTGCATTTGCAGTTTTACAGGTTTAAAACCATCCCATCTGATGTCAAGATGGGAGTTTTGTTAGCATTTACATGCATCAGATGATGAGCACTCCTATTGCCCAGGGGGATGAGAGACTGATGAAGAAATAACAGATTTCCCTGTGCGTTTGGGAAAAGGAGTGAAAAGGCTGTAGTCTTTATTTGCACGCAGAGAGGGGAGTGGTGACCATGTGGAAGGACTCAGCTTTGTACTGCAGCCAGCTAAAGCGACAACTTGACAGCCCTGGCAGTGTGCTGGTGACTCACCACACCTATCAATCCAACAAGAGCTGGAGATTTGCTCTGTATAAAAAGAAACTGCTCTTTTTATTTGCTTTATGTTGGTTTTTGCCTCTTCTAAGATGCATGATGAACCAAGGACAGTGGTAAGATGTTTCATACCTTAGCAAACAGATACCAATTTTGTCCAAACCTGAACTTGTCCAGTGGCCTTTGAATAGAAACACAATTTGCTTTTTATCTTGGGTGTTTCAGACATGTTCTGACTGCATCATAAAATGACAGTAGGAAAACTGCAGAACACTAGAGCAGAAGAGAACCTGCAGCTATTAGTAACTCTCTCTGAGTTGATCTTCACTAGACCAGCACCATTCCCACACACACCAGTAACAGACTCAATATTAATATTAAAGTAAGACAGCTTTGTCCCATGGTTTGCACTTCAGGCTCTGCATGGTATCTGCAGGAGGAGCAGTTTCTTATGGACTCAAAAATGCCTCCCCCTAAAGCTGATCTCCTGACATGCTCCCAGTGACAGTCCCAGCAGACAAAAGGCAGTGTGTGCCTTGGCTAGTGCAGAGCAAATTGTGTGCTGGCTGCCTGGCCAATTGCTGCCACAGGGATAGTGAGATGTCTAACTTGCCTCCCCTTGGTGGAGGAGTTAATTTCCTCCTCTATCTCACTGCCAGTTTTCATGAAACCCTGTGGGAATGTAATTATCACTGAGATTTCTGTCCCTGATCAGATTTGTTTGATGTTGGCCAACCCTTCTCCCAGTTACTGCTGAAAGGGGGAGAGTGGTGAGATATACAGTGCTGTTGAATAATATAGCTGAGCAGTTAGATGCATTCCTATGTGCAGCGTGTATCTAAATAATTTGCTTTCAGAGCTGAGCATTGTATTAGAACAGAAAAATACACAATGAAGCTACACAGTCCTGAATCACTATTCAGTGACTTGTCCTAAACCTGAGGTCATCTGCCTATAATGAGATCTACCTATAATGAGATACATCTGAAATAGGGTTTTGCTTTTCTCAGTAAATAACACCTTTCTCTGCATTATTCCCAGGAATGAATTGTAAGTAGCTGAGAAGAGAGAATGCCAGTGCAGCCAGTCGATCTGTGCTCTGTGGGGTTAGAAAAGCTGATAACAGCACTGTCCTGGCATTTGCTTACGAGGATTTCTGACAGCTCCAGATTCGGGTTACAGATTACACTGGCACAGGTTTACCTGAGAGTACACTCAGGTAAATGCAGTTTGTTTGAACTTACACCAGTACTGATGAAAAGAAGGTTTGGTCCTCAGTCCTTCATTCAGAAAATCACCTGTGTTTTAGAAAGGATGCTCGCACACTGTCTTAGCTCCCTGCCATGCTTCAGGAGGCGCTTCTCTAATTTACGGGCTTCGTGCAAGAAATTGAATGGTACCGAATTAACTGGAGGTGAAAACAATTCTAGCACATTTCTTCAGCTGCTGGCAATACATGTAACTCCATTGTCTTTAATAACAAGTGCTAATTTTACACCTGTTAAGGACTTGATAAAGAGCGGCTTGGCAGTGCTGTGCCTTCTGGGGTAGATAATGAGCCATTTTGTATCTCTCAGTCCTGGCTTTCTCACTTGCTTGTGCTGGCTGGAGTGCTGTGAGGGTGAGATGTGGATTTTATTTGCTGCCAAGGCTCTTATGTTATTATTCTGCCTCTTCCTTGCTGCTCATAGCCATATGGGTGACTCTTTTGGGAATGTGAAGGCACTGTATTTTGACTTGCAATCCTGTGTGAATGGTTTTCTTGACCTGCATGATAAATCTAAATATGAGGAGAATATTTGAAAATAATCATATTTTATGACTATTATATAGTCATATATAATAGTCATATTATACGTACCTTTGTCTCAAAAAGTGAGAGGAGCTTTGGAGGAGTTCTAGTGAGAATTTTTTTAAGTCAGTAATTGTATGGGCCATCTGCTGTGAGGGGGAGAGCTGAAAAATGGTAGGTATTGTCTTAAGTGTGCGTAATTCAATTTTTTTTTGTGAATGCAGCCTTTAATCACCACTCTTGCAAAGTGAGGCATCTGCTTCTGAATTTATGTAGCTGAGGCTAATCAGACTAATTCAAGTCTTTCTGCAACAGGCGTAATTGGTCAACCTAATATCTTTGAAAAAAAAAAAGAGAATAGTTGTTTATTTATGTCACCCTTTACAATAACGAAGATGAATATTTAAATCACTTTGCAGTGTAGTCTTAAAAGTTGATATAGAAATTTGTTTACAAAATACACCTGTTCTTATTTGTTGCTACTTCAAAGCCTGCACTGTGCTTAAAGGGAGAAGAAAATGCTGACGTGTGTACTTCCTACTGGAGTCCTCTTATTCTCTTCATAGTGCAAAAAGTTATCTTAGTTTGAAATATAACTTAGCCTGAAGTGGGTGTGAAGTATTCCAATGCAAATTGCTAATTTGAACTGAAGTGCTTAGTCTAAGGAGAAGTTTTCAGTTAAGCCTTTTTTCATGTTTTCATGCCATGCCAAAATACTTTTGAGAGCTGAGCACCCTGCTGTGAAATCATTTGTGTATGTATTTACACGTACAGGACATGCATTCATTATGTTTTGCAAATATTAAAGCAAAATATTATTAGAAGAGTGCTATTGAGGGTAAACTGAGGAAGAGCAAAGGCACACGAGTTAGCAAGGCAAGTACGTCTTGGCTCCTTATTCCTCACTCTGGCTGTTGGAAGAAACACCAAATCCCAGAGCTTCCAGTATAATATTGCCTGGACCTGCCCAAAAGTTTTTGAATAAAATACAGAAATGTTATTTACAGGACAAAAATGTGCTTCTGAGAAAAGGGTGCTTATCTCTGTAACACTAACAAATCTGAATTCTCCTTGACTTGCCTCTGGTAGGAATTCACTGATATTTTTACAATTGGATATTGTCACATTCCTGAAGAAAGTTGATGTGGATGAAATGATTAATTTTATTATACACATAGACACACATTCAGGCAGAAAATTGTGGCAGCAACAACATTGCATCGCTGTGCTTTGTGATCTTGTTAAAATAAGGTGTTTTATTTGCTGGTGTTGAAAGCTAGGACAGACCCCCCCCTTATAGCTTCAGATAAATCCTGACATTTCACACAGACCTCAACCCTGGGCAGATTATTAACCCTTGAGTGAAGTCTAATGCATAGTGAAAGTTATTCATATACCTAAGTCTTTATCTTAATTATTGTTTGCCTACTGTATTAGGGAATGGCTTAATGTGCCAAGGGCAAAAAAGCCCTCTGCATTTCAATTCAGCAAGTGCCCATGGCACCAGAACTTCTTTTTAAAGGTAGAGATAATAGCTCTCCTCCCACTGTCCTTGTGATGGTAGCACAAAAAGAGAGGAAACCATAGTATTGCACATAGCAATGAAATAATACCTATTGGTTTGTGAGGCTATATTGGAGAATAATCAAAGGAAATGGGAAGAATAAGCCAGTGAAAGCTAACTTAGAAAAACCTGGCATTATACGAAGTCAGAAACATATGAAAGCTTCCAGCTCACTTTATTTCTCTTAGTTAATGTTTTGCAGAGTATTTGCGTGTGTGATGCTGATCTGAACCAAGATCTAGTTCATGTAAGTTTTTCATAAGGTAAACAAACCAACATACTCCAAAGAATACTTAAGCATAGATAATCATCTTGGCTTAATATGTCATGAACATTTGTTACAAATGTTCTCATCCTTTCCTCTCCTATCTTTTACTAAAACAGCCTAATAACATTTGTAGGATGTATCTGGAATGTTTCTTAACTCCCAGAAGTTGTGGCACAAATATTTTTACTAAATGATGTTACTTGAACACTATTTTTGACCTGTTCTTTTGTTTGATGTAGCCAGGAAGCACACTGCTGTCTCTGCAGAGGTAGAAAGGGATACCTTGCTCTCCCAGTGTTGCCACAGCCCAAGATATATTTCATCACTTTGAAAAATTAAGTCCTGGGACAGTCTTGGTCATAGTCATGGTGCCTTCATGTGGTTTGCTGTTCTATTGGTGGTGGTGTTGGAAGTCTATTACATTGTCATGCTGGAAGGAGTTTTTACTCTCAAGTGTCTCATTTATTCGTAAGTAGTGATCAAGTTCTGTTTAACATCTTATCAATGTCCAGGATAGGGGGATCGAGGGCATCCTCAGTAAGTTGGTTGATGACACCAAGTTGGGTGGGAGTGTTGATCTGCTGCAGGGCAGGGAAGCTCTGCAGAGGGTTCTGGACAGGCTGAATCTCTGGGCCCAAGGCCAGATGTGTGAGGTTCAACGAGGTGAGGTGCCAGGTCCTGCCTTTGTGTCACAGCAACCCCCTGCAGTGCTACAAGCTGGGGACAGTGTGCCTGGAACATGGCACAATGGCAAAGGACCTGGGGTGCTGTTGGCATGAGCCAGCAGTGTGTGCAAGTGGCCAAAAATGCCAGTGGCATCCTGGCCTGTATCAGAAATAGTGTGGCCACAGGGCCAGGACAGGGATCGTCCCCATGCACTCAACACTGGTGAGGCCTCACCCTGAGTGCTGTGTCCAGTTCTTGGTCCCTCACTCCAATGAAGACATTGAGGTGCTGGAACAAGTCCAGAGAAAGGCAACAGAGCTGGAGAAGGGTCTGGAGTGCCACAGTTATAAGGAGCAGCTGAGGGAGCTGTGGGTGTTTAGCCTGGAGAAAGGAGGTTCAGGGGGGACCTTGCTCCCCTCAAAAACTCCCCAAAGGGAGGGTGCCCAAGGTGGCCTCTTCTTCCCAGCCAACAAACAATAGAATTAGAGGAAAGTGCTATAAGTTATGCCAGGGAAGGTATAGATTGGGTATTAGGAAAAATTTCTTCACAGAAGAGGTTGTTAAGCATTGGCTGCTGAGGGAAATAGTGGAGTAACCATCCCTGGAGGTATTTAGAAGATGTGTGGATGTCATGCTTAAGGACATGGCTTGGCAATACTAGATAATGCTTGGACTGAATGATCTTAAAAGTCTTTTCCAACCTGAATGATTCTATGATCTAAAATTTGTTAAATCAAATGTTTGTAGTGTTGTTACCAGAGACTGCTTGGGCACTGGGCTGGAGTTGTAACCAGTGATACTGACAGGAACCTTCCAACTTGGCCTATTCTATGATTCCAGGGGCTGTTTTAGGCAGGGGGCTCCCTACCAGCTGAGAGGCTCAGAGGGGATTTTCTGAAAAACACAGGGCCTGGACAGCCAGTGAGTTTTTCTTTCTTTTACATATGCAGTGGCAGGAAGGTAAGGAAACTGTTGAGAAAGGGAAGGAAACAGGAGGAGAATTTGGAGAGATAAAGTGAGAAAGGTGAACTAGGCAGGACTGTACCAAAGCTATTAATGCCAAGTAGTGGGGTTCATTGATAGCAACTTTTGGGAGCGCTATCTGTCTTGCTATTTGGTTGCAGTCTCTATCATGATATAATTTTTAAATTTTTTGCTGGGGTGTGGCTAATAACAGGATTCTTTATTATGTGAGAAGACCCTTCCCACCCTCAGTTTGATGTTGCCATCCTTTCTGAAGAGGAGATCATTGTATTCTCCTCATCTGAGCAGGAGGTAAGAAGTTATTTTCACTCTGAATAAATGATGATGTGGTTTGAAAGTCAGCTCTGACTAAACTTAAAATTTTCTCTCTTCTGGTATACAGCCACTTGCTGCAAAGAAACAGCATTTGAGAGACAGAAGGTATGAGACTTCCTAGAAAGAACATGCAATATAGTCCTCTTCTACTTTAATACTTGTTTAATAATCTTTCAAGGCCCAGTTCTGATCTCTCACCCAGAACTGCCAAGATTGGAGTAATGCTGGTATTTTGAGAACAGAAGCAGCTTTATACTGATAATTCTCCTGTAGAAATTTTTGCCATCTCCTTTAAAGTGATTTAAGGTTGCTATGTGTCTCTAGAATATGTGAGTTTCCATTTAAAATGAAGTTAAATTTTGATTTTGGTAAAATAAGTAGGCTTGCATGTTTGATTCAGGCTTATTCATCTGCAAACACCTGAAGGGATTTAACTTTACAGGAAAGATGATATATTTACTCTGTATCCTGTGTTGTGGAGGGATATGATTAGTTTAAGGGTCTTTCTCTCCCTGCTCCGCACTTCAAATTCAGGTCTACCAGAATCAAGCCTAACAGATTTGAAAGTAGCATTTCAAACTCTGCTCTACTAAATTCTGTTTTGAGGAAGCTGTAATCTGAGCATTGCTTCATAAATGTGGTACTGTCTGTAAGAGTTCACAAGGTTCTTCTGGCATATGCTTTTGCTCATGGATCATAAATTTAAACCCTGGCATTTAGTTAGGGTGTCGTAAACGAAACCCACATACCTGGATGGTGATTAAAAGAGGCTGCATAGTCCATTCACTTTTGTCCACATCTTGCAATTTTCCTTGCTGGTTAAATCCATTCTCTGTGCTAGTAGTTCAAGTCTACAAAGGCTAGAGTACTTCATATGTGCTTAAAGCCAAGATTTATTCTTCCAAATTCTATCCAGGTTAATCAGTTTTAGCCAAATTTGTTAGCGAAGGCATTTAGAATCCTTTCTTTATAGAGCACCATTTGATTCTGCAAATGTCTTTGTAGGGATTCTGATAGATGAGTATCTGGTTAAGGGATAAAGGGAAATCAAGATGCTCTTAAAACAGTTTTAAGGACTCCTTATACTGGAATAGTTCTGGTGTTGAAAAGCTTTGAGAACATTAGACCAAATGGGGAAGAACTGGGATGTGAGGACATACAGTTACGGTTGTTTTGCTGGTTTGTGGGGTTTTTTTTGAAATCAGATGCTTCCTTAGATTTCCCTTTATGGGAGAAATGTAGATACTTAGGTTATATCCTTATTGAAGGTAAAGCAGTGTGGTTTTTACTGAAGTTAGACTGATACTGCTTCTATGTGAGCTGTCCTTTAGCTTGAAGACTTTTTCATCAGTTTGCAGAGCAAAAAAAGTGTAGTTACTTCTAAAAGACATTATGCTCTCTGTGGAGCTTCAGTGCTGAGCAAAGAGAAGTCTTTCCATTTAAATAACTATAATTTATATTGATGATAATATGCTGAATTCTGTAACCCCTTCCATCTCTCAGAAGGATCTTAATACATCCTTGAGTTTTGGGACACTGTTTCATCTGGATGTAGTAGATGGATGTTGAAGTCATGGGGTCTTTAATTTTCACTCTTTAGATTCATTCCCCTTCTTTCTGATTAATTTCTCTATGGGGTGTCTGCCTTTTACATCACAGCAAATGGAGTGCCGGGGGGAGGGAGATGTAATGTTTTATCAGCAGCGTCTGTTTAATGTAACTGTGCTAGTCCTGTGAACTAAATATGCTATCAAATGTAATTCCCCTGAGATGAACAGACTTAGTGATACTGGGAGAGCTGCAGAAGAGCATACACAGGAAAGCTTGAAAAGCCAAATCTTTTCTGTACCTGTTTTTCTAAGCCTGACCCAGGGGTCTTTTCTGTTAATCTTAAATTTTTCTTTCTTGTAGGCAAGGAAAGGTATTTCAATGTGTAGTATGTATTTGACAGCTGATTGAATGAAAAGGTTGAAGCTAATATGTGATATGTACTGCAGCAGCCCTGGGAAGGTATCAAAGGCAGTCTGAAAACAAAACAGTGTATTAGGAGCCTACATGCATGAGGTGTGTTCTCTTATTAAGCAAGTTTTTGAATAAGTCAATTGATACCACAGAACTGAAGGAATTGTGGAGTCAAAGCCAAGATCCCTAAGTTATGTCTCTGCTTTCACATCTTTAATTCAGTAAGACTAAGTAAGATCCATATTGCTGCTTCTGTAGGTTGTTTCCCCCATTAACATGAGGTGCGGGGGTGACACTGCTGCTGAAGCACACAGGAAAGAACATTTATCCTAAAGCTTCTGTCTGCTGGAAGAGGTTAGCTGAGTCCCACCAGCACCTGCAAGTCTTCCTTCAGAGCCTTCTGTGTGTTTCCTTGTGTGTCCCAATGTCTCGGCTGCCAAGAGGCAGCTGCACACTCACCAAGGGGTGCAGGACCATCCACATGGCACTGATAGGCACAAGCAGCAAGTCACGATGTGAAGTTAGAGTGCACTAGCACAAACTTGCCCACATTCTTGGGGCTCCCAAACAGCCTTGATGTGAAGTCATTTTCTACTTTGAAAGGATAGGTGGAATAAAATGCTTTATGTACCTGCAGTGGGGGTGGTATGTAATCTCCTGGGATTAACCTGTGCTTTAGTTCCTATTGTCTAGGATTAAGCAGTTGGAAAATAAAAGAGGAATTATTTTCCCCTTCTTACATATGAAAAACAACATTACTGCACAAACAGTACTGGTTTGGGCTGTGCATGGCTGGGTTACTTTGCTTTCTGTATTTTTCTAACTCCTGTTTAATTAGTTTCACCCACTATGTACTAAGGACGAACCTGGAGATATTTGGAAGCATGCCAGACACAAAACAAAAGGTGTATGGGAAAGAAGTGACTTCAGATCTCCCAAGTATCAATCTGCTGCTTAGCTATTAAGCTGCCTTCCTTTTCTTTGCTATAAAGAACACTTTGAACCTGCCACAAACTATTTAAGGGATCTGAGGGCAAGATACGTGGTTTCTCAATCTCTGTTTACTTCTGCAGTGGTACAGTAATAGTAACTGGAATATGATGAAGCTTGTGGTGATTAATAAGCATGCTTGAGAAACCCAGCTGCAATACAACATAGCAGTGATGTAATAATGGTATCTCTACTGATCAAAAGGTGATAAATTTTTAATGTATTATAACTGGACTCTAGATTTTTGTAGCCAGTACCAGCAGAGTTCATTGCCCAGAGACTTTCCTGCTCTATAAACCAACAGTTTGTATGCTACAGTGACAAGCCAAATTTATATTAACTAGAGGTATAGCCAAGGACTTAATACACCTCTAGTCATGTGTAAAGAAGTGTTTTTGAAAGAAGGTGGCATTCTATGAAGAGCTAGGAATTTTTCTAATATCTCTTTTCCATTTAGAAGAAGGGGAAAGTAATGCATACAAGTGCAACTTCCAACTAAAATTTAGGTTCTGCATGTGATGTTGGAGCTAAGCAAGTGACCTTTTGATGCATACCTACCTCTCATGGCAAATGTACCAGTAAAACACCCTACCCTGCTCCAATCAGTGATTTAACACCATGGCTTCCACTGATCTCTGCTTTCATGAACCACCTGCTGGCATTGTGGTCAGTAAGGAAACAATTCACTGATCAGTACAGTTCTGTCACAAAAAGGCCTGATTCTTGGATGGCCTTTTCTGGGGTTGTTACAGGCACTCTGCAGAAGAGTTACTGTCATGCAGAGGCATCTGTGGTCACTGACACTTCCACTCAGTTTTTGCACTGTATCTGGTTTTCAATCTTGTAATTTTTATCTGCATTCACTGCCTCAGCCTTTAAAGCAAAAAGACAAAAAACTTGGGAAGAGTTGTTCTTTTGTCTCGCATGCTGGGACTTCTTTCTCAGTGGATGGTGTTTCTTAGGCCCTCATATATCCACTCAAGTGTTCACAGAACCCACTTCTGTTTTATTGTTGATGTTCCCCCTGGAAAGGCTGAGGGGACTTCTGATGCTTGATTTCTAATACCTTTAGAGTTGAAGAAATGAGTACAACTTCTCCTGGAGCCAAACTGCTGTTTTGTTGCCTTGGGGGACAAATCAATTGATCTTAATAGCTTTGCCTGTGGCAAAAGTTTGGCCATAAATCTGGAGTCAGTTTAGTAACTGTGTGCTTTGCAATGGCTCCTCCTGACACAACACACAGGAAGTGCTTTTTTTACATGGGACTGTCCACCCAGTTGGCAGAATTGAACCCTTAGTTCTTGCACATCTACCCTTAAAGCCACAATATCATGCACTGCTTTTCTTGCCCTGTTGTGACAATGTAAGGCACACAAGGTTTAAGCAGTGAGGGTTTGCAGTGGTGACCTGTTTGAGTGGGTCATGAATTGTTCTGTGATGGTGACCTTTGTTGCCATTCACTTCTGTGGCAGCTGAAAAAGTGGGCACTCACTATGGGCCAAAACCTCAGCCACTTAATATGTGTGGTTTTCCTGCTCAAACACATTTAAACAATAAATATTTCTTAATGAAAGACTGATGGTGCCCCCTAGACCCTCTGTGCTACCCATCACCTCACTGGGGTAATTTTGACTGAAATTAAGGCAAACTGAGACTGGAGAGTGGACACAATACATGCTTTATTTAAGAAAAAAGTCAAACCACAAACCAAAAAACCCCACAACGTTGTTTGTGTACGTGTGCCCTTTTTCTCGATGCCAAAATTAGTGTTCAGAAATGTGTATCATTTAGTAAGAAATGAGATAAAATTCTCCTGACTTGTGAGTGTTTCTGATGACAGGCAGAAAGGTTAAAGCTGGTAAACTTGTTTTAAAAGCATGCTCCCAGATCACAAGCCTCTGAAAATGAGTGTTGGGTGCTTAGAGGAGCTTTATGAGCATGCTTTTGTTAAATAGCTGCTCTGATCTTGCTTATTCAGTCTTTAAATTAATGTGTAAAGGATGCCCATAAGCAACCAGCAGCTGAATTGACTGTGATTAGATGGATTATTACTATTACTCAGCCCAACAAGTTGCTATATGTTTTGTGTACTCAAGCAAATTTTGCTGTGCAGGCAAGTGGAATGATATGCACATGGGCTATCATGAAATCCCTCAAAATATCCCAGGATTAGACAAACAGATTTATGGAGTTGAAATAGAAAAGAATTGCCTGTGTTTCTAAATTAGAGGCTTTCTGGCATTTATGAACACAAATAGCTTTTATCTCAAAATACTTTGTTTCAAGCAAGCATCGGCTCAGTTGCTCCTCTTTTCCCCTGCTAGGAAATGAGTCGATTTATCAGAGCATCAAACTGATTAAAAAGACATTATCTGCTGTAGGGGCTCTTTTAAAGAGGTCTGGAGCTTTCACTGGGTTGCAGTGTTTGGTTGACTTCATTTCACACAGTAAAAGTCCAATCTCTTAGCCTCAGAATTCTTCAACTCTTTCTTTTGGGGTGAATTAACTAAGAAGCTCTAAAAGTTTAGAAGCCATGCAAACTTCAGGGTGTTGTGTGGTGCTAAAGCAACCCTGGAGGAAAAATTGCATTATATGATGAGGAAAATACTTGGCAATATGGACTGTGAGCCAGGTCCCATAACCAGGCACTTCTTCCTGTGGCTGTATGATCCAGACTGAGATTTCCCTTGGGAAGGATTGGGAGCTGCTGCTGATGGTCTGGGCTGAGGAGTGGTCTGCCCTGCCTGCTTTAGGCAACCACCCAGGGATAGCCATAGGGGCAAGGTGGCAAACTTTTCTCAGTCCTGTAGTTCCTGGAGAGCTCTGGGCCTCCAGCTGAGATGGGAGCTGAGCACTTTGAGAATAGCAAACCTGGCTTTGAGAAACAGAGATGTGGGTTTGCCAGCTGAGATACAGTGAATGAAGGGAACTGGCAGGGCCTGTGGACTTCATGTCCAGTTCCTTTCCACACCTTGGGGTTGGAATGAAATGTCTAGATCTTATTCTTATATACAGAATGTGTTTTTAATACCTAACTGGATATTTTAGATACCAATTTATGATTTTTTTTCAGGAGAAACCTCCCTTACTGCAAGACTGGAAATGGCCGTTAAGACAAATTCTTATTTCATAATTTCCAGGTGTTCTTTGGGGAAACAATATATAGCAGGGAATTTAAGCCATGAATCAATAGTTATAACACAAACAGTATTATTCTAATCAAGCAAGCCTCTTCTGAAATAAACTATGAAAGCAGAGGAGAATATTTTATTTCTTCTTTAAGCTATTGTTCAGGAAAGCATTTAATAATTCTAAGGCTCAGTAACTGCAATGTGTCTTACGCATATGTTAAAGTGTTTTCTTGACTAGAGGCATATTCCCAGTGAGAGGCAAGCACTCATGGACTATGTGCCTGCTCCACAGGCCTCCTATTTGGTCTGAATTTGTATTTGCTACTACAATACCTTTATTTTTCATACTTTTTTCATTGGTCAGTTGGAGCCTGATGGGCTGCTGCTCTGACTGCTGGGTTTGGGAAGAGAAGGAAATTATTGTAGCCTAATCTCTCTGAGTCTGGGAGAAAGTATTTGCTGATAGTAGTTTGGGTAGGTAATAGCTGGGGATCAAGAAAACATACATTTTGTGAGAACACAATAGCAATGCACTGTAATGCTGTGGTATATTTTGTATAATTTTCTAGCAAGGCTGGATCACACTGTCATTAAAGTATCATCTGCTGAATCTGGAGGGGAGGGCACCAACGTAATGGTGATTTTTGTTCTTTGCAGTGATTTCTGACCAACAGCTTACAGAGGAAATACTTTCTATGTATTTTTCTAGTCCTATAAATCCCCTGCAGAGCTGTTTGTTTTCACATTATGCTGCCCTTGGGAAGATCCTTGTAGCTGAGACCTCCCTGGTCTGTTGTGAGGAGCCCCAAATAAGTGTATGTAATCAAAGTAGAGCAGGCAGAGAAATGGTGGGAGATGAAAGATGTGGAACAACAAATTCAAAATGGCAAGTCATCTCTAACTCTTCTTGCAGCACTTGTGCCTCCTGCACAAGCTCTTTTCTGCCCATTTCAGAAGCACATTCCACTGCATGCTGCATAAATGCGAAACGAAAGTCTAGGCAAAAGCTTCTGACTTGTTGGCCCTGAAGAGAGTGTGGCAAGCTGAAAATGGGACTTTCTTGCTTGACTTTTTATCCTTTAACACTCTATTGTGGTTTGTGCCATGTTGATGAAGATATGAAGGTGAAATAAAGTCAAGAAATGGCACTTGTGTAGCCTGAAGAATATCCACTCAGTTGGTAGAACCTAGCTAAGTGGGTTCTGTGTCCAAGTGAATCTTCAGTCATCTTTTTAAAGCTTGGAAATCAATGTGTTTTAATCATATTACATGCTATCAGTCAAGTGTGAGAACAAACTTGTTTTTTAAAAGATTAATTTACTTCACTTGCAAAAACCATACCACTTAATGTTCAGGAATTTTGATTTTTTTGAGAGCTCTTTGAATGTTAATTGAAGTAAGATTTCTCTTTATATTTTCCATTTCAATTTTATTAGAGTTGACAGAGGGGGGAAAATGAATAGCCATCTGCTAATCAGTTTATTTCCCATAATGAAAACAAATCTGCAGTTTCCCTAATCTGAAGGGCATAGAGCATTAACTTCACAGGGAGCCAGTTACCTGCTGTCCAGGGAGGCTGCTTTCATCTTGCAGGAATAACTCTTTGTGTAGGACCTTGATTGTGAAATGCTGCTGCTGAAACCACCATGACTCTTGTCTGAAGTCAAAAGAGGCCTTGGTAGATGTTGCAATGTTCAAGGCCTATAAAACAGATATCAGTTAGCATTGGCAGAGGCAGAAGGCTCTGAACCCATGTTTCAAGTCTAGTCTTGCCTAAAAGTCATGCAGTGACTAACCTAGCCCAATAAACCCTGCTGTGAAGTAGTGTACAGCATACTAAGGGATGTGATAATGTGAATGTGGAGATTTTGAAGCTGTGGGCAGGCTCTTATAGCCTCAGTTTCTGGGTCTAAGATGAGAAAAAATTGAGACTTTTAGTTCCCTCTTCCATTGCAGCTTGTCTGATGCTACAGGAAGTATGGATTACAAACTAGAAGCTGTGTCTGCTCTGTCAGGTGACGTCTGAGTAGTGTGAGAGTAAGCTCTTGCAAATCCTCCTTTATTTCAAGTATGTTGTAAAGTGGAGGTTGTTTTTCCTTGATCTAGTTAGTGGCTTGTAGCATGTTAGCAGCCAAACTCAGGATGTTCTTGCTTCAAAATTGAGTTTGGGATCTGGATTGAGGAGGAAAGTTAATCTGAACAGACAGGATGTGACCATGACACACCCTGTACACAATTAATCTATCTGCACAAGCACAAAGCAAAATCTAGCTGTCTCCTAACCTCAAAATAGAACAGTTCATATACCTAAAAATCTGTCTCTATAAAGGTGATAGTGAGAGAGGTAAAAATTTATGTATTGAAAGTAATTCTTACTGAGGTTTAATGCAACCAGTGAAGATGATATTGAAAGATTTCAGTGTTATTGTCAGGCAAATTAAAAAAGGGAAGCTTTAGGATCTTTAGGATGCTTGTGGCCTGTGTTAGTCTGGCCAGCGTCCTGTTGTAGGGAGAATTTCCAATATGAAAGTGCTGGTGTGAGAAGGAGCAAAAAAAGAGAAAAAATTCCTTGCCAACATGTCAGCAGAGGGAACAATTTTTCTTGCCAGCATCCTGGAGTAAGGATTTTTTGTTTTCCATCTGTACTACTTCTTGAAAAAAGTATTTCAGCATATAAAATGTGCATGCTGAACAGTGGCACTTGTGACCCTTTTTACTGCTGCTGCGGTTCTCCTCAAGCAGAATCAAGTGAGGACTGGCAAGGTATTCTCAGATGAATCAGTCCCTGAGTTGTGGCTGAAAAGCAGCAGTAAAACTGTGTGGAAGTCTGTGTGGAAGTGGTGCTTGTGAGAGCTGTGCTGGTCCAGGATTGACTTCCAAACTTGAGCAGATGGAAGGGAATGGAGACCCCAGGAGCCCACAGAGAGCTTGGAGAGGGGAGGACTGTAGCAGCTGGGAGGGAGGTAGCATGAGACAACTCTCTCCATAAAATTTTGGGAGCAGAAGTTACATGCTGCTGTTGAATTGTATGTTGTGCTGCTTTTGAATCTCCCTGGTATGGGAATAAATCAGCAATACCAGTTTTCTGTCAATTTAGCATGATGACTGTGATTCTACCAAATAAATGCTGGAGTGATGAATACTGAGGAGTGAAAAATAAAACCCTTCCAAGCAGATTGGAGCCCTCTTATTTTTCCCCTGACTGCTCTGGCAGAGAGGAAGTCTGTGGAACAGGGACAGTAACTCATGTCAGACTTGGTAGCTTTGTGCATCCAACCCGTGTGAGCTTAGCAGTGCCATTTGGACTGGTCTGCTGAGAGATGGGATGAGGCTTGTCTTTGGACACAAATTGAGAAATGAACCATCAGATTGGAATAGAAGTATGGAAGCTCATTTCTCTGTTGGAAGCTTTTGAAAGCTGCAACTTCGTGACATGCCTCCTTCACAGCTTTGTGCTGTGTTGGTGATGATGGTACATGAAATCTGCAGTGAGGAAACAAGGAAACACATTTATCACTATGAGCACAGAGGTGTTCACAGTTGCCTGTTAAGGAAAATTTGTAGCTAAGTGGAAAGCTGTGGGCTTGGGAAAATTTTTTACAGGCTATGGCTTTTGAGTATTGAGCATCAAAGACTCTCCTGAGTCCATGGAAAGATATGGCTTTATCAGAGATCTTTTAGAAAGATGGTAGTATATGTTCATATTTGACCTCTCCATGTTAGTGTGAAAATTACCTGGACTGATCAACAATATGACATTATCTTAAAATCATAGTGCTTATATAGCTTTTGAAATATTTTCTTCCTTTTGAAGTAACTTCTCAGACTCTTCAACTCCTCCAGAAATAAAAAAAAGTAACTCTTCATTCATAGTTCACATCGCTACTTTAGTTTGGAAGGGTGTAGATGAATATTTGAAAGTGAATGTACATCATTGTCTCAAACATGCCAGGGTTTGTTCAGCCTTTCAACATCAGTGTATTTTTATATGAACTCTACTTTAAGTGCTTCATAAGCAGAAAAATGAACTTTGTGTTAGTTCATATAGGAATAAAACTGTCCAGGACATCCTGAACTAAAATAATGTGACGTACCATGGATTCATACTCTAGCCTGTCTGAAGTGCTTTCTAACCTTTCTTCTTTGATTCCTAATTTTAAGACTTCTCTTGTAGCTGTCCTGGTGTACCATGAATGCAACCATTCTTGTGATCCCTGTCAGCTCCTCAGGAGTTTCTCTCTCTTTCCTGTATTTTAGCAAAGTGCTGATGAAGGAGCTATCACAAAAGAGAGACTCCCTGTTAAGTACTTCTTGGGAGAAATGCTAAATCAGATTGTCTTCACCCAACTCTGACTTTCAGAGGTAAATCTTCTGGAGAACCTGAAATGCATGGCTGTTTTCCCATCAGTGAATGAACCAAGTGCTAAATTCATGTGCAGCCTAAGTTTGCCTGTAGCTTGTGATTTGAACTACTCAGCTGATGCCCGTTGACATTTGATTTCCCTCTAGCCTCTAACACACTGATATCAGGTGTCTGTGCTTCACCATGAAGCTCATGGACAAGGACACAGATGGATGCAGTAAACCTTTCCACAGTAAACCTTTTCACTGGCTGAGAAGTGACCTGTGTAGGTTGTATGCATAGACATGAATTCAAAATTCTGCATGCAATTCTGGCTCAAGCACATGCTCCATGTCCATGTGCTTAGTGATTATTTTTAAAGGTTGATTTTGGCCCAGGTTATCAACTCTGTTTAGAATGAGCTGGTAGGTGAAGTTTTGGAGGTCTTTGAATTGCAGCTCCAAGAGATTTCATTTTTACATCAATTAACATCTGGTAATATCTTCAGCTTGTAAAAAGGAACCTTGTAAGAAGAGGAGTGCATTAGTTTAATGTTCATATGGTAATTACCTGTTTTGGAGTGACATTTAGTAGACTGAAGTTCACTGCTCTTCATTTTATCCTTTTGTATGGGGATTGCTGGAAAGGAACGTGTACTTAACATTTTGGGATGTGACAAAGGAGGAGAAAATTATACCCCTTGGCTTTGCTCTTTTGATCTTGCATTTTTACCAAGGTGAAAATGTAGTGTGAGTCAGATGCTAGCTACAAAGTACATCTAGGCTATTTTTGGGTGGGACTTGCAGAGAAACTGGTCACTCAGATAGCAAAAGCATTTCTTTCATGGAGGAGAACTTCTTTTTTGGTACCTATCAGTCCTTTGAACACTTGTGGTTATTCAGACTATGCAGTTGCTTTGCAGCAGCCGGGAACTCAGTTATAGAGTGGAGATATTAAATCTACATTATGTCCAATTATACCTGAATGTCAATTTCATATTTTCAGCAAATTAAAGGATCTGTGACTCGTTTTATTTTACTGTTTCATATGAAAGCCACATCAAGACATAGATGACTTTTAAATGCAAATAATTAACATATGTCCTAAGAATTATAACAGGAGCACATACCTCAGTTTCAACCAGTGAAAGCTAAAACCTGGTAGTATTTTCCTCCATTTTTATCCCTCTTCATTTTAGTGTTTGAGAACAAGACATTGAACATTTGAGAATTAGTGATTTTAATAACAACCAAAATTAAGTTTTCTAGAACCTTGGGAGGATATGGTATATTTGCAACAGACTAAATTTCTCTCAAGGCTTCCTGTGGGGCTACCAGCAGGAAAGAGAGTAACATGGAACCTCACTTCCTTATGTGTGTGGATATACAGAAGAAAAGTGAACCCATCATGCCTTCAAGTTATACTAACACATGTAAAACTTGTGGTGACTTTTCTCTGTATTCTTTTTTCTACTTCTAAATATCTTCTCTCACGAAGTAGGCAGAATCTGTTTTCAAAAAAGCAAGAAATTTGTGCCTGAGGAAATATAAGCATCAAAAAGTGAGAAGAAAATGGGCAAAGAAAGAACTTGGATGCTGATAACAATGGAGCCTGAGAGGCATATTTAAAACAGCAATTCCCCTTCTTTTCAGACACCCTGCAGAGTATCAGGAAGTTTTCAGGGAGATTTTCTTGTGTTGCTGAGAGAAATGGAGGATTATTTCCTTTGAAAAAGGCCCTTTCTTGGATGGCTGTTGAGAAGTGAAGCTTTACTGGTATTCCTGCAGTATGTTGAAAATAAAGATGCTCAAATAATTTTTAAAAAATCCTAAATCATAGACTCTTAAAATGTATCATAGGTCAGGAATTTTAGGGAGGTAGAGAGGCAAGAATAAGATTATTGGACCAAATCATTGTCTGATCCAAACTGATGGGAGTGATCTCCTGAAATCACCAGTTTTGCTGCTGGCCACGGGTCTGGTGCACTCATCACTGCTTATGCTTGAGCTTCTAGTGTGTAAAAAACTCCACACAATTGCTGATCAAAATGAATTGGATTAGTACACTTGGAAGAACTACACCAGGTGATCATAGCTGTTTGTTTTAAAATAAGTATTGTGTACTCTTCTACAAAATATGTTTTCTGAACTAATCATAAAAGCAAAGTTTGCTGCTCAAATGAAGCACCAGAATCTGTCTAGTGCACATCTACCAGCCAAAGAAGTTACTTTAGATTATACCAGCTTGAGGATCTGTCTCAATTTTTATTGTTCTGATAGAGGTTTTGCCTGAAAAGGGAGGCCAGTACAATTGGCTGCAGTTTAAAACAAAATCTGCAAATAAATTTTATGTAAAATTATAGTAAGTGAAAAGTGATTTGCTTTAAAAAAACCAAATCTACTGAAAAGCCATCCAAATTAACCAAAACTGTCAAAAATTTGGATTATAACTTGTGATTTCATCTAGCTGAGAATTTTTATATTTAGGGATTTTTCCAGTTTATCTAAAATTGGTGTTATTGGTTTAAAAATTAACAACAACAAAGAGAAGCTTCAGAAGGTTACATCCAAATTTAAGTAGAAGCCTTCACTTTGAAATTGAACCACAAGTACTTTTAACACTTGTTCTTCCTCTAATGTTATGGGATAGTTTGTGTTAATTTGAGGTTCTGCATTGATTTTTTCATTATGAAAGTGAGACCAGTCGCTCACTACATTTAGCACATCTGTCACAGTCACTTTCAGATGCAGTTTCTTTCAGACTCTGAAACACCCCTACTAACCAAAGAGCAGTGGTGTAATATAAAGTAGAGCCATTTGCTGAATAGAAATATGCCACAGTCTCACCTCTAAAAAACCTACTGTACCAGAAGGGAAAGATCTGACTTTTTCTTCTCCTCTAAGAGGAGGAATTTTTTTATTGAAATGTTTCTTCAGAGTGTCTTTCACTGTCAGAAATCAAAGGTCACGAAAGTAGAAGGCAAGGCTTTATTTATTTCTACCTTGCTGCTCTAATTAAAGGGTCAGAAGCAACCAGAGTCACAGTTCCTTTTCGTTCCCAGTAAGCCTCTGCAATTTATTCTGGAATGGGTGGAGAGAAGGGAGGATAAAACAGACACGTCCTTCTGGCTGCTGATCTTTTAAAGTCTTTGATCACTGTCTGCTTGATTTTTGTCTCCTTTGCAAGGAGCAATAAATTAAATAAATGAATTTAAATAATCATCCATCTGATGTAGAGAGGAAAAGATGTAGAGGAGGGAAAGAGTGCTGCTGCTGCTATGAGTTACAGAAGGAACTATGTAGCAATTTCAGTTCATAATTGTCTGTCTGGTCTTGCTTTAATGTTTGTCTTTAACATTATTCAAATGCATGCATGTTTTAAAATTTCTTTGTTCTTGTTTTTCTGTCCAAAATACATGCTGGAGAAATAAATTCAGCAGGTGGCTAAGTCAGAGAGTGTAGCTGCAGCTGCCCTCTGGGCTGTGTGTGGAAGCAGTGGAATCTCAGGGTCTGAAGGGAGTGTTTATGGACCAGAAGGTGGTGTGTGCTCTGCACCAAGGCATTTGACCCAGAATGTCATGGTCTTGGGGTGCTCTTACAGACCACAGGAATCCTGGGTCTGTTCTAATTTGCAGCAGAATTGTACCTACTCTCCTTTTCTTGAACTGAATTCTTGGAATTTTTTGCTTATGATGGAGTCTGTGCTATTGTATTTCTGTATATGTACATGGACATCTTTATGTACATGTGAGCTTGACTAACTGTGGTAGATAATTGATTTACCTCACTCATTAATTTGCAGAACCCATTGCCACAAGGACTGAGGCTGAGTGCTTACACATTCCTGACAATTACACTGTCATGGCTAAATCTCAGCTGTGTGTGGGTTGAGGTTGGACAAATAGGACTTGGCTCAGTTAATAGTGATGATCTGCTTTCTGCCTGCCAGCCTGGGGTGTTCGGTTACCCTGTTTTGTACTTGTCATAAGCACTGGGTGAATTGTCTGAAATGAAGGGTAGAAAGGCAATTAAATCTTGAAGATTTGCTTCCTAATCACATCTTCAGAGCATTGGGTGGCAAACATTTCTTTTCTCTGCAGAACTGGTAACATGAGTTGTGTTTCAGTGGAGTCAGCTCGCTTGTTCTTACAAGGAAGCACTGGTGTTTTCAGTTTTTCAGCTTTCATTGTGTAACTTAATACCTGATGTTAATCTTAAAGGCCTGATGTTAATCTTAAGGCAAGATACTATTTGAAATCCTAAGGTTTTTTGTAAGTTTGAAAAAGTGGTTCTAATAATGTCTCCAAACTCATGTGAGCAATGGTTGCATTTCTAACTGCTTTCTGAGTGTTGGAAACATGGCTCATTAGGGTCTGAATTTTTTGAAGGTGGATGACACCAACTGTACCAGCTGTAGAAGACCTGGCTTTCAGCTTGTGGTTAATCTGTGAAGATTGTCTTAAATTTGATTTTCTTTAAAAAATACTTTGACTAAGTATGTGATCTGGGTTTGCTTCTATTATTTATCAAAGTTCCTTTTGAATAGTGTAAGCACAAATTTATACATTAAATTAAGCTCTTTACAGTTACCAACACTGTCAAACCTCTGAAACCATTATTTGTGGAAGGAGGAAGATAGCATGAGGGAAAAATTGATCAAATCTGAGGTAAAGAGAAACTTTAATGGTGGACTGAAGGCCTGAAAACAGGCTCACATGGTGAAGGTGATTAGTGTAGGAAGTGATGATAAAGGATGCTATGCAATGCACAACAAATATTTATGGCCAGGCTGGTGGTTGATTACAGCCTCCTGGAAGCATTAGAGAATTCATCTTTTATTCTGCTCTAGAGGAACCATTAGACAGAACCAGTTGGGGACAGTGACTACAGCACCATGGAAGCTGTTGGGGTTCAGTCAGTCCATGGTCAGGTAGCTGATGCAGACATTGCATTTTATCACCCACCTTTGTGCAGAAATTATAGAGAAATGCTGGGTGCTCCAACCAGCAGTGCTGAAAAACATGAGCTTCATGTGTGGTAGAGGGTTCTTGTTCTGTTGTAAGTGACATATTACAGAAGGGTAAATGGAACTTCTCTCCTAAGCAGTTTTCTAAACGTTGTTGAATGCTGATGTTCTATCCTTTTAATTACAACAAGCTGGCATTCATGGTTGTGTGTAATCAAGAAGTGGAAGATTTTATAACACCTTTTATCCCCTGACATGTGGTGAGGGAAAACACCAGTCCCTTTTTACCCATGTGCTTCATCTGTCATAGGGCAAGGTTTGTCCAGTTTTCCCATGCACGTAGGTTTTCATTGCTTGTGCAGCTTCTGTGAACATCCACATTGCCCGTCTGTTTTTGTTTCTGAAGTGAACCTAATTGTACATTATTAGGTGATGTGTGCTAATCTACTGGCCTGTGCATAATAAAACAACTGTGCATGCATTGTAATGGCATATTTAGCTGAGTGGTCTTGCTTGTTTTGTTGTGCTTCTGCTGTTGCCAGTAGTTTCAGGATGCTATTATAATGTATGTGAATCATGCCTGTTCCCAGGGTCCCATCCCCACTGCTGGACTGTGTGGGGCTGGGGTGACAAGTTGTGGTACTTTCTGCATGATTAGTTACTCTAAATGGTTTTCATTCCTATTTAATGTCTATTCTAGAATTGTCTTTTCCTCAATTTTTCACACCCCCTCTGCTGTACACCTTAATCCCCTCCTCTTCATTTATGATCTTTGTAAATTATCAGCTATAGCCCCCCTGAAATGCTCAAGATTCTGTGCTGTTTGTATTCAAGGATTTCCAAGCTGAAAAATCAAATTGTGCTTCCTGGTTTGGGACCAGTGGAGAATTTAAATGTCACAGAAGTGGCATATTCAGACTTTGAGGGTAAAGCTGGTCTGCTACTGATTGTGCATATTCAGTGCTGGTTGTGAATGAACTGTTAACAGGCCTGCTATTTGACTAAAACAAGAGTGAAAAGTAAAGAAAAGGAGACCAGTTAAAAGCACAAGAGGTAAAGTGTGATCTCAGTAACTTGTAGCATAGGTTTTAACCTGTACTCTTAGATGCAAGAGACATGTCCCTTTAAGTTTAAGGATAAAGCTGCTGTTGCTGCTATTCAAAGCAGAATAAATTTTTATGAATATGTAAAAACTGTAGATACTCTAGACATCCAGTCATCCCATTTTTATGTTTACTAGATTGACTGAAGAGCTGTTTGATTTTGTTTTTGGGCTGTGATGGGCAGACACAGATGCTTGCCTGAAATTTCACTGGTTGCTGTTACCAAGAGCTTCTGACACATTTTTGTAGTCAGAAGCTGTTAAAAACACATAAATCTGCATGAAGGTGCATTTTATTGGGTAAACTAGGATAAAGTTACCAATAACCCCCCTAAGAGTCCAGTTCCCCAAATTCCTCTCAGAACAAAACCTATGGGTCCTCTGGGGATTCATGCCCTAAATTTATAGTAACTCTTTTCGGAGGTGTGTCCATAAAACTTTGGGGTGAGATGGTCTTTAAATGTGGGTCTCTAGACATTTGACCATGTCTTCAGGTAAGATGGACTCTAACAGCCCTAACATGCTGTTTTCCCCTTTCCATGACAGCTGTTTTCAGGAACAATGTTACAGGGAGAAGAGTCAGTCATTGCTGGGGCTGGAATTCTTGTAAAGGGTGAAGCAATGCACCATTCTCAGATCATGGGCATGAACCATAACCATTCTGTACATTTTAGCTACCAAAGGTTTGGTTGCTTGTAGAGGCACCAAGTAAAGGACTCCAAGAGCTGTGACTGTTGTCTACATAGGGTTGTAAGTGAATGCACCACGTGAAAACTCTTGATTAGTTTCACATTTAATTGCTGCTTCTTGCTGGGCTTTGAACACCTTCTACTGAGATCTGCAGATTCCCACACTGGGGAAAATCTTCCCTGTTTTTCCAAGGCTTTTTAAATTAGAGCTTCTGATTTCTGCACACATCCTTCTATTTGGCCTTGAAACGACACAATGCTATTCTGCTTTCTTTAGGACAGAATTATTTTTTGTTTATTCTCACACAAAAGAAAGAGAATGTAGTGATAAAATACAGTCAGTTCCTCAGCTGGCATAAATTGGCATAGTTCCACTGGGTGCCCTAATTTAAAACCAAATTTTATCAAATAATTTCAAATAGGCTCACAGAATGAATTAAGTCGATAGGAAAAAAGTCCTGAGGTGCTTAAAACCCAAGTCTAATTTTCCAGTAGAAGGGCATCAGCTGCTGCCTTGTGCCTTCACAACCTCATGTTGGCTGCTTATGGCTCAGTAACTGATATTGGCTGTGAAGGAGACACTTGGCTGCTCCTTTGGCCAGTGGAGAAGAAATGTTGGCTGCTGGCTCTTGTGAAAGAGCAGAGCTATAAAATGAGGAAATAATAAAACATGATGAGCAGGTTAGGGTCACAAAATATTGTAAATAGAAGCATATTGGCCTCTCTGCTCTTTTTAAAGTACTTTGTGTGTTGGCTAGCCAGCTTCCTGGATGTCTGCCTTGCTTTAACTCTTTGGTTGTCTGAAGGTGATATATAAGGGGGTGGGAATAAACTGTTGGTGACCTTTTGTGTAAATTAAGGCTTCAAACAACTGTTTTCTTGAAATAGTCTCCTTTCAGACCTTTATCTTACTTTGGCAATGATGTCTCCTCTGTCCAGCTCTCATGCCCAGAAGTCTTGGTAGTGTATAGGGCAGTACAGATAAATTGCAATGACCAGTACTTCTATTAGTGTGTTTAGACTGCAACTTTCAACCTAATTTTGCTGCAATTTCTAGTTTGTCTGAGAATTACAGGAAAGCAAATATGAAAGAACAGTGTAGCTTGTTACAGGCTGCTGTGCCAGGAAAAGTGAGCAATTGCCAGCAGTGATGCACAGCCATGACTCTGTGTTTGCATGTGAGCTTTTTGCTTCACAGGCGTGAGCTGGCCTGGCTTTTATAAAGCTCTGAGCAGTCAGAAGATATGGAGTCAGCAAGAGTTCTGTTACCAATAGCTTTGAATATGACATTGTGTGAGCACTGAGCAATGCTGGGTGTTACAGGGTGAGAGAAAAGAAAGAATAAATGTAAAACTGCAAGTCAGGCCCATTGCACTCTGTCTGTAATGTCTATGTGGATGTCACAGGAAAGTTGAACAAGTGTGTTTAGGGCTTTACTGCTGAGTCTTATATTGATGACCTTGTACTGTGTGAAGGATTTGATTTGAAGCAAAAGCTTGGAAGTGTTATGTTATCCTTTCTGCCCCAAAGTTCAATATTGTGGATTCCACATTTATTTTATGAATTTTTCCTGAGCTTTTACAAGCTGGTATATTGTAATATTTTGGGGGTAAAAATAATTTATTTTTTTTCCTCCCCTTTTGCTGCTGTATGCAAGTACCAGGGTAATTATGGGATGGTACAGACAGTTGTAACATGAACACATGGTTGGGACACTTAACCAGAAAGACTTAAGTGTCTTTTGAGCTTGGTGCTCAACACCAGTCAGTGCCTATCCAGGTGAGTTGGAGAAATGGGTACAAGTCTTTCTGTGGACATAGGCTGAGGAAATACTCTGTGTGAAAGCTCAGTAACCTGTTCTTAGGGCACAAAAGCTTTCTGAGCCATGAGAAGCTCTTTTGCCAATTCCCACCTAGGAATGTCCACCTGTGTGCAATTCCACCAGGTCTGCGGCCTAACAGATGGTCCTAACTAATGAAAAGAGTCATTTTAATTAGTCCATCTAAAGACATTTATTCACACTGGTGGGCTCTCCCAATAAAGTTTCAGCGACTAGGATCTGTGTTGCTGGCTTCCAGCAGTCACCATCTGTTTGGTGGCAGAAACTGGCTGTGGTATCACTGCATGTATTTCCCACTCCACTGGGCTGGAAACAGGTTTAAAGCATGGGGAAGGAGGGGGAAAGGTCTCCTGGTTGCTGCCTACAGCAGTTTGAAAGATGTGGTATCCATGCTTCCAGACCTAGGATTACAACAGCTTATCCTGCTATCACTAGAAGCAGTCTCAAAAAGCAGCTTTGGAAATCATGCTCATTTCCTCTGGCAGCAGTTTTTTAATATTTGAGAATACCTTAAGTGTATTTGCTAAGGCTCTTTCTTAGGCTGTTGGCCTATTTCTTAATTGAATATAGAAAACCCCTCTATTTTTAATGACTGGTAGAAAATAATCTAAAATAATTAGAATTAGAAATGTCATGCAAGTAATGCTTATTCTGGGAGTACAGTAGTTTGCATGTTAAAGGAACCTCACTGGCTGCATATTAAAGTGAACCATTTAATGGCAACATTCAATTAAAAATTGGAGGGATGGTAGGGAGTTGGAGCAGTACAATAGAAGATTTGCAAGGCTTTATTGCCCATGACTTGTTTATTTGTGTCCTCTGCATACTGACAAACTAGTTTAGTTAAAGGGATAATTATGCCAGGGGGAAATTACAAAGGTTCTTGGAGAAGAAACACAGGCTATGGATGAGACAGGAATTGTGGGAGTTCAGCATCCTTCAGGATAATTCTGACAGTAAGTGTTGTTTATGTATTTGATCTACTTACAACCCTTCTCTGGGCAACTCCTAGATCCTCCTCATTCCCAAACACACACAACCTCTGCTTTATTCAAGCTTTAATTTTCAGGTCTGTTTATTGAAAGCTTTTTACAGGAAAAGGATACTGGTAATATTAGATTTAATAAAGACTTCCGGATAAAGTCTGATCAGGCAAAGTGAAAAGTTTGAGCTGTTCCAAGTCATTGTGCCTGATGTCTTCCTCCTCCAAGTAAATAAAGGTATATTCCATTTATTTTCTGATTTTTGTGGTTTGATTTTCATGTCTTTCAGCTTTTTGTGAAGTTCTTTTTCTATGTAAAAGCTAAGGCACTGATAAGGCAATAACATTTCTCTAGTAGGTATTACTTAAATAATCACCCAGATCATGAAATATACTAAAATAACAAGGTTTGGCATTATTTTTATAATAGTCAAAGGAAAAGATCTGGTAGAAGCAGTGATGCCCATTTTGGATTAGAACATTTGTTTTGATATCCCCTCCCTCCCCTGTGTTAATGTGATCAGATTTTCATTGTTAAATCACTTGCCATTCTCAAATGGCCTGAAGGGCAGCCTTGAGGTCATATTCACTCCAGCTGTCAGTATTACTTGTGGAGCTCCTCCTCCTTCAAACTACATTTACCTGTTGTTGTGTGGATAGTTGCCATTTTGTTGACACTGGGAGAATGATTTTGGGCAGACAAATGTGGCTGACCTTTCCTCTGAAGGACCCAGAGTTTTTTCCTCAGGGAAAAATTGGTTTGAAAGGCAGCCTCATGCCAGGATGTGGCAAATCACTTTACAAATGATGTTTCCCATACCCAAAACCCTACAGCTTGGCTACCCGACTTGTAATTTTTTTGTTGCTGTGCTCTCTAGTCACGGGACAGTATTCAGTATTCTTCTGTTTGTCAAACACAGATCCAGGGTGTCCTTGTCCTAATGTGTCTGGTAAGTACAAGATGTCAACAGACTGGCAAACAACATGATGATGTAGCTCTGGGCAGACCCAGCTGTAGCTGCAGGCTATTGTCAAGCACCACACACTGTCATGGTCACAAAAATTAAAGGATGTGCATGTTTGCAATGAGGAGCCTCATAAGGGAAAACATCAGGATATATCTGAAAGCTTAGTAATGAGTGTTAGATTGGCTCATAGGCTGATTGTAGGTAGAACCCAGGTGAGAAATTACATGTAAGGGCTTCAGAAAAATAACATTTATATAAATTAGTGGGAAAATCTCATAGGAACTCTTAAATGAGGAAAGAAACCTCTGGTTCAGTAAATAGAACCTGGAGAAATTTGACTACAGATTTGCTCAGTTCTAGTATGTTTCCTGTGGCATCCATTGCTAGCCATCACCTGAGACAGATGTACTTGTCTTGGTTTGTTTCAGAATAATCTTGATTTTATATTTACATGTAGGTAAAGTCTGCTTAAGATGCTGGACCAAGAGCTGGTGTCAGACGTGCTCCATTGTTCATGCCCAGAAAACTGGGACAGAGTTGAAGCTTACACTTTCAATGGCTAAAAGGAGGATTCATCAGAAGGGATCTGTCTCGGGCTATCTCCTCTGCCACTCATACAGAGCTCACCAAACCCATGGTTCCCACACAGTGAGGAAATTCCAGGAGCTAATATGGGGTATGACTGGAAAGGAGAATGCAAGCATAATTTGGACACAGTCAAAGATGCTTTGTGAAGACCAGATAAATGGTGAATATGTTAGGCTTGATGGTTAACTTCAGGCAAGCTGTAGCTAAGAATTACTGGAAAGCCTTTTGGGTGGAGAGGAATTGTAGAGGGAAACCCAGGTTAAACCAGATAAATGGTTTTTAGACCAGTTTTCGATTGAAACCCTACTTGTTTGAGGCCATATTTGTCTGAATGAAGCATTTATGGAAGGTTTTTCCCCAGTTCAATATTACTTTTTGGGAGAAAGGAAGTAAAACAGTGCTGGGTTCCTATTTTACCCCTGAGGACAATATGAAAATCATTAATCTGGGTGATCCTTTGAAAAATTCTCGTGCTAATTAGGTAGACTGAGATTTTCCCACATGAACACCTTTGCAAGACTTATTGTCTAGTCTGAGATAGATATCTCTGTCTCTCATTTTAATAAAAATATCAAACGATGTCAGTTTTAGCTCATTGTGGAACAGCAAAAAAGGCAATTAAAGCTCAAGATCTTTCATGGCATGGGAAAACTGATTCACATCCAGTTCTACTTCAGGCAGACTAGACAGCACAGTTCATATTTTGAGATTAAAAACAAAATCATGAAAAGAGTTGGTAGCTGGATAATAAACTGGACTGAAGTGTGGATTTTGTAAAGGCTGAGATCTTAAAATACTTGTAACTTGGGAAAGAAGATCCTTATAGGGAGAAACAAGAAGAAAGGGGGAAAATAGACATGAGGGAGATGGGAGTTTACTGACGAAGTAAAGGGCTGAAAATTAGGAAGCCAAGAGAGATCTGTGTGATGAGAGAAGAAGGGGAAGGTGATTTTGCAGGTGGGACAGATTTCAACAAGATCCTATGAGAAAGGAGGTATGATGGCAGGAGGAGGACAGGCACAGCAGAAGATCTCTGGTTTGAAGTCTTCTCAGTCCAAACACTTGATCCAAAGGTCATCATAGTGTGAATTTTCACATAGGCTTTGTCTCATGCCCTTAGGCTTCTGAGGTTTCATCTAAACCAGACTGATTATTTATTTATTGAAAGGAAATGCAGTTACACCTGTCATCAGTTACTTTTAATGGTATTTAAGTGGTTAATATTCTTGATGTCGTTGTTGTGTTGTTGTTGCATTTCTTGTACCATATGTCCTCATTGGGATGTCCAGCTTGTATGACCATCCTTGAATTTATTTTATAACTTGTGTTGCCTCAAGTGCGTAGACTGAGTTCAAGTGAAGCTGTTGCTTTCTTTCCTGATCACATTTATGGTCTAGATTAAGTGAAGGTGAGGTATGGTTTGGGTTGGTCTCTCAGGCTCGAAGCTCCCTTTACAAATTCCCTGCTGTGGGGAGCTTGTTTCTAAGCCTTTTACAAGGCAAATCCTATGTTGTTAAATGAGAATCTCATTTTAATCATAGTAACTGACAACTGTGAGAGTTCTGTTTATCCAAAAGACAGGTGTAGCACTAACCCTGACCTTCGCTTATGCTCCCTCTGATACGATGAAATAAGTCTGTAGACTTTTCTACTACAGCAAATTTCTTTCAATGCCTTTGGCCTCGGAGCTTCTTTCTACAGAAAATATGCCTGGAAAACCCGAGTTAATGCTCTTGTTGCATGTTTGCATTTTCTCTGTCTCTATCACTATTTGAGCTCTGAAGATTATAGCAAACTGGGGAAGTTTTAGTTGAAAAAGCCTAAAATTGAGGATTATCTGAAGATATGAGGAGCAGAAAAATCTTTTCTATAGACCTTTATGAGAGATGTAGCAGTACATATTTGTTCAAATTCTTGGAATATCAAGCAAGGATTCAACTTTGTTCATTTAACTGCTTCAAATGGTAGAAGATGTAATCTCTGATGCTTTTAGCTCAAGTTGTAGGCATTTATGTTAGTGATATCTGAGCAATTTTCCAAAGTATTAAAGGTTTCTGAATTTTCTTCCGCATTTCACTGAATTCCTGTCATGCTCAAGTACTCAAGAGTCTGCATTTCAAAAAGCTGATTCTTGGTTAGATAGAGACAAGTTTTGGTCACACAACACATTCTGACATTTTAAAGTTTATTTTACTTTATAGCAGAGCAAAATGTATCTTTTTCTTGTGTGAATTGAAGCTGGATTAAAGTGTTATTTTCCAGAAAAAGCCCCATTTTCATTCTGAGACTCTGAAAATCAGAGAAAATTTCATTGTGGACCTTGCAAATGCTATTATCAAAAATGTCATTAAAATCAGTAACATTCTATGCAGCATCTTTTTAGCAGAAATTGCATGGTCAGAGCTTCCTTGAGCAGAACCATTCATTACTATTTCAGCCTGTGTACTTCATTTTTTAGAGTTTTTGTGGTTTGAAGTTTTCCAAATGATTAAGTTCCTCTGTGAAGGAAAATAAATCAGCAATATGCAGAACAAAAAGAGGAGGGAAAGAGAATGTGAAAATGGGCTGCTGAGAGAAATGGAAAAAATCCACCATCATAATTACAATCCAAATTGAAAACCAATGCAAGGATATATTTTTCTCTTTTTTTAGCTGTCTTCATCTGGGTTACCCTTCCCTTTTCTTTCATGCAAATTGTCTGGGCTTTAGTTATAAAGCATGAACAAGAGAACTTAATTTTAGCTTTTGTGAGTTATGGTTGTGCTTTTCATTTTCCTGCAGGTGTTCTGCACAGCAAGACAGGCTTGTTGGGTCTGTTGCAGGCTGCCCACAGAACATTACTAACATGCAGCTGTGCAGAAACATCTGGACAGCTTGACTTGAAAGCACTCAATGTGTGCATGTGAATTTTTCCTCTAGTCATGCTGGCATGATCTGTAGTGTGTTCCATGGGCTATTGCTCCTCTGGTCTGAGCAGTGGAGGACTTTGATGTCTTCTTGTTTCTGGGTTTTTTTTGTCTTGCATTTAAAAAAAAAAAACTTTTTGCCTCTTCCAGTAAGGCTGGAGCACACATGAGCTTTACATGTGGGATTGAGAAATGGGAAGCTGCATGTTCTCAGCTGTCTTGTAAACTTTTCTGTATTTAGAGGAAATTTTTTTGAGAATTCAGCAGTTTCTGAAGCTCCTCTAGGTAATATCAAAATTAAAGTTATATATTTTTTTAGTTGGATTTCCACCTTGGATCTACAACCAAACCCCAAATACCTGTGCTATGGATCCAGAGGTTTGAATCAACCCTCAATTCTCTTGTTCAATATCTTGGAGGAGAGTGTTATTTATAGTTCATTACTAATATATTGCTTACTGTTCTTTGAGAGTGGGCTATCAGTTACGATGAAAGTTTATGTATATGGATAGGCCCTGGAGAGGCAGTTCTGGGTTAGCAAGGTTATTGTTTTGCAAATGTTTGATGTAAGATAAGCTTTATCTGTTTAAAACAATTTGATGGTTGGCAGTACAATGTACATAAATTATTTCCATGAGATCCTGTTGCAGGACAAAGAATTGTTATCCACTCTTGATACATGTGCCATTTTAGGCAAAGACACTTTTTAAAACCCAAGAATGGTGTCTTTCTGTCTTATTAATGGAGTGGAGTTTAAATCCTGCTTGACCTGTGAAAATCTGAAGACAGTCTTACATGTGTTAGTGACATCCAGATTGGATTAGTGTAATTCTTTGTTTGTAGTTTTGCCAGCATCATAATTCAGAAATTACTGCTTCAAAACACAGTAGTGAGAATGATCTCTGGCTCTGCAGAAATAAGCAAGCTAAACAATCCAGACTTCTCTCTTCAGAGGCTTCCAGCTCCGACAAAATTGGCTGGAACAACATCTGTTTTCTGTCTTAAACTCTTTAATGATTAGGTTCCTAATTGTTTGAATGGGTGTCTGTGTAAGCACAGACCCAGGCATTCTTGAGGTGATGCTGGACTTCTGGTACTAAAAAGCAATACTAAATAGATAAAATACAATCAATTTATATAAAGCACTTTTTAAAATAATGCCTTCTTTGCTGTGGATTTTCTGAGAGAGTTTTTTGTTAAATTGGTTTCTTGTTAGTTGCAGCCAGCATGGTTACTCAGCTAATGGTATGTTGCCGATTTTAGGATTAGTGTTTTAAAGAGTTGCAGCCCTACTTTGGGATACCTCCTTAGAGGTATTTGATATACAGAGTCAGTTGTCATAGATGGAATAGTTTGTTGCTCCTTACTTAGAACACATGAAAACTGAAGTGTCTGTTCATTGCCTTGTAGTTTGGGAAATAACAAAAGCAAATGCTTTACTTCAACCACATGTTCTGCTAGAACATGAGAAAGTGTTCAAACGTTTTCCTGTGCACTTCTGCACTTAGGTTGTATTGAAGCTATGCTTTGCCAACCTAAATGGGATTTATGAATGAAGATGAATGACTGCTTTGTGCAGTCCCCTCCTAATGAGAGCTTGGTCCAAAGGAATGTTTCCTGCTCTTTCTCTCAGCTATTGCATCTTTGCAGGTGAAGACTAATCTATAAATTTCCTTTTTGGACTGAAATGTGGAAAAATCCCCCACCAAGGAGAATATATAGCATGTGTTTCTAGTTTGTGTTGGTTCCACCCACAAAAGACTAACTGTTTCTCCTTGATTCTCTCTTTTTTTAAAAGCAACTGATACCAGAGGATAGATCAAGAGCGAGCTCAGAGAAAACCTCATTTAGTTTTGATAGTATAATTTCTGGTTTTGTTATCAATATAATTCTGATTATAAGTGTCATACAGTAAAATGGGTCAGCAGAAGGTTTTTAACCTTCCTGGGTTTAAAGTCATTAATATTAGTTCTGAGCAGAGATAACATGCCCTGTTTACTCTCACTAAAATGGCAACTGAGGTGTGTGATATGGGAAGCTTCCAATGGGTTAATTATTCCCTCTCATTTGAGGTGTATCAGGCCACCAGTGTGGTGACAGTTACTAATCTAAGTGTACTCGTACTTCCCTATTTCCAAAATATTCCCACAGCAGTGAAAGTGGAGGATTTTAAGGCTGCCTCTTTGCTGTTACTTTTAGTGTTGCTTCTGTAACATCCATTTTTTTGAAGACTCTACCAAATACTCTTCTTTGTACATCGATCTTCTACTACCCTGTTTCATCTCATTTATAAATTAGTACCTAAGTTTTCTCTGTAGCTTTTTTGTGTGGGTCAGATATGCATTTTTGTCAAATGTCTTTTTAAAATTAGTTCTGATGTTCTAATAATGTGTAAGTGCTTTGCACACAAAGATTATTGGAAATTTTTGTAGAGGGAACAAAAGAACATTTAATCTAAAAAAAATGCCTTACTTATGCCATTTCTTCAGTATCATCATGCTTTTAATTCAGTGTGCTATTCACTGACTAGAGAAGTTAAGTGTTTCTGTAAGATGTTTATCCTTAATTTGTAGTTACAGAAGAAATTTTTTTAAGTGTCTGAAACAATTTGCCTTTAGGTGTGTTTATAAATTTTAGGCAAAGTGTTCTATGTTTAAAAAGTTTGAATCCATTAAAATAATCCATGTATAATTTTGCAGAACAGACCATCTTCAGGGAAACTTTCCTTCATTTATTTTTTTGTGATAACTGGAAAGAGTGTGAGCCACCCCCAAATGTCCTGGCATCCAGGAGAGTCAAGTTAAGCAAATTTCAGGGAAGGGACTAGAGTCATATCATCATTATCTTACATTGTGACTAATTTAGAGCAGTCCTTACCTGTCTGTCTGCTGTGTACAGCAGATCTGAGAAAATTTGAATTTTTTTAATATTGGAAGCACAGATACTTCTAATAATCTGACAGTTGACTGTTCATGTGGTTTGGGGAAGATTGAGGACAGAGACAAAGCAGGTTACTTATCATGCACCAGGCCACATTAACTGCTTTTAACACATCACAGGACTCAGAAAAGCATGAATGAATTTAAAACAAATGCTTCTGGACCAAGTTCTGCTTTCCACAAGAGGTTCCTCCAAAGCATTTTTTCCAAAAGGGAATTCTACACTTGACATCTGACCTTGCACCCAGTGCGGGTGCCTACTGGTCACTGATTGTTACACAACAACTCTATTGCCAATGTGAGACACGCTGAGTGGATGAGGTACAGGAAATCAGGATTTATGACAATCTTATGGGATTTTATCTGAGGTGAGACCTTGCTGAAACACAAACCTGAGATTTCTCATGGTGTTATCATTGTCTCCCAGCACAGTGAAATACTGTGAATAAACTACCATCATGGGGAGAAAAGAGCTTAGAAAATATGCGAGCGGCTGTGTGTGGATGTGGCTTCCTCACACATTTTAAGCTCTTCATTTTTGTCTCTGGTTTCCTTTAAATGTGTGATACACATTGACAGCCTTTACTTAAAATTCTATTCCCCCAAATGATGTTAATATGTTGCAAACTATTCAGCTGGGAAATGTGCAGCACAATTTCATTGCTTTTAAGGGTTGAGAGGTCCTTACCTAATGTTTCTAACAGTTCATCTGTGAGGTTCTCACTACCTCAGACTGTGCTTTTTATTTCAAAAGAAATTGCAACAGATTTAATGAAGGGACCATTTTGAAACCATTTTCCAGTATTCTTTTCCTAAAGGGATTAAACTACTAATGTAAATGTTCACAATAAAGCAAAACTCAGACATATGATGAAATCTGAGATCCAATCATTCTCTGGCATTCACACACTTGGAAAACCTTGATTGAAATTAGTGTACCCTTCATGTGCCCCTGCCTTTTCCCTCGATTTGTCACACTATTAGTGCACCAAATAGAAATTCCATTGGATTTTAACTGATTTAACCCCTGCAGAAGACAGGTTAAAATTAACCTCAGTTTGGGGGATGTGCTGGAGGTCATACTGCAGACCTACATCAAGGTATAGAATTGAATGACAGGATATATTTTTGTGGTATAGTGTTCTAGAAACACATACTAAAAGCAGCATTTCTCCGAGTGAGGAGATGGAATTTTCTCCTAAGTTAGGAGCTTAGAGACCAGAGATTTTCTTCCTGTTAAAATTGTAAGGAAATAAAATACCAGACTCCTGGTTAGAGTCTGATTTGCACATCTTTTTGGTGGGGAAAAGGCATTTTAATTTCAGAATTAAAATGTTCTGAAATATTTAATACAGCACTGAATTTTGTTTGTTGTTTTTGATGCTTAAAAGGAACTTTTCTCCCACATGGTTTTGAATGAATTATCATTTTAAAGGGTGTGCTATCAAGCCAAACAGCCAGAAAAGCTCTAGAGCTTTGAGATTTAGAAAACAAAACTGACTCTAGCAAGAATTAATACTGAAAGATGGCAAAGAATTTCCCAAGAGATGTGTGATATGTCCCATAAACCAGAGGCAGTATGGGAAGTTGATGAAAAGGCAGGTTGTTGTCACAGACCCTGAGGGTGGTTCAAAAAAATATTGGTGTAATGTTTGTACCTATAAGAAGAGTACCTTAAAGAAGCCTTGGGGATTGATCATGAGGGATTTGAATTGCTCCAATATTGATTGCAATAATAACCATGCAAAATCCAGGGAAAGCAGGCTTTTAGAGCTACTCTGGTGTAGCGCTGCTTTCATAATGCAATTTGTTGAATGGTCAATATAGCCAGAGGATATTTTGGACCTAATCCCTGGAAATGAATCAAGTGCTTTATGATTTAATAAGGCTGGAAAATGGATACTACTTGTATCTGAGTAAAACCTTCTAGAGCTATCATCCAATTTGGAATACTTGTTAAGAGAGGGCAGTAGATGAAGCAACATGAAAGTGACTTTGAGAGACTGTAAAATGCCCTGAGATATCTTGATTAGAATTCATCATTTCACAGCACAAGGGAGGAGTGGTGGTCAGAGGGATCGCAGCTGATGTTGATCCCAGTTGCAGGGAATAGGTGTGTGGGCAAAGGGGCAGCAGAAACCTTTGTGGGAAAACAGCTCGAGGCAGGATGCAAGCAACAACTGTGCAGATTCCAGCACACAGCTGGCTGTATAAACAAATCTGTTTTAGAGACAAATGAGAGTAAATATCAATACTGAGCATGGAGAGCTGTGCAGTATATTCTAACCTGAGGTCAAGGGTTTTCCAAATATACCGACAGTGGTGTGTGGGTGTGCAGAGGATTGGTTCCCTGATGAGCTGGGACAGAGATTGTGATGGAGAATGAGGAAACAGCTGATACTTGTTTTATTTGAAAAAGCAAAAAAAAAGCTTGCTTATTTATTGTTGGATTCTTTTGGTCTTCAGAGAGACAGAAGAGGTGAAATGTGGCTCTGTCAAAAAAAAGGGTAAATTTGCTAAAATTTGAGGCAGCAAACCAAACCAAGAATGAGTAGCAGGGACATGCTCATCAAAAATTAGTCACAATTTAGACAGAGAGAGGAGAACTCTGTCAGTATTAAAGCAAGAAAAGACATCACATGAAGATTAACATCTTTCTATTTTCTGAAATTATAGAAGCAACAAAAGCCACTGAATTTAAATGTCACACAGAAATGTTTTGTTTTATCCCAGCTGAGGAGCAGAACATATTACACCACTTTTTGAGGAAAGAATTTTGTATCTTTCTCTTGAAAATTTCCTGAGCCTTTGTTCATATTGGCAAAGGTATCTATGTGTGTCTCTATTTATTTTAGGGATAAAGCTTTGTCCAGTCTTTTTGCTTTTGTCTCATGTGATGAAGGAAATAATATAGTGTGTGATGATGCTTTTTCTTATATGTGTAGCCCTGTGGGACAAGCAGCCTGATTTTGGTCTAAGAGTATTTGTAATCCTTTGTGTGAATGTACAGAAACAGTGACCATCAGAGATTGTTTAACATATGTTTTGGAATAAGTGAAAGAAATACCATGTGCTGTGGTGAGAGGGAAGAAAAGAAACCCGTAATACTGAGTCATGGATAGTCTGAAATTGAGTTCTGGTATATCCATCTTGTGTTTACTTTAATAAACCAGAAATTTTATGGATTTTATGTCTTACTCTATGAAAACTAATCTGATTGTAGCATCTTTGAAGAAATTATGCTTTCTTTTTAATGCTTGTCATGCTTGCCTAGGTCTTTTTGCATGATTAAAATTGGCAGGATTTCTAGTTAAGTGAAATCCTGCTCTTATGAGCTGTCAATAGAGGGAAACAAAACAAGCCCAGAACAGTTGTGTGCCATGTTCACTACCAAGCCATGTATCAGTACTGATGAGAGATAAAAGACTGGCTCCTTGAAAATAAGTTTCCCTGATGGCCCTGCTACTCATGTCTGTTGTTGGCAGACATTGTTCAGGGGAGAAAAAAAAAAGAAACAAACACTTTGAAATGTAAGACTTGAAATGCTTTTATTTCAGATGGGAAATTATGCTCCTGGTACTCACCCTGCAGACTCTGAAATGCTTGAAAATTTTTCCATTTTAGTGTCTCTTGGAAACACTTTAATTTGCCTGCCCTGGCCCTTTATGTTTTGTGTACACAATAAAGAAGCGATATCTTTTATTTCTTGACCATAAAAGACTGGTTATGGAAAATATATTTTACCATCAGATCTCATGACTGCTACCTGATTTTTATCTCAGGCTAGTGGAAAAATGTGATTTCTTGGGTAATGGAGCAAACTAGGGAGTATGTATTGAAGGGAACAGTCATGCTATACTGACCAGAAATAATATTAGGTGGGCCAGCTATAGAGATCTCCCTGAGGGCATCAGTCTAGTTTATGAACGTAGTTAAAAAAAAACAAAACAAACAGGCAAAGTGGATACCTACATCCATTTGTGGGGGGCAAAAAGATGGCTAAAAATGTGAACAATGCTCTTCCAAGTACAATTTTCTTATGTGTTTATGTATCTTCACATTGTGTCATGTTAGTTGTGGAAAGATTGATTCTAGAGAGGATGACATAGGTGTGAGCAGCATGATACTTAGTTTTGACTATCTTTTGAAGGTAGATTGCACTATATCTGTTGTTTCTTTTAATCTCTCGTAGCATAACATTTGCTGTAATTTGCTGTTTAAATGACAGCTACCTCAAGTACCTATTTTTTCCTTGTTTTTGTAAAATAAATAACTTCTTTTACACCCCTCTTCCTACGCAGCTGTGCTCACCAGGAATGAAAGCTGCATTTCATATTACTCAGAAAGGTCTTTTTTGGCAGCTGCAGAAAACCCAAGCAGTACTGACCAGTTAATAAAAATGATGCTGTGATGACCTCAGGAAACTGAAGTGTGGTCAATAATGAAAAACCATGGAGTGTTAAAGAAAAGCTCTGGTTCAGCATGTATTAGTATTTTGACAGCACCCTATACTTGTGCCAAGCCCTGTCAGCTTCATCTGTATGAGTGCAGCATCCCAGCAGTGTCCTTATAGAGCCAGGGTGCACGTAGGCAGAGAATAATGGAAATGTCAGGCTGGAAAGGACTTTGAGAAGCAGCTGAATCCACTGCTCTGCACTGACACGTTGTGGGTCTCTTCTGGAGCTGTCAAAAATCTTGTGTAAGGGCAGTATAGGAGATTACATGACCTCTTTTGGCAGCCTTACTCTAGTGTGTCATGAGTTTTACTGGTAGAAAGTTTTCCTAGTCCTCATTCCAAGATTTTTTAGATGCAATTAAGCTGATTCTTTGTGTTTACTCTATAAAGACAGAAAGATGTTTGAATAATTGACACTTTTCTTAATTATTTTAAATTTTCCTGTAATATTTGGGAAAAAAATTCACTTAAGTTAAAGGACACAGATGAAATGTGTCAGAGACAATCAGTGGAAACAGCTTAGTGACTGGAATTATTCTTCATTCCGTAGTTGAAAGTGGATGTTTTGTCGTGGTATTTTTAATTTTGTGGTCCGTTTCCTTAATAGAGCAAAGTAAAGTGGTCAGCTTGCACACAATTTTCTAATTACATATGGGAATATTATGTTGACAAACAAGAACTTATTACTCTGCTAGCATTTTGAAGTACCATCTACTCTCCACAATGAAGCATTTATAAAGCAGACCCTATTTCCAGAGCATTTCATTTTTGCATGACTAATTGCATGTTATAAATTACAATGACAATTTTTTTCTCTTGAAAGATGCTGCCCACATCTCTCACACATTATATTGATTTGTCTGGAGACAATTAATGAAAGGAGACTGTTTGAGACATAGTTTTATTTCAGAGATCTTCTGCAGGCATGACAAGAAGAATATAAATAACTATAAGACAGTGGGGGGAAAAAAAAGACAATTTGATAAACACACTTCCAACTCTGGCTTCTTCCAGGGTAGCTCTTAGCTGGTGATGCCCAAAATTCCCCAACTGCCAGGTATTCACTTAAATGGGATTCAAGGATATCAAGAGCCATGTAGTTTTCTTACCATTGGATGGCTGGAAAACATTTAACTGAACTAAAAATGGATACTATATAATAAAAAGTCTATTTCTGAAGTTTTCAGAGAAATAATCTACCAACTAAAATTATTCAGCTCTTCAACATTTCAAGGTTCTTTTTCTTAATCGTAATGGGCCACTTGAACCTTCACAAATGACTTGATAATACAGCCTCACAGAAAAGCAAGAGCTGTTTTATAACTGCATACTCATTTCTGAATGATTCATCTATCTCCTCTCAATTTTTTTCCTCTTTTATTGGGTTCTGACCTTTTTTGTGTTTTGAGCAAGAAACTGGTTTTTATTTGATTTACAGCAGTAATGTGTGCTTGACTGGGCTCGCTGCTTTATTACTGCAGAGATGAGTAGCCCTTTCACAAGAATATACAAGGGCATACAAGCAAAGGAGCAATACGTTTATGCAAATAAAAGAAACCAAAATGTCTGATTTAAGTTTTATTCCTGCAACAGTGCCCTGTGGTTTAGTGCTAGATTCATTGCCTGTTTAATCACAATTGAAGAAGTATTTGCAAATCTAATTTTTCAAGAACGCCATCTGACTAGTCAAATATAGAATATATTGTTCTTGGGCAGAAATCTGAGTCATCAACTGAAGGAGCATATAGTGTTATGATGTGATGCAGCAGAGAGTCTGGAATATTCCTTTTGGGGCTGTGCTTTAAGAAAGAGGTGACAAAACATGAGGTGAGAAGAGTTCATGGAAATCAACACAAAGAGTAAGAAAGCATGGAAGGAGGGTTGAGTAATATTTTTTCATTTCTCTAACAATGAGACGGAAATGATTGTTAACATACCATTGTGCACTTTTTTAGGACCTCTAGCTGGAGCAAATTATGTAACTGGCTGGTGTGCATTCATGTAAGAAATACTAAGAGTCAAATGTTGCATATATGATTCCTCTCACCTTTAAGAAAAAAAAATTGTTGGCCTTTTTTCTGGTGTGAATTAGCATAATCCATAAAAATAATTTGGTTTTACTTTGGGCTGAGAATGTGTTTCTGAGTTTGAGCTGAGAAATGCCCTTTACCTCTTCATTGTTTTGTCCTGAAACTTCATTTTGAAGCCCTACTTTGGAGGTCACCACTGGGATAAAGCCATTGTGCTGGTCATTGTACCTCTATGAGGAGACACATGTCCCAAAGGTGATTCCAAAAACATAAGAAGGAAATTGAGGGCACACAAGAAGACTGAGTGTTGTACTGGATCAGTGAGAGAAGGAAGCTAAATTTGGGGTTCCTTATTTTGGCCTTTTGGAAATCATAGCAATTTTCAAACTGAAGGTTAATTTGTCACCCAAATGTGTGTGTTGTAAACTGGGGGATCGAAAGTGCTGCCACCTTGGGTGTATGTTCAGTGCGACCATGACAGTGAAACACAAGGGGTCTGCTCTTGCAGCACTAGTGTAGGCATCAGTCATAGGTGATCTAATCCATTTTAAAAATTGACTATAAATAATTCTTTCTGAATTTACCTTGGCAGGGTACACAGTTTCTTTCTTTATTTATTTGGCTTCCTGCTTAGTTTTTATTAACTATAAAACAATGTGAAAATCACAAGATGAGAGCTGGTTGGACTAATGCACTGAAATGTAAACTCTTGTTCTTAGTCATTAATGGAAGTGTTAAATGTGAGAGGAAAATGAGACGATGTTTAAAAATGACTGTGTTGGAAGAGAATGGGAAAAAGAGGCATTTAAAGAGTTTTCCCTGAGCATCAGGGAATATGGTGATTCTCATAGGAGATGATAGTAAGAAAGAACCAAAGGTATGCCTGGAGCCATATTACAGATATCCAGCCTTGTAAGGATTTGCGTTTATTTTGTGAGCAGACGATGGGGTTTTCTATTGAGTTCTAACAGAAGTCTCAGAAGAGATTCAGTGTTAAATATTTTAGGATGATTGTCAGAATTTAGAGCTTTGTTTTCAGAGCTGCCATGTGCTGTTCTGTTGAAGATTAATTGCTTTACTACTTGAACCCTGAGTTACGTGTCTTGGTCTTGAAATCAGGATATTTCTCTGTCCTATTTCAATAGTTTTATCTATTGAAAAGACCAATTTAAACCTCATAGTTGTGAGTATTTAATTATTTTCTGAGTAAAAAGCTATCTGGAAGCTTAGTTATGAAATAGAAATTAATTATGAGAAAACAAAGCACACTTTTCTGTGGATTGGAGAGGGAGGGAGTATTGTGTGTTGTTCAGTGACCTTCAGTACATCAAATTCAAATGTTTACAACACTGTTTAAATTTCTATATTTGTGTATGTTTAGAGGGAAAGAAACATTTAGGAATTGCTGTATGAGATTAGATTAATTGCCTATTTAGTCCAATATTCTGGGCAGTACCAGATGGATTGAAAATACATGAGAGATCTCAGAATACAACATGCCCAGCTTCTGTCAGTTGATAGGTTAAGCCTTGGAATGTGAAGCTTTCTGTTTATTATCAAAAAAAAATCGTGCTTAATGTGAATGTTTTCTCCAGACTCTTGTGAAGATGGAAGCAGACTGTGGTAATAGATTTATTCCCTGTAGAACAGGAGGCTGGTTTTTTTCTGAGACAAAGTGGCTCTCAGCTGCCCCGTGGGAAGGCAGAACTCTCTCCCCCTTTCTTGGTGCACCATCACAGCAGAGTGGAGAGCTGCTGCTGATCATCTCAGCTTTATAGCCAGTATTTAGATGAAGCCCCTTAATGGGCTTCATAAAAATCCCAGCTAAATAGAGAGGGTAGGTTATTCATAATATCCTGGTATTGGCTAAAACCTAGAATTCTGAGAAACTTGTTTTATGAGTAGCAATTCTGGAGTTTCTGATAAAAAGCAAAATGAAACTTCTAAAATGTGTTGCATTTAACTATGTATTGAACAGAGGAAGACAGCTGAGTCTCCACTTGCATTGTGCCAAGTATCTGAAATTACCCATCACATGCATCCTTGGTGTACACTTCCACACTGCCCTTATAGCAGAATTGGACACCGACTTCAGTCATGTGTGGTTTTTTTTTTTTTTTTTTGTTGTTGTTGTTGTTGTTGTTGTTGTTGTTGTTGTTGTTGTTGTGTTTTTTTTCCCCAAGACCAGTATAACTACAATGAGCATTTAAGGGATACTTGCAGATTTTTCAGTGGAGACAAAAAGCTAATTCTAAGTCCCAGAGAAAAGGTTTTCCTGTTATAGAGAAGCTGCGGAGGGAAAAAATAACTCAAATTTACCTTTTGTTTTCACAAGGTCTCTTTAGGCAACTTTTTAATCCTTCGGCATCCAGCTCATTCAGGTGTGGACTTTAGGTAGAATTTCCTCCCTCACTATGGGTGATCCTGAGAGGAGCACCCTGTTTTCTGTGATCCAGATAAGAGTAGGATTAATTATGGAGAACTTTGCATGAATAAACTTGGGAAGAGTTGGTTCATACAGAGGTGCTAAATAAGTGGCAGTAATTCCAAAAGGTAAGAATTATGCATCATCCAAAGTAGAAAACCGTAGCTACAAACTAGTTATAAAAGAAAAATAATCACTAAGTTAAATTAATGTTAATAATTTATTATTATAATACTAACAAAGGCAACCCAAAAGCACAAAGTATATACAAAAGAAAAAAGAGGAGATGAGTTAGAGTACAAACAGATTAAAAGAATCAAATTGCTCCATAGGATTAACTATATTTGCTCAAGAATGTGTATGTCTTAAGAAGAGATTTGATTGAGTAACAGCATTTTTATTCTGTAGAGCATCCAGAACATGCTTAGAATGTGGTGCTAGAAAGATGTTTTAGATAGGCTGAGACTACAAGGAGCTGTGAGTCAGTGCTGAAAAGTTAGATGTTGTTCCAACAGAGTCAAAGATGGTGATCCATATATTCAAGTTTCCCTGAGACATGCCATAGGGAATGACTTCTGCTCCCCTTTTTCTTTTTGACAAGTGTTCACAACTTTGAAATGCAGCAGAAGAAAAGCCTTTTAGCTGTGGAAGTCGCTTGCCCTTTTTGCAGGAACTGTTTTTGAGGTTTGATTAGAAACTCTGTGGGTTTTGTTACCTGTGCTGGTGTAACTTTGTTCAGCCTGTTAGGTGGCAGCCAGGTCACTTTCCCAAAGAAATAACATTTTATCTGAGCTATTGTTGGGACCTGAACTGTGACTCAAGCAAAGGAAGTTTCTGCTGGAATACTGACAGGCAAATGCCTTCAGCTGAAGAAATGTCATAATAATAATTTTTTAAGGAAGTAGCTAAAAAAGCAAAGACTAACATGATTTTGATGTGCTGTTTTAGGCCATGGAGACACTTGCTAAATATAATAACCCGAGTTTGTGAAAACATTACTAATTCTCTGGTGATTGCTGATATGTTCTATGCCTTGTGCTGATAGAGGTCAGAGCCTGTTTTTCACAATGTTTGCAGGACTGTCTGTGGCTGTTTCTGGTATGGAAGCATCACCAGGTTACGAGTTTAATTGGTTGGTACATACTTCTATGTGAAAAAAGTGAGCAACAACTGAAGAGAAAATATCACAGGACTTTTTGAATCTTGTTTTGTGTAAAACTCAGTCTGAAAAGGATTGGTCTTGTGGCTTTGCTCAGGGTTTGTGAGATGGTATTTATCTGTCTGGTCATGTAGTACAGGCTATTCTCTTTGGAAGGTCTGCCAAGAAGGATTTACAGTAATATTTGGCGGCATGACATAAGGATATGGAACAATACCTCTGAAGCCTCATGCAGAATGATAGGCTGCTTCTCAGGTGTTTGCTGAGCAGTTTTAAAGATTGCTTTTGTGTGTTGTTATTCTGAAACTGAGTATGGATTCAGTTATTAATTGCAGTATATTCCAATTCCTGATTTTACTTTTCTGCTGTGTCACATATTGCTGATGAAACCTCCTAGTTACAGGGGTAACTGAGTCATATCTAAAAAATACACCAAGGTGTCATAAGCCTTGAATTAAACCTAATCTGCAGCACACTGAAGACTATTCCAAATGTGAAATACATGAACCAGAGAGCAGAGACCTTAAGCCAGATTAGGTTGTGATGTCCAGATAAATTCAAGTGATGTCCAGCAGTTAAAGACGAAACTTCTGAAAAGATAGCCCCAAATGAAACTTCTGAAAAGATATTCCTATGTTATGTTTTGTACTGAACAATGAATCCAACAAAATTATTAAAATTCATGGTTGCCAACTCCTTTATTCTCCTATCTGTAAGGAGTTGCATGTTAACTGATGGAACTCCTCTTTTTCTTTTCCAGACACAAGTGCCACAGGAGCCATAATTATTCAAGTGTGATTTGACAGTATGTTTGTGTAAAACTATTGCATTTTTTTTCCTGGAGTGTACTGCATTATTCCTTCTTTGGGTAGCAGAAAATGGATTCTTTTGATTAGGCAGATCAAATGTCTGCTGAGACCAAATGAGCATAATGCTGACTGCAGGCAGGATTTACCTTGGGAGCAAATTGGATGAAACACCCTTACTACTGCTAATTGGCAGAGCCTGCCCACTCTGGGCTATACAAAGTGATATTCACCACTCATGGCTCTGTAAGTCCTTGCCCTTCAGACTGGGGCTGTTCCCAGCTTGGAGTACAGGAGGCTCTTGGGGCAAAATGTTTGCATTTATAATTCTTGTTCCATGACTGCTCTGTAGCAGCTTGTGCTTTGGAGAACAGTTTTGTCAGTGAGGGTTGCGCAGGCAGAACCCTTTAGGAAAGCAGGTAAAGAAGGGCTGTGGGCAAGGTTAGAGCAAAAGTAACCGAGAAAAATTAAAATCTCATAAAAAATTATTAGAGAAGAGTTTGAATGGCAGTTGGAATACACATAGAAAACACCCTTCTGAATGCTGTTTTTTGTATCTTTAGTCTGCTGTTTCAACATCAGGATATTTAGTGCTGGGTTTCATATCAATCACCACAGCTCTCTCGCAGTGGGATTAGCATGTGGCACCGTAGCTATAAGGAATTATTTCTACCAGGACACACTAATGATTTACAGTATCTCAACTTCATTTCAGGAACACATAAGACATAATGTACATGAGCTCTCCTGACAAACAGAAAATGAACTGTAGGTGCTGTTCTATTTATGGAAGCTGAGACCAGAGGAATATCTTCTTAGTGTGAAAAGACTCTGTGAAAAAGTTTCTGATTTGTGCAGCTTAGAGTTGACATTATTTACTTTAAAATAACAACTAACTGGATTGTTTGATTAACAAAAAAAGGTGTCTCAGTCCTGTAAAAATTTGATTTGTGATAAGTCCACGGGCAGTTAGAGTACATGGAAAGTTAGAAAGGTCTCATGTGGCCCCAGTACCTCAGCTACCATGCACAGAGATGTGATGGAATTAGATGCAAGTGTGAACTTTTTATTTCTGTCTGTTTCAGAAAACACCACGGATCTGGTTGAGAAGTTTGCAGCAAGACACAGTCACAGGCTAATGTCAGTTCTTGACTGAAAATTATTACAAACTAACACAGTCATGAAAGGAGATGTCAGTGAATGACAAGCTTTTAATGAAAAATTTATTTGAAATGGTCCACATATTCCAGGGTTACATGTGTTCAAAACCACTGGATTATGGAGATGGAATTGGTACTTGCAGGCCAAGAGCTTTAATGGAAGCCTGTTGAAATTTTTTTGGTTTTTCTTTTTGTTTTGTCTTTTTATTTTATTACAGCTGGTTTTGTCTAGGGATGTAGAGACACAGGGAACTGCATTTTTGGTGCTTCCTTCTGAATCTTGGTGTAGAAAATATAGGTTCAAAGAGAATGTAAACAAAGATTCTGGATTAATCACTTTAGGAGAAGTTTAAAGATCCAGTCTGCTGATGTCTGATCAGGATGTTGATAAAACCTGTGAAGATGGTATGGAAAATCACATACCTGTTTATGGAGACTCCTTGTATAGAGTGTTTTCAGGAGGAAAAACAACCCCTCACAAAAGCATGAAGAGGTTTTCTGTAACTTGGAGCAATGGTGGAAAAAAACCCAACAAACAAAACTGGGACAACTAGCAAGAAAAACACTTCAAAGTGAGAGAGATCAGAAGCCATCCCACAGTGTTTCAGGAGAAATACCAGTATCCTCATCCTGCATGATATTTAAAACCCAAAAGCCATTGAAATCACAGTGGAGAACATTCTGGCTCTGATGCAGAGCTGAATGAATCCCTTTTGTTAAACCTGTGTGGAAAAAGCAAGCTGCATCTTTGCACCCCAAGCTGATGGCACAGAGCCAGCAGACCTAGCAAAAAACCTCAGTGACTTTGTGTGACTTGTTCAGTGGCATCACATTTTTAAAGGAGATGTTATAGGAAGAAACTGTTTCCATAGAAAAGCTCTGTAAATATGTGTATGGATCTGGTTCATTTCTGAAGAATGTTTTCAATACTAACAACTTGGGCATGTGTTGTAACTCTGACTGCTGGAAATTTTATCTACTGTTGGAGTAATGTGGTGCAGGACACAAGGTCATCAGTCTCAGCATTGTTACCTGTAAACCTCAGCAGCAGATGAGATTCAAATGTGATGTCAGTGAACCTACAGTTACGGTTTCCAATAAACTTATAATTTGAAGGCTATTAGCAGTTTAATGAGAGGACTGTAGCACAAAATATAATATTGAAAAACTTTATTAGAGAACCAGTTTTGTAATTCATGGTGAGAAATGAATTTGTTTGAGCAGCAATGAACAATTTTTAGCATCTGCACGAAATTCAAAAGGAAAGCATGTGCAATTAAAGTCACATCTAGTGTTTAATTAAATTGTTCAGTTATAAGGTGCCACACTTCCTAAAATCTCAGAAATAATTATTGATCATCAAATAGTCTTCCACTTCTGTGTTTGTCATCAGCTGAAACTGGTGAATTATTCATGGATTTCGATTTAATTCAGTAAATGCTCTTTCTGGTGATCAGTATCTGTGTCATATGTCTAAATGTAAGTTGTTTAATGTCTTACTGTCTCAGAACAAGCCTCGGCTTGCTCACAGGGCCTGCTTGTCACTCCTTGTCACTTTAGAGAAGGACAAGTCCTGCTTTTTTTTTTCCCAGAGAAAATACACAATAGCTTCTCTGGAAGATGTTGCAAAACAAAAGATGATTTTAGAATATAGAAATTATGTGATAATTTTTTTGGTTTTCTTTTTTTTCTTTTTTTTTTTTTTTTTTTTTAGTTTAATAAGCTAAGCAGGAGAAGGGAAAAAGCTTTCACAGTCAAGTTTTCTCGGAAGAGAAAAGCCAACAACTGCTCTAATTTACCACAGTATTTGCATATTTTGCAATATAGTTGTGCAAACAGGAGAGATTTAATCCTGCCTGTAAGCATATCTTCATAAATGCATTATAAAGCCTTCCAGAAAGAATAAAATTGGCTGGAAATATATGGCCCTTTTTAGGCATATCAAATTTATTTTAGTCTGTACAGTGAATATTTATAATCAGCACACATTTGCACTTCTCGTTAAGAGCATTTTAGCAAACTTTACATTTAAAGATTTTTATTTTCTTTTATCAATTGGCATTTTTTATGTCTGAGCCAACACATGATTATATTTGTATCTCCACATGAAAAAATAATGAAACAAAAAAGAGGAAGTTATTTGCTAATGAACTGACTTTATCGATGATTTTAAAACTCACTTGGAGGAAGCTTCTCTGTGTTTGGTGTCAATGCTAAAGTGTAAACAACAGTTTCTGCAGTGGTGTAAAAAATGGTTTATTTTAGTGGTATGACATTACTCCTTGAATTAAAGTTGCAAAGCAACTATGCTGAGACAGAGCCTCTTTTTCTTTTTCTCCTGTTCACTGTTTCCTCTAGTGCTGCAATACCACTGTGAATGATGTAACTCCTATAAAACTAAACTTCAGGGATAATATTTTTCCTGTTAAGAAAGTCCTTTGATTTTTGAGAAGACAGATGAGGGCTTTGGCACATTCATGCAACCTGCAGATACTTTACATGGATATTGAGCTTATGAAATTACTTCCACCTAGGGACTGAAATTATGTCCTTGTAAGGCATTCTCTTCTACCTGTGAAGCTGGAGTGGATTGAGATGCAGGTGAGATATGTGAACAACTCTAAAACTGTTCATTTTGAAGTGTAAGAGGGCTGTCAAGAAAACATGAAAGATGTTGCTCTCTCCCCTGAGTGCTCTGAGTCTGTAGGGACAATTACAGTGCTGAAGTACTGAGATCAAATGTAGACATGGAATATCCTGAGCTGGAAGGGATTATTGAGTCCAGCTCCTGGCCCTGCACTGGACAGCCCCAAGAATCATATAATGTGCCTTAGAGCATGGACCAAACACTTCCTGAGTTCTGGCAGACTTTGTGCTGTGGTGACGTCCCTGGGAGACCATTCCATTTCTGATCCAAAAAGGAATTAGGGCCATGGCAAAGTTACAGGTTGTTGCTTTATTTCTGCCAGGGAGATTAATGAGAAGGTATCTTTCTCCTTTGGTTGCAGATTTGGTTTTCTTAGTTGTTCCCCACTGGCTTTCTGAATATTTGCCTACCTGTTTTGTACCCAAAAATCATGTATCTGTGGCGAGTCAAAAGGCTGGGCAGAAAGAAGAGTGAGGAATCAGTTTAAAGACACCACTCCTGAGAAACACCTTATTTTTGTCCAAATCTGTGAGTGTCAATATTGCCCTTTGCCCAATGAAGGCACTCTAGCATTGCTGTCACAGACCCCCTGCAGCTGCTGGGGTGGGGTACAGATGCCTTTCTTCACTGTAATCTCCACAGGAATTTCACTTTTATGCACTCTGCAGATATGTCTGTGTCTGTGAGGGCTGAGGGGATGAGCAGCTCACATGCTGTTTTTGAGGAAACCAGGGCAGAAGGTAACAAAGCCAGCTGCTATACCATTAACACAGAGCATAAAATACAGCTTTGGGATATGTGCCTGTCATTTTTTCAATACACTGATGAGGTAAAGTTTCTATTGATTTAACCTTCCTGCTGCTTTCACCCACAATTGTTATGAAGTTCTTCTGCAATTTGGAATTGTGAGTGATAGAGCTTAACTATCCTCAAAACAAAAAAAATGTATCTTAAAAAAAACCAACAAAAAAAGCACATCCAGATGCCTTTTTGCTTTGTTTTATTTCTGCAAGTGGGAAGTGTGTTCATCATGAGAGAGTGTGTCTAGGCCAAGTTACGGCATTTGACTTCAAGTTGTCATTCCAAAAGAGACAGCCACTTCTATGTTTTCTGTAAACAAATAGGCAGAAAACCAAGATTTTTCCAAGACAGTCATCACAAAGGAGAAATGGTTTAGACACTGCAGTAATCCAGGGTGGTATGTCTGCTCTTCCTGTGGAGAACTTTATAGCTTGTTTACTAAGCTGAAATCTGTCTCTCACTTTACCAAATGCTTCCCAAGATGCTGACTTTGTCTAGCCGTGTCCCCTTCATTCTTCACTGTTTATTTCTCTTCCTGCCAGGATTCCAGAGTTGTTTGCATGTTGGCAATATGACTCCTTTGCAGTTTATTTCCAGAATAGTTTTCTATCTTTGTTTTCTAGGCTAAGTGTTCACTGTCAAAGATGTCAGGCTGTGCAAAACTTCTGCCTCGCTTCCATAGACATGGAGAATGTAACTGCACCCATATATTGGTTCAGTGGAGAGTGATAGTGCAGATATTTAAGGCCCAGCAGGTGACTTGGGCTTGATGGAGCAGCAGCAGTGATGAGTGTCTTGACCAGTGCAGTGGTGAGACACATATATAAATATGCTCTACCCAAAAGCCACAAAATATCATAAATTAGAGTGATGAGATGGAAACAAGCCTCTGAAAAGGTCATGATTGGCATATGCTGTCTCCCACTCACTGTTTTGCAATTTTTTTGTGGTTGGCCTGGAGCGTGTAGAGAAAAAATGCTATTCTGATTTAAAGGTATGGCTAATGAATGGCTTCATGAGAAAACAGACTTTGAGCAGATCTGTGTTGCTTCTAAACCCATCTGCCCTGTGTTGTTTAAAGCTGTAGAGGAAATGAAGCTATGTTGGTTTACAAAGGAACTCCAGCTTATTTTATGAGCTGCAGTCCTATGTTCACTATAAGACACAAAAATTAAGGAAACCCTCTTATATTTATTCTTTTATGCCAGAGTCAATAAATCCTTGTGAATATTAAACACTAGATTGACTTAATTTCAGAAATTGTTATTTGCACAATGATTGAAGTGAGTATCACTAATTTATTTAAGAATGGGTTCCAGCTGAGGCCTCAGCGTTGCTGGCTCACCTTTGCTTACAAACCTGGAGCACAGAATGACTGATGTACTAATTGCTGCTTTCTGGAAACACAGGCATGCTTCAATGTGCTGGGTGTTGTGCAGTTGATTAAGGAGTGCAGACTGCTGATGACCCCAGAAACTACTGATAACACACTTGAAAGATAAAAAAGACTTGTGGTTCCATGTACTAATATATATCCTATCTCTTGTGAATGTAGTCAGGATTGCCTTACTTCAGGGGAATCCAGATTTGAGAAGTGCATGATCTTGTTGCTCACAGCAGAGCAAGTCAGAATACAAAGGAGCAGCTGAAATAAAATGCACACAACTGTAAATTGCCGACCTGTGAGATCAGTAAGAGGTTTTGTTCCTAAAGCATTTGTTCTTAGAGCAAATGTCAACTATAAAATAAAAAATGGGCTTGTTTCTACAGGAAATCCAAATTCCCTCATATTTTTTCGTGCAACCTCCCCAAGATATTCCAACAAACTTGCTAACATGAAGAATTAGTCAAGGGGTATGGAACTATCCAAACCAAAATGATGCAGAAGGTCTAAATTCAATTACAGGTTATCACAATCTCATGCCTGTTCTACCAAGGTAGCAAGGCCAAGTCATGTGGCAGCTGCTGAGACCACATCTGGCTCCTGTTGTCCAGTCTGAAACTGCAGGTTCTCCTTCACAACTTTTTGACTTTTCAATGAGATAACTCAGGTCTTCTGGCCCTGGAATTCAAAAAGCTCTATTTCTACTTTAGCTCAGTGATGGCTTCAGCTTGCAATTCTTCTCTGTGTGTCTGGGCTTGGAAGTCAACTGCTACCACTTCCTCTCCACACCTCAGCCTCCCTAAGTACCCAGGGATAGGTATGAGAATAATAAAGTTATGTTTGGGGTCCTCCTCTCCAAGTCTAGTGTGTGAGGAAATGATGGGACACTGCCCATGACCTGACCCTGGGCATGGGAGCAGAGCTGATGGAACCTCCAGCAGCCCATGGACAGAATCTGCTTCTTTTCCTGAGAAAATGGATGTACTGCCTGCAGTCCCCTGTTTGCTCAGTTTTCTTCCCAACACAGCACAGTGAGTGCTGAGGCAGGGATGTAAGCAATGCTCAGTCCTTAGCATTACTTTTAAGAAGCACTAGTGCCAACCACCCTTTTAATTTCTTCCTTCTGAATTCTTTTACTGATTTACTGCTAAGTGGTAGTGTGTTTTTTTCCTTTCCTCCTGAAACATCAAACCAAAGCAAAACCAAAACACTTTTCAGCAGGAAAACTGTAAGATTAAAAGTAGAAAAAATTAGAATCCTCCCCCATGTAAAATTGGAGAATAAAATCTCTTTCATGTTGAGTTGAATAGAATGAAGATATTTTGCTGTAGCTGGCCCCATCAGGATGTGGCAGGTCAGTTCAAAGCACATTTGCATCAGCCCAGCTCCCACGTTGGAGTTGAGTTTTGCATCTAATTTTGATGCTCTTTCCCCAGGTCCTTTCCTTAGCTGCATTATATCTCCTGTGAGATATAATCACAATATATAGCACAAGGAAAATTTGCCAGCTGTAGCTTTGTAGGAGTCCCATGATTATTGTAAAAGGTGGGGGTTGGAGATGGGCAGGGCCTTCTCTTGTCAGGATTAATCCTGAGGCTCAGATATTGCAACTCCCAGAAGGCACTTAGGTGGATATGGCTCCAGATAAACTTCCAAAAAATAAATATATAGAAACATTTAATTTATTTTGGGAGGGGAGGAGTGTATTCTTTTCACTCTGTAAACTGTTATATTTTGGGATTTTTGTTCCATTTTGTTAAAAAAAAAAATTATCTGTTACCCACTAGTAATCCTAGTTAATATGTAAAAATCTGAGATTACTGCTTCAGGTCACAAACTTGATTTTAATTAGCATTCCATTTATTAAAATATTTTTCCTAAGGTATATCTTTCTGTGTAGAGATATTGTAAAGAATGAGGAAGAGAATTCTCAAAGCACTGATTAGCAGGTAATGTTGAATCATAATTCTGGCACGACTTGCTAAAACTGGAATCAGGGGTCTATTTGGATTTTCCCTATGCATTTTCCCATTTATTTCCTGGTGGTAAAGCTTGGCATGTATAGTTGCAGCTTGGGAGCAATGATGTAGCAGATATTGTCTGGATTTTTTTGTGATCCTTTACAGCTATGTGACTAAGCAGCATGACTACTGCTGCCTTTGGGCTTTTAGAAGCTTTCTGGCAGTTCTACGGCAAAACATTTGTGGGTAAGTAATTTTTTTTTTTAATCAGATTATAGGATAGCGATGTTACAATGTTGGTAAAGCCTGGGCTGCTGGTTCCACACCACACTGCTGTATCTGGCTTCCACCTACTCCCCTCTCACAGACTGCCTGAGGTGAAGCAGACTCCAGGCAGCTGTATTTGGCCTTTGTGGCTGCAAGACAGAGGTGCAGGTTCTCTGTCTTGGACTTCCACCTGTGACTGAGACACTGCCTTCCACAGCTTGGGTTGCCTTACTGCTCCAGCAGAGAAAGCACATTTGCTAGATGGGAGTTTGGGTGGCAGCTGAGGTACTGATAAATATTGAAACAGGTCATCTACAGGCTTTACAGAGGCTCTGATACCAGTCTTTCTGTACAGCACAAGAAAAAACCTGTCCATGTTTTGGTTGCCCAATTTAGCTGTTTCTGTATTTAGTCCCAGAAGCACATGAGCAATATGCTGGAGATAGTTGATCAGGCAACACTGCAGGGCAGGACTGGGCTGAGGTGGTCAATCTACATTCTGGTGTGCTGTGATGTGTGGGTTTCAGGCTGGTTACAGCATTAAGAGGGCTTCGTCTTCAGAGGTCTTGCAATGTAGATGTTCTTGCAGAGATCAGAGGAACAAGCTAAGTAAATTTCCCTGCCTTAAGTTTTGGTGTTTTTTATTATTCAGTCTATTGGGGTTTGTGTCAGAGTCTCTGCAACAGTCTGGTTTTGACAAGGTTTCTTCAAGTTTTGGAGTCTGTCCCTGAACTGTGAATCCAAGTCAACTAGCAGACTTCCCTGTTACATGTTCCTTTTTTCTTTCTTGAATTATGTGATGAGGATGACAAGCCATTGAAAATTCCCAGCAGACCTGCATTGTACCATGAAGTGCAGTCCAGCATCCTGGTGCACTGGATGGCAACTGTCTTATTTCTCTGTAAGCTTTCCAGCTCAGCTCACCATCATCAACAGCTAACAGACCGCCTTTGTTAGCCTTGCCTTAGATGCTAGAGGCCTGCTAGTCATCTCCTGGGGGGGTTTATCTCAATATGGAAACACAAAATCTATTTGAAATGGAAAAAGAAGTTTCCAAAGCAGTTGGTAGTCTAACACAAGCTGGGGGGAGAAGGAGAGACAATCCCTGTGAACAGCCATAAGGCTTAGACATACAGACAGACACAGACAGATTTACCACGTTGGCACTAATGCTTTCAATCTTTCTACAAAAAGATAATATTGCCAAGATGCTAATGTATACACATGGTAGCAATATGTTCATGAGGAATTGTAGTTAATTACTGGAGCTAGGCTGTATGGACTGTGTGTTACACAGATGGACTGCACGATACAGAGGCACTTTTTAAGCATGCAGATTCCTACTGAAGTGGCACAGCTTAATGACTCACTTGGATTTAAGCTGCTACGACCTATTGTCCCAATAATCCAGGATTTAAGCATGCTGTAATTGTATGTATGATGCATGAAAGAGCAATTTGTAGCTGTGGAAATTTTAACACTGCTCCTAGCTACTTGGCTTTCTGTTTTCTTTGCACTCAAAAGCCAAAGTTTGTGTCTCAGCTGTGTTTGTGGCACACAAAGGCAGATTCCTTTCCTTACTCTTACTACTGCAAACTAGAAGTAACTCAGCTGAAGAACAGGAAAGGGGAGCCAGCTTGGGTCTCTTCAGCAACAAGATCCTGCCTGTCAGCGGGGTCTGCTCTGTGTCTTGCACTGCAGGTTGCCACACATCAGCCTTTGCTTGTTTTTATTCTGTCATAGAATGATTTGGGATAATAGGCAGGCCCCATCTGTTCCCATTTTAGGATGCTTTGCTTTCTTTTTTCAAAATCTGCCCATAAATAAACACACAGAGAAAAATACTGGGGCGTGAAGCACACACCATGGGGTTAGCACAGAAGGTCCTGCTTCATGTCTACCAGCACTGACATGCTCAGCTATTGCAGCACATATCATACCTGACATCCAACATCACCTATGCAGCTCCTCCAGGCCTAAATTTGAGTGTTACAGGAATAGGCTGGGTGAATGGAAAATTAACCTTCTCCAGTAACTTCTCATTTCCTCTCACATTATGTCAGGGCATCCCTGTTGCTGCACTCTGCTGTGCCAGGTTCATGCTGAGATGGTTGTGCATGGATTGCAGGTGATGTGTGGGATGAGAGGTTGTATTGTGCATCTTCTGGCACACACACATCTGGGAAAGTAGAGTTACTTCCATAGATGGCTTCATCCTCATTTTTGTCTGTGCTAGAGAGGGGAAGGGACTTTCTAAGGGGGCAGTGTGCTGTGGTGCAGCTGTCAATGGGAAAGGTTTCAGCAAGGCAGGGGCACAAGGCACAGCTCAGGAGGACATATTTACAGCTGCCTTCATGCCTGTAGCATATCCTTTACTCCACCATGAATTCAGCCCTGTGGAATTTCAGAGTTTTCCTTATCCTGATGTGAAACTGATTATGCCACAGAAGCTGTCTGACACTGCTGCTGTCGCAGCCAGGATTCTTGTATCAGATTAACATTCCCTGTAAGCACCACGGAATGGAAGGCTGTGAACCCAGCCCGGTGTGAGTGATTGTACAATGGTATTACCTAATTCTTACAGTATTAAGGTAATTAGGAAACATGAGACTTCACAAAAATAGACAGCTCGTTGTGCTGAGAGTATCAAAGGCGTTTCTACTCCCATGTCAATTTGAACAGTGCTGTTGGCTACTCCATTACAGTAATCAGCTTAGCTAAATTTGTTTTGCATGTCCGATGTTAATGAATGTCTGGTTGCTATTCTTTTAGGTTGAAATCCCCTGCATCTGCATAATTAGGGAAGTTAGCAGCCTGACTCCAGAAGTTGTGAGGTAGAGGAGGAGCAAGGATTTGAAATCTGCACTCAGAGTGTGGGGTTGCCAGGGAACACCCCAGTGAGTGTCACTTTGGGATAGTGCAGGAGCTGCATGTCTGCTGCATCCAGGTCTGAAGATTTGCCCAAATGTGGATTATGGCCTCATTAAACCTTTGAAATGGTTCCTTTTGTTCTGGGTCAACACTGGAGATATAATGGTTGTATATTGTGGTGTCCCATCATTCCTCTTCCCTTTCTCTCTGTTCCAGGATGGTTCTTACAGTGTATAGGACTTCTGCTGTCATCACTTCTGGGCCTTTTCCAAATGTGGTAAAATGAAGAAACAATGAAAAAGTGAAGTCTCTGGTTAGAAACCCACTTCATCTGGATTGTGACAGTTCACACAAGATGGAATTGTAGGCAGGCCGTTTTTTCAGATGCTTTTCTAGTTGATCCAATTTATAATCTGTCCCTGCAAACATGCCATTTCTAATGGGTTCCATATGCCTCTAAGCCTTCCTGTTATTTCCTACTTCAAGGATTGCTCTGTTCAGCAAGAAGTCTGCCACTCTGCATCTTGTCTAAGGGTGGGGTTTTTTTAAAACCCAAACAAAAACTGGAAGTGGGCCTACGGTTGGATGCCATGCTTACAGACGTTCTTCACAGCTACCCTTGACCTTTGTTCTGATGCTGCTGATGGCAACACAGAGTCTGTTTAAGACACATATGCTAATGCAAACAAGGGAGTTTGAGGTGTTTTGGCAGTCAAAAGTAACCACAGTAACAGAGACAGTACGAGAAGTTCAAGGTGCCTACTTGCTGGTACTATTATACTGCTTATAATTTTCCTCATCTATAATTAATTTTTTTTTCCTTACACAGAGTCTCTAAACTGCTGTCACACTGAATTATTTCACCCTGGTTCCAGACAATGGTTCTGTAAATACTCCTCTCAGCCACTTTTTTATGGTTTATGGGCATGGAAAAGCTTTGAAAGCTCATTGCTACTTTACTGCCCACACATTTCTCCATCTATTCCCTATTTTGCTGCAACCTCCTCCTCCCTATATTAATCCTCCATTAACATCATAAGGCACTGATGAAAGATGCCAAGGTCACTCCTGTGCCAGTAAGCTTTTGCAGCTATGGATAGCTACATTTTAATGTTAACTTAGATGCCAGTTTTGGTTTTCCTTAAGAGATTACCATGAAAAAAATCAAATCATTGCCAGCTGAGTTCCTGGAATCCCTATAAACTGCTACTGAAATGAGAGAATTCTGTAAAGCCAAACACCCTGGCCAAGACTAAAGTCCTGTCCCTTCTGTGCCATTTTCAGTGTCAAACCAAAAGTGTTTCTCTAGCTAACAAGCTGCTAAATTCCATATTAATGCAACTAGAGTTATATGTAGCTTGATAAGATGGGAGAAGTGGGGAGCTGAACTGCCTCCGGTAATGTCTTTCTATCTTTTTGTGATCTTAATTCTAACACCTGATACTACTTAAAAGAAACACCTCTACTTCAGGCACCTCTGTATTTATGATGGGAAAAAATCCACATGTTGACATATTAATTACTATTTTAAATTTGTATTAAATGAGCTGTTACAGCTTTTAAAGTGCCATGCTAGGCATTTTACAAATTGCAAAAGGGAGTCCCTGCCAACATAGAGTTTATGACCCAGACAGACAAGATAGACCAAACACAGGAGAAGGTAAAAGTCACCTTTACTTTTTGTCTGTGGAAATTGAAACCCTGAGAGAGAATTTCTTCAAGGTCAGATGCAGCCTCAGTGAGAGCTGCATGAGTTCAATCCCCATTTCCTGAGTACTGGGACAATACCTAATTCATTAGACAAGCAACTCTCTTAAAATACTCTGAGTTGCTCAAATTTCCCACAGCAAGTAGAATTTTGAAGAGGAGTTGACTTCCTTTTTGAGTGACTTGCAAACGAAGAGCAAGACACCTATTAAAGAGCTGTTAAGACAATTAAGTTAATCTCCTGAGGAGGATAGTTTTTAGTCAACAGGGAAATGTTGATTGGTTTCAGTGGGCCCAATTCTTTACTGTATTTGCAGTTTGTACATTCTGAGATAACTAGGTTGTACAAGATTATTGCTGTTTAGAGCTGGATAGACTTGCTCTCCGTGAAATTCCAATGTCTAGAAGCTAGGGCTCTAATAAAAAATGCAAGAAATACAATTTTGCCCTTTTAAAGAAAAAATCTTTTCCCCTGCAAACACATGAATATTAGCATAAGATGTGATTTCATTTGGCTGAAACATGACAAAGGGGAATCTAAGCTTCCATGAGCTACCTGCCAGAGGACTAATTCCCAGGCACATAGAATATGAGCCTGTCACTTTGACTGATTTGTAGTCAAAGGGGACAGTAAAAGAGCTTAATTCTGTATTTTGCTGCATTAACAGCAGTTAGCTTGTCCAGACCACAGAATTATCCAGCTGCTGTGAATCAGGTGGGAGGGGAACAATTCTTGTAAGGGCTCTCCAGAGATTCATATTGATAAATTCCCTCTAAAAGATACTTTATATCAGCAAGAATAGGTCAGGATCAACAAATGACAAATTAGTACTACAATATCACATGTTAAATCTTGTGCAGACATCACTGACTAATGAGGACTGACCTTTGCAGCAATATATACAGTCAGTTTATTAAAGCAGGGACAGAGCAATCTCTAGGCCTCTGGTCAATCTAGGTTGCTTGGGGCTGAGGAATTTCCATTTAAAATGTTTCTTCAGGTGATAAAGACTGATTCAATAGAGATGGGCTAATGAAGAAAGTGCTGGAAGCTACTATTAAATTCTAGCTTCTGTCAGCTTAACAGTGAAAACTTTTAATGAGGAAACCATTAAAGTTGACCTAATGAATCAGAAATGCTTTTCCTTTCTGGCTAATTATAGAGTGCCTAGAATATCTTTTGACATATGTAATTTAGAAAATACAGATCTATTGAGTCCCCCTGTTCTCAAAGAAAACCTGTTGCATAGCAAAAACCTGGAAAATGCTCATCTGGGAGAAGGCAGGGTTTGACCTGGATTCACTGAGGAAATCTCTGGGGTCAGATGGGCTGGATGCAGAGGACATTACATTAAATTAGTGGTTGATATGTAAAAATATTGCTTTGTATAAAGCACTGTGGTTGCGGAGGAACACAGTGGGACACATGATGGATAAGAATTAATTCTGCATCCATCTGGTCTGTAAAAGAGCGTTATGATAATGTCCTAGACAGTAAAGTATAAAAAAAGTTATTGTGTTTACAAGTACAATGGGATGTGAAACATCAAATGATGTCACTGGAGATGATGTTTGCTGTTGGCTTAAAGGTTTCCTTTTATTAGCAATATATTCTTTTTTTGTGCCCTAGAAGAAATTAATCAGTATTAGAGTAACATTCATAAGTCCAAGCTGTAATGGTTTGAAAGCAAAACAAATGAGAGGCTCCAAGTCAGAAATACAATTTAATGAGAAAAAGAAATAAAAGGT
>JBBMKD010000216.1:52882154-52947548 GCA_037834095.1 Argya squamiceps
ACAATTGGTTTCAACAGATGATGAAGAGGGTGATAGAATACTTTGTGCATATCTTATTCTACAACCCAGGACACAAGCCTAGAGGAGACCGGGCACTAAAGAACCCAGATGAGAAACTGTTTCCACTCGTGTTGTTACTTCTCAGCTTTCTTTCCACAAAATCGTAACATGTAGCAAGGTAACAATAGGCTGGATAGATAAAAGAAGGGCTCAGTTTCTTTTGGCAGACATGAAGGGCAGAGAAACCAAATCATTTATCAAACTTGCGATGGAAATTTGCATTGAGCTAGAAACAGAGCTCAGATTTTTTAAGTCTTAATTTGGAAACTGAACTGCTGTCCCAGCTTGCGTGTGGTGGGTGATTTATCTTTTTTTGTAATCCATTTCCATTTTCATGTATAATTTTCTGCATTAATAGGTCCAGTCTGGGTTTTTCCCTCCAGTTCCTACTTTACATATATATATATGTCAGAGCTCTGACATATATAAAGCATATTTCTTTCCAGGATATTGAAGGCCTCAAAGAACCTTGTTAGATAAAGGTAAAATGTCTTTTTACCACGGTTTGTGGTAAAAATCACAAGCCAGTTTACAGAAGTTGGCAGTTTGAGAGAAAACCCAGATGTGCAGCATACTGTAAATAAAGGCCCCTGTGTCTGTGACTCTTATAATCCAGCTTCTTCCCTCTGTGATTATGAAGCAAAACCTTAGGTTAAAAAGTGAAAGGTGCACATGCTGGGATACAAACTAAGTGAGATGAGGTGGAAAGGGCACTGCAGTTTTAAACTGTAGCTAAACACATGAACAGTTTGGAACAAAAGCTTCCTGTTTCAAATGCATTGACAGATGTATTTGGATTTGAAGGGTTTGAAGCCTTTATTCAAGACAATAAATTATAAATTAACTTCTTGGTTGGCTTCTCCTATCAAGCCAGCTAAACTGGGCAATGCTACCATATGTCCCAATGAGTTCTTGAGGTGGTGACTGTCCTGGGGTGAGGGCTTAAGACTGGTGAGTTCTTTAGAGTAACTACATCTTCAGTAGAAGTGGTATTATACCATGTACTGATTGACTGCTGGCTGTACCAGATCCCCTGGGGGCCTGCTGGTTTCCAGGCAGGGAGTCTTTGTGCATCTTTAGCCAGGCTTTGGTTGTCTTTGCAGGGCTGGCATTTCTAAGCCAGATCCTCCTTCACAAACCCAGCCTGCGAACCCTTGGACTTGTTGCTATTGATGCCAATCTGCCCCTGGGGAGATGATGCACCTCATTAAGACCAGACCTTTTTTAAAGATATGCGTAAAGCTGGCAGCACTGCAGCCTCTCTCCTGCTCTGGCAGATGCTCAGATCCTAGGAACCCCAGCTGACGTAATTTCTTGATATCTGTGGCTACCAGACTAGGGTGACAGGCTGCTCTTCTGTGCAGGGCACACATGGAATATGGCCCAGGCTGCCAGGAGGGATGAGAAGTGGAGCTGTCTGTCTGTCTTGCTTCCTGTAGGCGAGACTTGAGAGGCCAGGCTCCATGCCAGCCTCCTGGAGACTCCTGGGCCAGCGCAGTCCAAGGGAGCATGATGGAGGGTGAAGAGCTTACATCTTTATATAAAAATAGGAGCCAGTGTCTAAGGTGGCTGTCACGTCTTTTACTCTTTTTCTTTTTGCCATTGCAGTGCTGAAGATTCATCTGTCCTTAATTTCTTAATATTTTCTTCATGTTCGCAAGTGCCACGTATCCCATACAAATACATTTCCTTTATCCACTTTAGAATTTGAATGATTCAAACTTGGGACATTCTTCTTTTGTTCTCTGCATTTTGAATGTGGAGGATTATGTGTGCCCTGATTTTCTTAAGAACTTTCCTAATTGCATAACTCTGTATTATTAGCTCTAAATGTCACAAGGATTCACAGTAGTTTCCCAGAATTTTTTTCATGTGGGGTTACACTCTGAGGCTACTCTGCAGTGCACTGTCTTAGGAGCAACCTCTCTCTAGTCTTTCTGTGTGTTAGAATTTCAAGTGAATACATAATAGCACATAGAACTATTAAGAAGATTTATGGTTCTGTGTATTTAACATCCCAAAATTTTGCACTGGGCCTTCTGGTACTGTTTATTTACTTAGGGCTGGTTTTAGCTATAGGCATTAATAATTTTATGACTGAGTGTTCCTAACAGATGGCTTTATGGGCTGTAACAGCCACCAAAGAGCAGTGCCAGGGAGCAAAATGAAACCATATATAATGCAAACAGTTGTGTGCAGACTTGCTGTAGGTCATAGAAATCCCTCATTTATTCAGTATCCTCCAGTAAAGGAGGGTTAGAAACACCAGCTAAGAATAGAGCCAAAGGGACTTCCTCTGGATAGTATTAGTGGTACATTATTGTGACTTGGAGAAGTGTGTAATTGGTACCAGTCAGAGGCCCTCTTTACTCCCCTCCTCCCTTTTTGAGTGTCTCACTAGAAAAGCCTATGGATTCATGGCTTGTTACAAGTTCCTGTGTGTGTTTGAGGACAGTATATGGTTTGTCACCCCTGAAAACAAGAGTCTCTTGTTGACTTTCTGGGGCTTGTGCAGAGAGGAGTGGAGGATGTGCCATGGGGAGAAATCTGGCCTATTTGTTGTGGAGTCACTGGGGATAGTGGTACCAGCCTGGTCCTCTGAGCCCTGTGGATCTGCAGGCCCTGCATTGGTACCTTGGGAGGTGGTTATTTCTCATATCTGTTCCTTGTTAACACTCATCTGGATGCAGGGAAGGAATCCAAGTCTGTAGGCCAGTGAAAGCCGAGTGAGGCACGGATTCACCAACCCCTCTGGATAATTATTTTAAAAGAAAGCTCATACATGTTGACAGAAAAGAAGTTTATGTATATCAGCATGAAAGAGGCACATTATAGACTTGTAATCTAGAAGCCCTTTTGGGTGCATGCCCAACGTTTCTGGTGGAACTCAAGGGTCTTGTGACTCATTGGCAGCCTCTGATACTCCACATCAGGGACTTATCATTGATCTCACAGAAGTAGTGCCAAGGCTTACCTTATCTTGACAAGACTGCATTACATTCAGCTGCATCTCAATAACTTACAGAAATTACCAATGGCTCTTGCATAAATGGAGATGTAACAACTTGTAGCATGATTAGGGGATCTCAGACTATAGCCCACCCTTTTAATTACTGCAGAGACCACAGGAGTAAGAAAAAAGAAACCACTGGGTCTCCTAGATACCTTTACTGGCTTAGTAATCTTGAAAGGAATTTGTTATCTATTTGCGTTTCTCAAAATACCACAGGCAAAACCACAGAGAGGAAGAGAAGGAAAGCAAAGAAAGAAAGTGTTGTGTGATTCCTTAAGGTTTTACTCTGTTGAACTGGTCTGTAAGCAATACAATGAGGATGAATTGCAGTAAAGATGCAGCAGCATCTTCACAACTTGTTGCATGATTAAGAAAAAAAAATGAAGGCCCATTATGCCAATATTTTAGTGAAAAGGAATTTTTCTAGTAAAACTGGTGGTAACCTTTACAGTTTTCCAATTGTACAGCCTTTGAAAAAAAAGAATCATGGTTCTTTTTTAATCATTTGGAAACACCTTGGTGCAAAGGAGCGTCAGCTCACTGAGTAGTTCTTATGGATCAGAGCACCTGTGTAAATTCACTGTAAGTGAGTAAATTCATTCCCTTTCTTTCATATGTGTGGAATGAGAGGGACAGAGAAGTCTGATGGTGTAGTTCAAAATGCTATATGTTTGTAATAACTTGAATTGTTCTTATACTGTGTGAGCAAATATTTGAGGAATAAAGGGAAAAAATCTTTTTTTTTTTCTTTTAAGGGGAGTAAAATAAATCTGAGCACTGAGATTAAGCCTTAGTAGTACATGTCACTATGTATAGGAATGAACAAGTAAGAAAACTCTTAATAATCTGCCATCAATACAGGCTAAATTTAGCATTTCATATTTCACTGTAAGCCATACTGGCACTGGGGTCTGATAGCTCTTCCTTTATCTGGTGTCTTGACCTCTTCTGAGCCATTCTACCTTTCCTCTGCAGTAACATGGTTTAAAAATGTCAGTCATTATGAATTAGGTTCAAAAATATTCCTGGATGGCAGGTCTTCAGTGCTACCTCTGAAATGTTAAGTGATGATTACATCAGAGGGCTGGAGACTGATTTCTATGCAGATGTCAGCAGGAGCCCAGCCACAGCCTTTTGGTAGGATTTGAAAGGCTGGTACACTTCACATCATATGCTTTTATGCTTTCTCAGGACCAGAAGAATTGTTAGCAGTCCTGTGCTGTGTATGCAAGTCACACTCTGCCCAGATGTGGTCCTAGAGAAACAAATCCTCAAAATATTTGTTTGGAGGTCCTGAATGCAGCAAATGTAAGGAGATTCTGTAAGGAGATAGGTAGACACGTGCAAGCTTGCAATACATAGAGTCATTCAGTGAAAACCTGGATGTGGGAATGTTATTGGTCCCTTGGGCTGGCAAGAGAAGCCCATTAGTGGTAAATCTATGCAGCAGTTTCTCCTAAAAACCATCCTCTGAGTATCCTGGTAACCATCTTTGTGCAAAGTGAGATCCTGCATAGGCTGTTGCCAGATGATTCACCCCAAGAAGCAGAAAATCCTCTGTCCTTCCCTTCATGTTAAATGAGCTCATGGAAGGACAAGAGGCTCAGGTCTGCCTTTTTACCAGGAGCCCTCCAGTACTCTGGGGTGTCTTAAAGATCCAACTATTCCTTGAGAGGCCTCAGCATGTCCTGAAAGCAAACCACAGCAGCAGCAAGCTCTTACTTTTAGGGTTGAAGTTTTCAGTGCTCTTGAGGGAAAACATTTAGCATTTATACATTAGGTACCTGCTAATTTATAGAAGCTAATTTATAGTTGAACGCTACTTGCTTTTTAATCCTCTCTGTTTTTTCTCTTGATAGCAAGTGATAAGAGAGTTGCTGAAGAAAGAACATTAGCAATCTTGATGTGTCAGCTCTTGTAGATGTTTTTATCAAATAGTGCTGTGATCATTTGGGATTAAAGCTAATAGGACTGTTTTCTCTGGGGGTCATTTCCACATTGCCTATTAGTTTCTGCAGATTCTGATGGAATCTGTCTGGGTCTCTGTGTTGTTTGTCCTCCTTCCCTCCTGCCCTTTCTCTAATCCACATCTATCAAGGGCCTTTTCTTGCAGTTGTTTGTGGTAGGTAATTTACTGCCTGATGTGGGTGTTGGATTATTGGATTATAAGGTTCTGTTTGTCTTCTCCCTAGGCTGGATACCAAGAAACCCTTTTTATCTTTTTTCAACCTGCTGCTGTGTGGTCCTTTTGAATAACTTTATGTATGAATTAAAAAGAGTGAGGGAGGGAGAGGGGGATGCTTACAAGAAGGAAACGTTTTGCTGACATTTGCAGGATAACTGTAAACATGAATAGTGCTGCTATGTGAACACCTTTCTAGTACAAACAGCTCAACTTGCTTTATGACAGTTAGCATGAATATAAAATATTCATATCCTATTCAAGTATGCAATGATGAGCTCAAAGAACATCACTCTTTCACAAGCTTGTCAGTGTATTATTCATACTCTGTACAGTTGGTATCTTTAGGCAGTTTTTAATGTGCACATTATATACTCAGAAATGTGTCTTATTTACACCTTATTTTTGTGAGACTTGCATCTAAAATGGTGCTGATCCTCATCCTTTATGCTGTGCAGGGGAATGACAAAGTCCAGCTCTTTCCTTTGAGATCCTTGTATCTTGATTCAGATTAAGCATTGTTTAAGTTGCTTCTTGCTAAGGTGTTTTTGTGTGACATAAATGCAAATTTATAATGAGGTGGCATAGGTGTTATTAGTATTGTTTATTGCTCTTGTTTCCATGTTCAAAAAATGACTTGGATTTTTGTATGTGCAAATCAGTTCAGAGCCTGAGCAAGGCTGCACAGTCCAGTGAATAGGTATTTCTCTAAAAATTTCTGTTTGGCCACTTGGGGAAAGTGAACCAATATTTGTTCAGTTTAACTGTGGAAACGAGGTGTGGGAAATCACCCTCTTAATATAAATGCATGTTCCCCAATTCTCTCATAAATGTTTGAACCTGTTGTTATTATTTCAACAAAATACCAGAGGATAATAGGAAGCCGCAAAGTACTGAATTCTCATGAAAATCAAGTACAATTTTTGACCTCCAGAACCAATTTTCAGTTGGTTCATCCTGCACCAGCCAAGAGATGGTAAATCATTTGTTCAGTCCACTCCCTAATTGCTGGTTTCCAGCTGACCACTGGGGAGGCACACAGTGCTCAGACTCCTGGTCAGAAGTGTGTTTATAGCTTGGGGCAGACTGCAGCTAAAACCACCTCTTGCCCAGGGGGGAATTTAATGAAAATAAGCTTCTGGTGGTAAAATGGAAGTCATGGGGATCTCATTTTTGTTACTTTAGTTAAATTAATTTTAAAAAGCCCAAATAAATCAGTCAGTCATGAGGAACAAATGAATTGAAAATAAAGCATAATTCATTCAATTGCTCATGGGACTGTTATTATCACCATTTTTTCCTTTTCTGCATCCTGACTTTATCTTGCAATGACTTCTTCCATTTTGGTCTGGAATGAGTGTAATCCTCAGCAGCCTGATCCAGGTTAAATCAAACACAGACCACACACTGATTTCTAAAATGCTGTGATTCCATCACCTGTCTTTCAGAATGTTTGCACAAGGCTTCACTCAATGGGTCTCTGATTTTTGACTCAGGCTTGTGCATACATGATTAATGCACGTTGCTGTGCATTATTTTTCACTACTGTCATATGGAAAAGAATTTCAAAGGGGAGGACTTAAAATTAGCTGCTCTGACTAAATATAATTACAAAGAACAGCTTCACTTCTGGGTATGATCAGTGCCCTCATGTTCTGGTGGAGCAAGAGCTATAAAAACACAATAATACTCAGGGGTTGGAAAATTGATTTTTTGCTGAGATTCCTTCAAGATGGGAGTCAAATTTCGTTCATAATTTTTTTCTCCTAATACTTACTATCTTCAAGCCCAGCTGGGTTTGCATAATAAGCAGACAAAAATCAATGTCTGACTTTCAGTACTTTTGGAGATTTTTAAAATTCAAATTCATATTTATATTCATTCCTTAGTAATCTTTTTTTTTTAAATTGGGAAATCCTTTTAACTGTTCAGATCCAACAACAAACAATAGTTATTAAAGATCTTTCATATATCAGCTGGAATAGGATGTTACCATGATAAAGAAATTGTAATGTGCAACAGTGTAATTTAAACTGCTCTTTTGTATTACCTCAGATAGAGCTTCTGTGTAAGGCAAATTTATTCAAAAATAATAATTAGCACAAAAGACAAATTGAGTAATTTGTTTTGGTTGTTAGATTAAAACACTACATGATAAACTTGATGCCAAAGCAACCTTTGGCCTTAAAAGAACCCTGATACAGCCAATGATCTGAAACTGTTAATGTGACATGTCACAACTGCATTCCTAAACACTAGAAAAGTGTAAGGTCTGGTCTTTAAGGCACCTGGGTAATAACAAAGGAAGCTCTCTACATTTATGGAACAAGAATTGGTGACTTATGACTCACAGATAACACTAAGTGTAGGTAAAGGAGGCACCTATGCAGTGGAAATGTTAAGAGAGGAAAGATTTAGAGATGGTCTTGGAATTAAATATATACTTGACAGTGCTATTTCAGGCAGGATGACAGTACTGACCATGGGCTCAGAGACAAGGGTTGCTAAAGTGGAAATGGTCTGAGTGTTGAAGGCAGTTGCAGGTGCTCCATATGCTCAAGTCTGAGGACTCAAGTAATCTCCACCTCGGCCTTTGAAAGAGATAGCTTCATAAATCAGAGATTTTGACAGCAAAGATTTCTGTTGAAGACGTCTAACAGTGAGAAGATAAATACTAAATCTGATACATAACCTGAAGAAATGGTGACAGATTATACTATACTATAGAGTGAAGGCAAAAAATTTTGAATACCTGAAGATAAGTAGGAAATGGAATAAAATCTATCATTGATTTATCAAAGATACCTTTTTACCAGACTAATATAATGGTGTTTCTTGCCTAAACAGTTTCTGGATAAAAACAATGCAGTATTTTTGCTGTGACATTCAGTACAATGCCATTTGGGTGCATGTTTGGGTAAATGATTTTGAGAACAAAAACAGGGGAAAAAGAAGATAAACTCAATCTGGACCAGGTGTTGGGGAAGGGCCCCTAGGTTGTCCAAAGAGGGAAGAAGCATTTATTGCACTGCATGAGCATTGTTTAGACTGCCAACAGGAATCTGGGTTAGTAGATCTGTTCTACCTATCAGGACACAGGACACAATACCTGGAAGGAAAAGGAACATTTTTAGGGTGGAAAGTGGTCTCTAACAACCAAAACAGTGTGCTTCTGGATCAATTTGTTGAACAAAGTATCAAGGGGAAGAAGAATGTTTTATCCATTTATGATGGAGGAGAATGAGATTATTTCCTATGTTTATAAGCTGTTTTCCCTCAGTGAAGTTGTACTCTCCTGCTTGTAGCCTAGAAGAGGCTGAGGGTAAGTTCCAGGGCTCTTGCTCAGTAACCTCAGAAGCTTCATAAAGCATTTCTTTTGGATTGTGGGAGAACTTGCTTCATCAGGATAGTTTCTTGAGTCTAGACTGGCTGATACCTAATATGAAGAGAAATGGAAAAATCTTTCAAAAGAAAAACAAGCCTGAGGTATTTTCATGAGCTGATTTGCCATCTTGAGCCTGGGCAGGCAGTTCTAGATTTCTTTTTCTCTCATGACATGCAATATTTTTTAAATAATAAAACCACAATAGATTAAATACTGTTTCTCATTACATGAAGCCACATTTGAAAATATTCTGGTGTTTAATTTTTTTTCAAGACTTTCTTTTAAAGAGAGGCTATAACCGTTAAATGATGTTGTTTAACTTAATACTTTTACACTCCTACACAGTGTTATATACTGTGATGATATTTTGTGAATTTATTCTCTTGTTGATACTTCGATCGACTGGTTTTATGAGAATTTCTTTTTTTTAATCCTAGGCACTGCCTATTCCAGTGAAATTTTAGGTTTTTTGTGATCCAGATGAAAATTCAGCTCAGGCTAGTCAAGCCACCTCAAATGAAATATATGTTGTAGTTGGTAGCAACTGGATCACCCCTCTTTGCTCACCTGGATCACATCAGTGTAGATGACCATTTAAGAAGACTTGAGAGGTGGTAGAACCTTCAGCATTATCTTCGTGTCACCTAAAAGTAAAAGCGGCATGTCACTAAAGCAAAACTGAGTAGTTGGTATACAAGACACATCTCAGTCCAGGATGATAGGATGTATGACAGGTGTGACATATTCTACACATGACTCTGTTTACCAGTGATTAAAATATGAGAGTATATATTTTATTGACACTATACTTGATCTGATTTACTCTATTTAATTTACTTCAAAAGGAGAAAATCTTATTTTTCCTCATAGTCTATGATCTATCGCTAAAAACGAGATCCTTGACATACACTGAAATTTGTGGCATCCTCTCAATCAGATGGGAATGTTAGAATTATGATAAATCTGTGAGGCATTACTATAATTTTGATTTCTGGCTTATTTTACCTGTAAAAGCGGGTAGCAGAGTAGAAAAATGAACAGGGACTCCTAAATGAGATAAAAATCTGATTACAAGTGATTTCCTTTATTTTATTTTCATATACTAATTTCCCCATTCCTCTTGGTTCTTCTGTCCTTGTGATGGCACTGGTGTCCCTGCAGTGCTCCCCTTCCTTTGCTGGTTATTGCTACTGTGCTGCTTCCCCCACTGAAGAAGGTCATTCCTACTTGGCACGCTGGGGCTGAGTTAGAACCAGGGACAACAAGCTTTGTTGTTTGCTGCTAGATTTGCTTTTATGGTTCCAATTTTTTCTGCATCTGGTTATTAATGACAAATTCCAAGCTTTTGAGAGCTTCCTCTAATCTGTTATACAATGGTTTTATGCCTTGCGTGAAACCTGCTTCATTTTCCCATTCCTTGAGAATACTGGAAGTATTTGGTTTTATCCTGGCTCTTATGTGGCTCCTTACTTTGTGCTCTGCCACTAAACCCAGTTCTGGGATCATGAGTTTTGGTTCAAAGAGATAAAATTGTCAAAGCTACCCTTGAAGAGAGAGTGGTCCAGAAAATAATTTATCCTCTTTTTCCTTCTGTTAGTGATAAGGATATTTTTAAAAAAAAGATTTCTTTTTGCGTTGGAAAATTTAGGAAGGAAGGACAAAAATCCTAGCATTCAGAGAGTGAAAGTGATTTTTTACTAAAGAGCATGGGGCTTTGTCATCAATGCCAGAAGTGGGGAAAACAGGAATGCTTCCTTCCTCCGCCACCTTTTCACTAAAATGACTAACTATCCCAATGTCTTTGGGAGGCTACAGTTAATACTGTGTCACCATCTCATGTGGCCTCTTGGGAGAAGAAATGTGAGAATGGTGAGAATTCACTTCTGGTATGACCTAAGGGTGGTGTGTTCTTCTACCACGCTACAGGAGTTGTGTCCTGATGTGACATTCCTCAGTTTTGGTAAGATAAAACTCTCATTGCGTATCCAGCAGGTCTTTTGGGAGACATCAAATTCCATGTTTGGACAAGATCTGAATATTTTTTTACTTTCTCTCTATTAAAACCTTTAATACATTTTACATCAACCAAGAAGAGTGTATAGGGAGAGTTTATGTAGCCTTTTAATAACATCTTTCAAAAGAATTTTTTCTCCACTAAATCTTTAGTGTTCCAAGCTTGTTAAATCATTAAGTATCTTTAGTCAACCTTGAAATGTACTTTGGGTTTCGGGAATGAATTCATCTTTCTTTGGGCGACGATTTGTACATCAAAGTTGTGGAAAGAACCCACTACTTCCGTTTGACTGCTCAGAAATGACTTTTTAAATTGGTGGCAACCTCTGTGCAGGAGCTGAGGCTCAGCCCTGCACTTCAGCTCAGCCCAAGAAGAGAGGAGCAAAGAAACCATGCAGGAGGGCTGTCTAATCTCCTGAGAGCCCTGGAGAGATGTCATCCTGCTCTGCATCCCCATTTCAAAGATGCACAGTAAAGCTGTCCAGCTGATGGGGCAAGTTTTGATGGGGCTGAAGTCTGAGAAGCAGAGGTGCAAGATCTCATGTTTTTAATTTCTTTGCTCTGAGACTGCAGCACAGTGAAATGCTTTGTGTTCAGAGGTAAAGAGCACATTTCCTATGAACAGAACACATAAAGCTTTCTCTGTGTTGTGCTATTAAAACAACTCCTAATGCTTTTGCTTAAGAAGTAGATCTCTCTTGTATGCACAAAATTCAGATCGCTCTGGGAGATATGTCAACCCTAAATCCCACAGAGATGGACAGACAGGTCTTTCTGAAGTGCTTCCTCGAAGTGAAATAAATAAGGACAATACAGCATTGAAAACCTCCTATGGTTTCAGAAAATAGATACCCATATTCTATTTGGTAAAATACTACAGATAAGCATTACAAAGTATAGCAAAGCCAACCTAATTATATTACCTTCCAATTCCAGTCTGATCTTTTTCACTAATATTGATTTCACTTTGTATTTCCTTTGAGCTTACAATGGCAACTGAATTAAGCCAATGTACTTAATTTTGATGTCTATCTGTGCGGAGAAAAAAGAATATGCGTCTGGTGGAGATCATTACAGGGAACAAATCCTCCAGTAGATTTTTCTTGTGATATGGTGCAGCATTACTCAACCATTGCATGTGTCTATACAATTTAGGAAAGAAAAATTAGAGATGATTTGCAATTAAAAAAAAGAGCTCAACACAGGCTATTGAAAAGCTCATTAATTTTACAGCAACATCCATATATTGATTTTACTCACTGTAGGTAGAATTTTGATAAAGATGGCATTTTGAAATTGGTCAGAAATTACACTCTCCATTTCTCAGGATTATCTGTTACTATTATAATTTTTTTAAACAAGACTATGTACATGGGTATAATCTATACACATCCACTGTAATTTGTTTAATGATCTTGTCTCCTGGCAGCAGTGTTCACTCTGCCCTAAGTGGAACAGAATAATGAGAAGTTGATTTGATAGACAGACAAAAAGAAAAAAAAGTGTTTTGTAGGTAATGGCAACTTTGAGAAGCTGATATTGCTGAAACAGAAAAGAAAAGAGCTTATAGCAACCATGTGAACTTGGAAGATTAAATATCATGGAATTGAGAATCTTTTAGGATTAGAGATAGGCAAAACAGATTTCAAAGAGCAAAACACTGAGAACAGTTTGGCAGCTCAAACTCAGGGCAAATCTAAACATTGCTTCAGCTGCAAGGAAAAAAAGGAGAATGACAATACCTGGTTTCAATAGTTTCAAAAGGAAATATTTTGGTTCTGTTTTGAAGGTATGCTTGCATAGAATTCTTCAAGGCTAATAAGTCAAGTTTAGGGCTATGTAAAATTTTTTAAAATAAGCCAAGAGATAATAAAATAAAAGGCTTAAGGTCACCTTGAAACATTGGGCTTTTTTCCCCCGTAAGTTCTTTTGCTGAGCAAAAATCCATTATTCACAGTGGCAGCAAGACTTTCAACTGATTGGATATTTACGGGTAACAAGAACATCTAGTGTTTTAACCCTCAGGCTCCAGGACATCTTCTGTAACTTCTGGCAATGGAGCTGTTAGGGGGAGTACTCCTGGGAAGGGAGTACGTGATTTCTGACTCTGAAGCTTTGAATTGTGGTCTGAGGTAGTTACTAGATTTTGTACCACAAAGCAGCTCCCTCAGACAATTGTAGTTTTCACAGGAATGTTGGACTCTGGTCTGAAGCCCTAGACATGACTTTGCTGCAGGTAAGCTGTGAAGGATGGTAATGAAGGCAGGATGCTGACAGGCACAAAGTACACCCTCTTGATAAGTGCTATATAGACATTATTTGTCATCCAAAACCACAGAGTTGTTGTGCCTTCTACTTATGAAAACCCAGGTCTATTTGTGCAGAATTGAACTGAAAGGAGAGTAAAAGAATCCACTGCAATGTTTAGAATTTGCATATTCATGAAACTTAATTTACTAATCACAGGGCAGCTAGAGAATTGGCAGGCACAGCTTTTGCACAGGCCGGTTTTTTATTGTTGGAAAGCAATAAGCAGTAACACCCCAAGGCTTCATATTTTGCATTCACCTCTATAGAACATAATAAAATATTGAGCATTGTAATACAGGTGGGTGACTAATTGAGATGAGTTGTGTGAGGGGTGGGCAGGCAACCTAGACACCACCCAGAGTTGTTTGAGTTTGCCTCTACTGTTGACAGTCACAGCTCTGGCTAATTAGGGGTTGCTGTCAAATGCTCAGCTTTGGTAGCATAGGTGGAGCTGCCAACATCTGTATACACCTACAATATACATGCTACAACCTCAGTGCTATAGATTTAATCCCACCCTTTTATCTTTCCTTTTCTTTATTCTTTTTATTTTTAACACAGATAAGGACACTTTGGATGCCATTGTCCTCATTATGAATTGAGTTTGAGCTTCAGTCTGATGGATTTTATTCTCTACCTTGTATCTTGCTGGCTGTGCATGCACAACTTTTTTGATAGGGACCTTATCCTTTTGTGTTAATTTGATATCTGACATTCAGAAAATGACCCTGCTGCAACAAAGATGATGATTGCTTTTTACCAATTAAAATATACCCTGACATGGAGTATTAGGCCAGCTATTTATGTTAGCATTTTAAAAGTATCTGTCAGTCAATGCAAATTGTAGGACTGGAAAAGGCAGGAGTTGAATAAACTGGTATGTGAATTCAGGCAATTAATTTTCAATTTTTCAGAGAGAAAATAGGCAGGGAGTCTTTGATCTTTGTCATTTTCCAAGAGGGAGACCCCAAGGAGTGTGCACTCATTTATTTTATGATATCCTTACCCTATGAAAGTGTTAACTTGTGTAAATTAAAATAACGCACCTGGATTTCCTTAAAAATCTCTCAAGTATTTTACTTCTTCTGCTTGTCGGGCTCCTTAATTTCGTAATTTCACACTGCCTGTCCTTCTCTGAACATCCCCCTCCTCACTCAGTGGTCGGCCCTGTCCCTATGCGCAGTTGTTGCCTGGGGTGTGAGCAGCACCTCGGGTGATGAATATGTAAGATGAGACACCCACCTGGCTGTCTGGAGCTGTCAGCTTCCTCCCTGGCAGGTTTCCTGTGTGGTGGTCTCAAGCTAATTTAGGCCAGTTGAGGATTACCATTTCTGCTCACCCCAACAAGTGAGTTGAGGCTGTTATTTAGGAATTTCTGAGCATAGTGATTATATTTGGAGAGGAGCAAATGCCTCTGCATTCCTGCCCTTTATTATCATTACCATGACAGATAGAGATGGACACACACAATATGTTGTCCTAGAATTCACACTGTTCCAAGGTCTCTCATGTCACTTTGAAACCCAAATCCTTCACATGACATCTGGTATATAATAAACACTTTGAATTGTTGAGAGACGGCAGTGGCAAAACCACACGTATTATAATTTTTAGAAGTTTACTAAAGAGGGCAAAGCTTGATATCTAAGTTTTCATGTATACCAGTGCTACCAGGTTCATAGTCTTGAATGCCTTGTGGCAGTCCACTATTAGTTGGAAGCACTGGGACAGACCCTATTTCTTATTTTTTATTTGTTTCTTTCTTTCTTTTTCTTTCTTTCTTTTTTTTTTTTTTTTAATGGCTAACCAGAAGAGCAAGATGCAAAGACAGAAGAAGGTCAACTTCGCCTTCTGTCTCCATGTCAGCCACCAGCATTTTTTGTTTTTGGAAAGAATATGCAGAGTCTACATCTTAATTGAACTTCCATTAATTGAATTCTCTTTTTCCCATTGCTGTGCACAGACATGACATGCGGTGGGCTTGCTGCTGGGCTGCCTTTGCTTCTTTTTACATACATTTGTTGTTCAAGAAAATCTAAGCTTTTGTAATAACTTTCTGCTGTGTTATTCTGGCCAGTGGTTTCTAGATATCAGCTGAATTTCAAATATTGTTTTTCAGTGTTTCTTTTAATAATGTATTTCATGAAAAAGGGATTATCTTTGTGATGGTCATTGTGAGTAAACAGGGACAGTGCAATAGGTTTAATGTAGTACAAAGACTAGAGCATGTGATTAACAGGTAATATTGACAAAGGATTATAAATAACAGTGTTTTTATCCAGGATTTATTTTGCGGTGTTGGATTGCAATGCAAATTTAAAAATGGATGGTCTTTTTCTTGGAGATTACTTTCACTGGAAGTGCTTTTTGCATGGACCTGTGACAGATTTGGCTCAGCCCACTCACTAAGAATTTTCTGCAGGTGTCAGTGCTGGGTGGTAAGTTGGTGTTAAAGTCAAAGACATGGGAAAATACACATTAGCTTTGCTTTGTGCACCCTGCTATAAATGCAAAAAAAGATTATAAACAAGGCTCTGTTAATGGCCTGCCAGTACCAACAGTACCATCACAATGAGAAAATTTGTGCAATGAGAGAAAAACGTGTAGCCCTTTGCTGGCTGGATGCCAGGAACACATAACTAAGTGGCATTTTGCAGTGAAGTGCCCCCATGCCTCTGAGTTCCCAAAGCAGGTGAGTAGGCTTGAGTACTTGCTACCATTACAAGATTTTAATTTATATATTTTTTTCTTTTTAAAAAGAGTGGCTAGTCAAGGAAGTAGCATCTACCATCTCTTTTGAAGAGAATGAGAGGGGAAGGACCTTGCTCCCTGATTTTTTTCACCCTAGGTTCAAGAGGGACTATTTCTTCACAACAGCAATTCCTTAAGTGGGAGATATGCATATTCAAATTCTTTCATTGCTTGGTCATAATTTTTAAAATAAGTTTGTCTTCTTTAGTTCTCTGCACAAGGCTCCTAGTGCTTATAGACTGCAGAATGCCCTTCAAAAGAGAAAATAATGATGAAAATATCCCTGGGATAATAATTCCATGGTAAATTCTAATCTTTCTTTAATTCCTTCAAGAAATTACAGAGAAAAAATATAAAACAGAGAATCAGAAGAGGAACTTACCTGTCTGTAGGATTCATAATTTGCTAATGGGAGGTTTCTTTTGGATCCGTCAGCTGTGTGCTCCTCCACCAGCACAGTCCTGAATTTTTCCTGGATTTGTGGTTTTGTAGTGGGTTTTTTTTAACTTTTGATAAATGGCAGGCCCAACAAGGGATATTGCTGGAATTGTTCTCTGTTATCACCATTTTCTGAGTTACTAATTTTCTTGGCCTTGATGATTAATAGTAGATGATTTATCATATTTATATAGGTGGCAGGGGAGAACAGACACCCTAATAGAGTTTTGTCCTTGTTACAGTGGCTACTGTAGAATTATGCATTGAGTTCCCCACATACCTCCCCCTGCAACCTGAATTCTGAGTAGATGAATCAGACAAAGGAGATGATAAAAATACCATTAACCTCATTTTACATTCAGGCAGTTGAGTCAAAGAGGAAAGAAATGATTTCTCTAAGGTCTGTGATGGAGGTGTGAACAGAAATCAAAGTTCCCAAGCCCTTGACTCAGTTTATTTCTTATTAGTATTGCAGCAAGTAGACACATGTCCCTCAAAGACCTTCTCTTCTTGATAAACTATGTGCTTGTGCAGTAAAAATCCTCCCAGTTCCTCTCCAGAGACTCTGTGGTCCAGGCACATTAAAATGTCTCTGCCACAAGGGCATCTCACCAAGCCTGCCTTGGGAGATGCTGCTGCCACAGATTTATAATAAGGATGTGTGTGAACTCTCCTAATCAGAAGGGATGGTTTTATTTTGTGTGTTAGAGAAAAAGACACAATATGGTCTCCTTCAGGGTGAGGAAACCTGCCTTTACAAATCAATGGTTTATATGGAGAAAAGAGGGCACCTGCTTCTCTTCAATGACAAGGAAAGGTTTCTCCTGAAGAGAGAGCAAGCTGGGGTTTTCTGGGATTTAACTTTCCTTTTGGATGCTGCACATTCCGGTGAAATGTGAGGAGCTATGAGGATGTTCAGCTGTAGTGTTGCAGAAGAGTTATTTGCCTGGCAACCACTTTTGGTATAAGGTAATGTGCTTCATAAATAGGAATGTAAATTTGAAAAAGGTTGAGAGGAGGCTATTCTATAATTAATTTTTCTTCCTCAGGAAATTAGGTGATTCCTTGATATTTATACAGCACTCTTTGTTGATTGCCTTGGCTTTGAAGAGGGTGGACTCCCCAGGACTGGCCAGTGGTCAGATGGACACGATGAACATTCAAGGTCAAGAGTATATTGCATTATGAGTAGCCCTGGCTGGACAGAAACATACGTTCCTCATTAGGACAGCCATCGTAGCAAATGAAATTAGAGTCCTATAAATCTGATTGTGTCTGGGCTAGAGTGAGGTAGTGTCTCAGTGCTCAATTTCGCAGTGTACAGAATGCCATATGCTGCAGGAATTCAGGAACTTTCTCTGTGGCAAAGAGAAAAGGAAGAGCCCAGGACAGCAGGCGTGACACTGAATGCAAAAACTGTGAATATGTTGAAGGATGACAGAGGAATTTCTTTGGCGACAAATCTACTTTTCCAGCCTATTTCTTTTAAAGAAATTGAACAGGGAGTGTCTGCCACCTTTTGCTGTCTGTCAGCCTGACTGTAACATTAATTTAGGAGAAGTCATCTCAGCAGCAGGTTTGGCTAGGAAAGGAAATGAAAGACTGTATCCACTCTTTATCTGCCTTTGGTATCTCAGCAGTTAAAGAATTTCAGTGATGTTTCATCATCTCTCCCCTCGTTAATTCATTTTTCAGAGAGACAATAAGAAGGATAGTTTAGAGAGATAAATGCAATTGATGATGTAATGAAAAAAATCAGGAAACAATTATAAAACCTTTTTTATGAAATGTTTTATGAGTCTGTATTTGCATCTGGGGAATATTAGAGTAAATATTGTGCAGGGAAATTAGTTTTAATTTCATGCTAACGGAAAAATCAATTTGGTTCTAATTAGGTTATGATTTTTAAAATACAATCAGGCAGTCATTTCAGTGTTTTGATTAGATTGTCCTATCATTTGTTTTGGTTTTGATAAATGCTACTTCAGAAAATGCCTTTCAACACAAAAGCCTATCTGCAGCAGAATAAGTTTTATTTGGGAGACTTATTCTAAAGGCAGTAGTGTAAAAATTCTTAAAGTGGCTCAGTGGCTGCAAGCAATATGACTGTAGTGAATCGAGCTGTGGCGCTTCAGTCCACAGTACAATGTAATGCAGGTGTGGATTGGATGAGTGAGAATTGTTGTTGATTTTTTAATTTCTATCTGTTCAATAAGGTCTTGTAACTCCTCTGCCAGAGAAAAAATTCTCTTTATTAATTACTAGTTGCAGGGAAATGAACTGAGGGCAATGCTGCTTCCCATACTTGCATGCTTAAGTGTTTCTTGACCTTGCAACATGTGAGCTGGTGAGGGTTTCCATGACTTTTTATATAAAATATGCCCTGAGAAAACCAAAAAATAAAACACAGCAACATATTAAGGTTGTGATCTTCAAGCTGCTTTTGAAAATTTCAGCCAAGATCATCATATGAAGTTATCTCAAAACATAAAATTGACAAATACATGGATGGTATGTGAGTGTAGTATAGATGTATATAATCTATACCATATAAAGTCTATACAGTGTTAAGTCTATAGAACGTTGAAGCTTGTTTAAACTACCTTTAATTTAAAAAAACAAGGCTTAAAGAAAAAGGGTTGGAGATCCTTGTCACCACTATGATCCTGCATGGTTTTCTTCTTGTGTCTTTGGTTTTCATTTGAACAAATAGACATTTTTGTTCTCTGAATGGTGCTGTAGTTGCTTTGCTAGCTCAGCTACATAGCTTGGCTTCTGTGGTGATCCATACTGGGAGATGAAATGGTGGTGTTTTCTTTTCACTTCTCTCTATTCTCTGTTTGCCTACTCCATCTTCTTGTGTGTGTTTTTCTGTCCCTTTGAGTGACAAGTGCCTTTACTGAACAGTATATTATAATCAAAATGTCTTGTGCAAGAGCTAAAACTGAAAATACTGGCATTAAAAATTAATATGGTTGTCAATCAGATGTCCACTTTTGCATGTGGCATTGCTTGAGGTAAAGTATGGCATTACCCTTACAAGATCTATGATTTAGATTATTTCTTGGGACATGACAAGACTTTTTTTCTAGGTTAGTTGCAAGGAGCATTATATGAAGTTGATAAAACAAAAAAAAAAAAAAAAGGGGAGAAAAAATGGCAGTGTACCCTTCTATCATCAGTAAAGAATATAAAACCATTTTTAAAATCACCATGAAGGAGCAAAACTCGGGAAGTGTGAGGTTATGCCATTTCCTCAAAGAAATTCTTAGTATGAAATCTATGCAAACTTTAATATAAAAATTAGAAATCATACACTGAATAAGCTTTGATGTTTAATAGAAAACACCAGTGATTTGCAAGAGTTTTATTTGTACTATAAACTATCTCCTGAGGCTTTTTCTGAGGGATTTTTTTTCCTGGATATTTGAATTTTAAAAGCTGTTTATGATGTATTTTTCATGTTGCACAATTTATACTATGGCCAGTGATTGGAATGGCTGCTTAAATAATATATTCAGGTTGTATCATATACTCAGAATTTTTAATTGTACTTCCTGCAACTTCTGGATTAATGGGCATAAATTCATCATGGGTTATTAATAAGATTATTAAAATCATAGCAGTTAAATCCTTTTGAGACTTCAAGTTTGCAGACTTAAGCAGACCAGAATTTGTAGTCCCATTTCAGATTGCTTGGAGGACTTCCAACCAGGGTGGTAAGTTAATTAATAACAGCACACCAAGCCAGTGCACTCAAAACGTGTGTTGGACAACAGGTTGAGGAAATGTTGTTTTTGGATGTATTTCTAAATCTATGTGGATACTAATGGAAATTTCACAAGTCCTGTGTCTGTGGAATTGGCAATATATTGATAAAAGTCAATGTTGTCTAGGAGAACTTTCTGTCTTAGGTTTTCCTCTATGGTCAACACAATAAAAGAGAAATGCTTATTGGAGGATTCTTTCCATAAAGAAACTGAACTGCAGTCTGTAAGGTTCTTCCTTGGCTTGAATAAGTGTTTTTGAATATCTGCATTGAGATCTAATTTTCCTGATCACAAAAGGGAATTCTGACTTCAGTGAATTAGGAGCCTCTTTAACTCTTCAGTCTCCTGGAAGGTTGCCATGGGATATGGTGAAATACAGCTTCCAATAGAGGAATACTGAGGTGAAGACCTGCTTATGCAACTTAAACATTGTTTATAATCCATGATCTCCTTTAAAATACTGTACCCTTAATGATCAGCATTGTAGTCATGCAACAAAATAGAGAAACACACAATTCTTTGACTCTCTTGCAGGAAAAGCTATCTTTTGTGCTTACTTAGTGTGGCAAAGTGGGCCTTGTCTCATCTCAGTTGTTAAGGAAAAGATAAACTGAAAAAACGTTTTCTAGCCTTATTCTCAAAGTAAAATTCTAAATATATTTAGGGGTTTTTTTTCTTTCTTAGGAAGAAGTGACAGTTTATAATATCTTTTTATTAGCTGAGAAACCTGATAATATTTGTGTGATTTGCACATGTCCTCTGGTGATTGGCATGGATGAAACGTGTGACATGCTCAGAAGTGAGAGCAAGTATGCACATATGAGAGCAGTTAGGTGTGTTCAATGCCATAAGGAGGTTCCTGACAGCTGAAATTTTAGCTCTACTCCTTTCTCTGACAACAAATTCAGGCTCAACCTGTTCACAGTTTTCTGACTTGTACTTCACTGGTACAAAATCTTGAGAAGCAACCTTTTTTCCCCCCATCTGATTTGTGTCTTGGACTGGCTTTGTGAGCCAGTCCAAGGCAGCACATTCAGCAGTTGGGCGCTCTGCCCTGTCCGACCTGTGCTTGGCTCAGGACTGGTGATGAATGGGTTACACAGCTCTCAAGCATCCCAGGTCTGGAAATGGCCCTGGTATAATTCTACTTCAGGCAATTATTTAAGAGCATATACCTAAATTTTGCAGTGCTGTATCACAACATGGTAAACTCAGGCAGAGGTATCTCAAGCCTTGATGAGAAAGCACTTTGCTTTCTGAGCTTGCTTAATTTTCTGCTCATGGCTGTACATAATGCCAGGTGTTTCAGGCAGCCTGAGTATGTCTAGGACAGAGGAAAGACTAAATTTTATGTTTCATATGCATAGAATTGTGTGGCTCTGCTTGTGCCACTCTGAGGTGAAGCACTACAAATCTGTGAGATCAATATTCTACTGCCTTGGGATTCTTCTGGAGGAAAACTGGTCAAGACAGATCTATTTTAGACTTCTTTAGAGTGGCATTAAAATTGGTATAACTGCCTTTAATGACAAAAAAATTACAGAGGGCATTAAAATCATGAAGGAGCAAGGAAATTTCCTATGTAGGTTTCTGTACAACTATTTCCTCCTTATTTTTTTTCAAGAAAACAAAGTTAAAGTGCTGTGTGAGTAGAGGCACAGCTCTGTTCCTGCTTCCCCACAGGCTTGGACCTGTGGAAGGAGAACTCCACATTGCAGGGCTCTGGACAGGATGGGCCTCAGGCAGATGAGAGGGGAGGCAGAGGATCCTCTGAATTTGCTGAGCTCTGCTCTTTGCAAAATAAGCATAAATGCTAGAACATTTATAGTTCCAAAATACACTCCTTCCCTCCACACCTCAGAATTTTTCTATGCTGGTTAGATGATGCAATGACCTTTAGAAAAGATAAGAAATAATGTTCTGGTGTCCTGACTGAATTTTTGAGCTAAATCAGGCAAATGGTAATGCATCTATTGCCTACCCCTTTATTCTATTCAATGCCATTAAAAAAAATGGACTTTGGATCTGGCCTGAATCAACAGAAGTATAAATCCAGGGATGAATTTTAGTTTCAGTTTTCCATCACTTTAATTTTCTCACCTCTTGATGTGACTCTATGGTGAGTAACAGAGGTGTGAACTGATTTTTGTGGAGTGGCTTGGAGCATAAGCTCATGCAAATGAGTGCATGCTTTGGCTGATACAATTACTTTGCCAGGGGTTTGCACCTTTCCTCAACCAGTGGCCTGCAGAGCTCTGCTTGTGGGGTAAGAAACTGTTCAGCACAGGAAAAGGCTGCTTTAAATGAAGTGACACTGCTGGCAGCCAGGAGGATACTAAGAATAAATAAAGAAAATTAACTGGAGACACAATACAGGGTTTATCCCAGCTATTACCTGTGTCATTTGCCTGTATAGCAAGACCTGTGCCTGAATAATTTATACTTCTAGATTTTGTGGTACCTGCATTCATCCCACACAGGATCATTCGACAAATGACAAGGAAATCTGAGCTGAGAAATGAACGTTGAAAGGAATCATATGTTTAAAGTAAATGTTGAAAGCAGATGATATCCATAAGGCACAGAGCATGGAACAGAAGATTCACAAGCCTTGCAGGAAGTTGCTTTATTATTCTAACCTATAATCCCTGCTGTGAGGAATGCTGCCTTTCAAGCCCACGTATGGGGTGTTTCTCTGTGATAAGAGGAAACTTTAACAGGCTGACTGTAGACATTTCCAAAGTACATTAAATAGCAGATTCTTATATAAACTCTGCTGCAAAGACAGCAATATGCCTCCCAACTTCATTTCTAAGTGTAGGGTTTCCATCTTTTATTATCTCCCAGTATCTTTACATTCCATAATCTGTTCCACAAATTGATGCTAATATGACATTTTGGAAACTGCAGTCAGGGCTTTCAACCTGAACCAAAGATGTAATGGAAAAAAAAACCAAATCAGTGACTTGTTGAATCCTTAGGTCAAGCAAATTGTTACTTTGCTGGAATGCTGTTGAAGGATGTCAGTTTTCTTCATGACAGCCTCTAGCCCTGGATCCAATGGAATGGAATGTCATGAGTCTAATGAATATCAATGGCATGTGACCCATGAAATTACACACACACATATGATCTGTCAAGCAGTGTTGGCTGCTATAAAAAAAGAGAAAAGCAAAAAGGCAACTTCTGTATAATTCAGTAAACCAGTCACAGTAGGAATTCAAGTCTCTTTGAACCTGGTGCTTCCTTGTTAGAGGTCTCCTTTCCACGAGCTGCTAATCTGAATTGGTTTTTTTCACTGTTTCAGGAGTGTAGAGGTGTGTGTTGCTTGTGGTGTTACGTGAGAATCTCTCTCCCCTTCAGGCAACCTTTGGGTGTTCAGTTTCTGCCCAGGGCCTCTGTCTCTTTCAAAAAGAAATAGAAGAACCTTGCATTGCCAATAGGGATTAATTTTTCTCCTTTTTGAAGGTACTTGTGTACTTGCTCACCATGATGAGCCATTTAATTCACACCAGCTAAAGGATGACTGTGCAGGTGAATCCATGTGGGTGCAGAAGGGCTGTGCAGTGTCAGTGGGAGAGGGAGTTTCCCAACATACTGGGGTGAAGGGGACTGAGATGTGACTCTAGGCTGTATTTTCTTGGATGCTCCAGTGCTAAAAATTGTTTATTAGAAAAGTCTGAGATTTTTTTTTAGTGTCTTGTTGAGGGGTAAATATTTTACACAGCAAAAATAAGGATATATGCTACATTCACATCAATTCACTCATGTGTTCTTTTAAAACAAACCCACAAATAAAAAAAATTCATGGTTGGTGTTTCACAGTAAGATTGCTCTTCAAATAGATTTTACAGGTTGCTTTTATAGCACAACAGTAACAGCTGCAAGTCCATGTACAAGGTTGTGTAAAATTTTGATTTACAATTTTATTTTTCATGAAGTGTGTACCTTATTTTTATTCATTCCTTCTCTAGCCAGCATAGCTGTTGATGGCAAAGTGGAAAATATTCTTCTAGTGTAAAGAGAAAAGGAAAAAATGAGGAATGTGTTACTTCACTCAGAAAAGTAAGATGTTTGCATTTGTTAGCCTTCTGTTTTCTGTAAAAATCCTTGATTAAATATATTTCAAGAATGTTTTAAGGATCACTTGTCAATTAAAAAAAAAAGGAATTTTGAAACCCAAACATTCATTACGAAATTATTTTTTATGAGACCAGAAGGATCTCTGGATAATAGGCATTTGTTCCAAAACAAAACAGTTATTTGTTCAGGGTATGGAAGTTATTAATTATTTACACCTATTCCTACCTCAGTTCTACCTCTAGTTAAAATTCATGGCCTAGGCACTCATCAAATATTGATTTTTACCAAAGTTGATGCTTTCCCTTTAACATTATTATAACGAGGGATAAAAATCAAATTGCCTTCACTGAAACTCAATCATTCTCACAAGCCATCTGCATTGATCTTTTTTCTAGGTTTTACCATAAATTATTCTATTCAATTAAGTAAACCTCACACATAATGACATTTTGTGAACTAAATAATTTATTGACTATTTTCAGCTAAACTTACCAGACTCTGATGCACAGTTATTTTCATAACATTAATAGTAATATATATAAAACCCCCTTGCAACTGAATGCGTGTCAGATTCTTTGTTTGGAAAGAGGAATCACCTGGGAGGTAGAAATCTTCAGAAAAGAAACAAATTCTGTCGTCATCCCATTTGAGTGACTCAGTCCTTTCTCTTTAGCAAAAGAGAAGGGCTGCATGCAAGGCTTTTTGGCGACAAAATAATTGCAAAATGATTTTCAGCTAAAAGTGGTTCTATTAGCAACAAGGATTGTAAGCAAATTGATAACAACTGGTCTGTTTTACACTTCACTGGTGAGACCTGATGAATATAGTAACTCCTTGGAGGGGTTCAGAGAGTTTTCCTCCTCTGTAGAGTGGTGGTTGTACCTCTGTGTCACACACATTCTTGTCACCTCTTGACAGTTCATCTGGAAATCTGCCCATTTTCTAAATGAGTTTGTTTCACATTTGAAAAGTCATTCACCTCTGGTAGACTGAATTTTCAAGTGGACGGCATTCTGAAATCTACTCCTTCAAGCAAGGAGGAGGATTGCTCCCCTACATGAACAGGCTGTGTTTTGTGGGTAGTTGATTGGGTACAAACTGAGTCACAAACCTTAGATACTGATCACAAAACAGATTTTTCAAAAATGCATGGATTTTAGGAGAATCTTGTCGTAACTGTGAAGGTGTAGTTGGTGTAGTTCATCATATATGGCAAGTTTCTCTTGGTGTGTCTAGGGAATGTCTGACGTGAGCTGGACTTAGCAAACAGACTGGATGCAAACAAATTGTCCTTTGGAAAAAGAAGAGCAAAATATACTTAGGTATTGTGTATATGGAGTATATATGGGTACATTTCATTGTTGAAGATGACACTGAATGCAGGAATGCTTGTAAATAAGCAGTGCCAACACTATGGCATAGAAGAGAATTTGGAATATGTGTTGTGACTTTGATTTTAGCATGAATTGTACACTATGAGACTTTGTTTCCTTTACAAATTGTAGTGATCATTTATGAGAAGCATGTTTCTGCTAAATTGAGAGAAAGTCAATATATGGTAATAGTATTGTTCAAAAGCTAGAGAAGCCCTAGTAAAACCCAAAAAACCCCTGTTTAAAATAGCATGAAATATTTAACTCACCTTAGAGAGCTTAGAATTTTTGTCTTAATTTTTTTTTATTTGTGTAAGACCAGTAGTTCCATAACACAAATCAGTGTGGAGAGGCAGTAAGCATCCATAAAATTGTGTTGTATTTGTGTATTCTGGTAGGAATAGGATAGGAAAGGGTAATTGTTCTTCATTCCTTCATCTAGGATGGAAGTTCCTGTTTATTTCTTTCACTGCTTTTCTGCCTTTGAATCCTTTGGTGCCATCATTTTGAAAGGTTGCTACTGCTGCTCTCACTGTGTCTTGCAATGTCAAAGCAAATAATTAATTTGCAGGTAAATAGTAAACTATTAAGTTTAAATGCAAAAGCTTGTATTGATTTAATTCCCCATTCAATCAGGTAATTTTGTGGTTCAGTACCCATGCACTAAAACATGTAGCCCAAACACAAAATATCACTTTGCCTTGCTCAGTGCTTGGAGTTACTCTTGGAAGAAAATAGAGCTCACTCTTGCTGTCTGTGTGTGCTTATCTGTGCTACTCTCTTTATGTTTGGGTACTGCTTAGGAATATAAAGCATCCCAGTCTGCTGCCCTGACTACTTGCAAATTCAGGTTTTCTTGCTGCTCTTTGCTGGTGAGATGATGTTCACAAAATTGGACCCTGATTGTGCCACAATTTTGAGACCGCTGAATGTGAATTTTGATTTTAGTCTCTTTATTGTGCTTGCTGGGTAATAGTGTCACACCTTTCACAATGGAAAAGATAAACAGAGTGCAGGATAGGCTCTCTCTTACATCCCACCCACTGCTTTTATTCAAAAGAGATAAGAGTCAAAGCTTTGCTGGAATCCTCCTATCTTTGGTAACAAGGTTTTCTCTCTGCTGAGATTTAAGCGAAGGGGAATTCACCTGAGCATGAGCTCATTTGTCCAATGGGCATCTGAGATTCTGCTGATCTCCAGTCCTTATTTAGCTGTGAAGGTAACCAAACATCCAATAGGTTGGTTGTGAACAGGGACTTAAGAATTTGGATCAAGCTGTTGTTCCTTGAACTTCTTTTACTCTGTGATGGTGGTTAGCCATAAAGGTAATGCAAGCTTTGCTTCCTTGTGCTTTGGCTTTATTAGCACCAGTGGGACCTAAAGCTTTTTACTTTTCATTCCACTTGAGATTCTTTTCTCTGAATTAATGGATATTTTGAATAAATCATTTTGAGACAGGGCAATGCATGCTGTAGGGAAAAAGAAAAAAATTATTGAGCCAGCATACCTGAACAGGTTTCATGTCTATTACTCACATACTTTGTGAGGCCATTACATGTGTAACTTAATGAGGATTTTTCTACTTTGAACCACAAAAGACATATATGCCTGACTCACATGCCCAAGTGCTAGACAAAGAGAATGAAACTCAAGCACACTAAGCTTTTCTTTGTAGATATATTATCCATAAAGCATCCAATCTTAGTGCTGCCAGTGTCCCACTGAAATGCTCTGAATGGACCAATTTATTCTTGTATCTGGAAAAATGATCAGCAAAGAAACAGTCACTGCTGCCTGTACTCCAGGTAATGTGAAGTGTTTTATAGTTAGCACTGAACAAGAAGAATTCATGCTGGGATATATTTTAAAATGTTAATTATAACAAAAACCACCATCAGAATGACTGCCATTGTTTCTGATTCATGATAAGGAAATTTCCAGAGGGAAAAGAACAAAAATACCAACTATGCTCTCCCTTTGCTATTTTTCTGGGAAATCACTGCAAAGGTAATACAGTGTTGGATATTCCTATCCTTTCCTATCCAGGTTTTGTGGATCCAGACTGATCTACCCTTACTTGTCTAATCTACCTGCCAAGACGAAGACTTCACCAGAGGATGTCTTATTCCTTCTTTTTTGGGATTTGCCTTTTGTGACTAAAGCAGAAGCAATTCCCAAGTCCCAGGCACATCTTGATCCACACTGGGATAGGACCTGAGCAAGCACCAGCCTTTTCCTGACTCCCCCTGAGGGACTGTGAACACCTGTGCCCAGCAGGAGCTTTTGTGTGCTCTGAGCAGACACAGATCTGAGGGGATGAAGGGCTGAGGAATAAGTGTGCAAAAAATCAAAGCCCTGAACTTATTCCAGGATGGAATGAATCACTACAGGAATAGACTCTCATCTTTTACAGAATCAACAGCCTTTCAGGTGTTTCAATGGGAACAGATGAGTTCCTTCCTTGCAGGTGAATCTGGAGAGTGGTGACTGAAGGCATGAAAAGGGTTGCAATGTGCCAGGTGATCAGGATAAGTGTATCTGCCTCTTCTTACATCAAGGCATGGGGAGTTGCTGGAGGGGATCTTCCTTTTCACCTGTCTGGGGTACAGTGTTGTGCCCATGGCTGGTCAGTGCAAATGTTCCTGGCACTGCGCTCTTTCCAGCCTAACCTTGGGAGTACACAGAATATTAGAATGGTTTGGGTTGAAAGAGATCTTAAAGATAATCTCATTTCAATCCCCCTGTCACAGGCAGGGATGCCACCCACTGGACCAGGTTGCCCAGGGCCCCATCCAACCTGGACTTGAACTCCTACTTGAAACCAGACTGGGAAGAGGCACTGCCCAGGAGTGAGCAGCTGTGATGTGGAAAGGCTTCAGCTGTGCTAATTGCACAGGTTTCAATCTGCACAGGTGCTGACACACCACAGCCTGTGTGGCTGGGTCACTTTTATCTTCCCACAGATCAGTACCTACAGTACCAACATCCTGCAAGCCACATGCCTGGATTTCACCAACCAGTGTTTAGATTCAGCTGACTCTGTTGTTACTGTCAAGATTGGAATTGAGTGGGAGATGAAAAGCAGTCCCTGTGAACTTGCAGCCACTGGAAACACAGTCGATTACTACAGGAGAACTGCAGATAATTCCACAAATAACATGGGGCAACAACTTTTGATCTGTTCCATCTTTAGTCACTCATTTCAGTTTGAAGTACTGGGGATAAAGTCTAGGTGTACAGGCTCATTGACACTAACTCTAGCAAATTCTGGACCAAATTCCCTGGAGAAGATGAACTCTTATACAGTTCATTGTCTTGATTTTCAAGTGGAAAGAGTCTGATGGAAGTCTAGTCATCAGCTGAGAAGCCCTACTTAGAAATTTCGTGTTGGGCTTTAGTAGCCAAAGAAGTGGCTTGTTTTTTCAGATTTTGATTTTAGAAGTCATCCCATCTTCTGCTCAGAATTTTAATTTTACTATGTAGGTTAGGAGTGAGAGCTTCCCTTTTTAGTGCCTCTCTCTTTAAAAAAGAAAAATTCTGCTTTATTCTTTAAGTGTCCTCAAGCAGACAGCTGAGCTAAAACTAAAGCTATTTAACTGGAAGACAGATGCCAGGGAGTTAGTGAGAATGGTCTGGATTAAGGTTAGTCTCATTACTTTCTGACATTCATAGCAATTCTATGAGCAGTAAACTTCCATTCTCAGCAAATTTCCAGTGGTAACAAGACTTGTTCAGATAGAGTTTGGCTGATGTGCTCTATTCCTTTCTTCTTGATTTCCGGAAGAGTCTTCTGATCTTTCATGAGTGGGGATGAATGTGAAAGGGTTCAAATACTGACCTTGCCTTTATCCCTGGGGAGGAGGAAGGAAAACAACCTGCAGCTCCAAGTTCATAACTGCAACCCTTATACATGTGTAGATGGGACAGTTTTTGCTAAAAAGCTTACCTTTTCCTTACATTGCTGCCCATTAAACTCTTTGCAGAAAAGAAAAGCAGAAAACTTGCTGTATGTAGCTCTTATTCTACACATATTTTTTGTCTCAGAAATGTCTTGCCTTAACCAAAGGCTAGTAATAAAAGTGGGAGAGATAAGAAAGGAACCTGCTTGCTGCTAGTAACTCAAGATTTACTACTTGAGTTACTCCATGCACTTCAAAGTGGCCATTTTCCATTTGCAGCCATAAGATCTCCAAAAGTTGTGTTTCTGGGCACCTACTTGCAGAGACAGATAGCAGCATTATGCACCCTCCTACATATTGCATCAAGATAAGTTACATGGCATGACATACTATTCCAGAGCTGTCAAAAAGTTGGACTCTGCTGTCCTTTATCATTTTGTTTACATCTGAGTGTCTGCAGGTGACTGGAGGTGTCATTCCACTGAAAATCAGACAGCTGAGCCAGCAATGAAATGTTAGTCCTGGGGAATAAGATTGCTGTAACCTTCTAGACAGGGGCATACAATTGTCTTTTTGAAAGCCACCATGCTGCAGGTTAACCTGTTGATTACTCTGCTTTGACTCTGCACGTATCAGAGCTTTGGACTGGCAGGAAAAGAGAAAAAAGTTCTGTTAAACCATGAATGTCAGTGAAAACTATGAATGACTCCATGCTGGTGCTGACAGCATCCTTTATTTTTTCTCCCTACACTGTAACATTATGTACTGTAGATGTAACAGGAAATGCTAAAAAGCACATCTTTTCATCTGGGCCTTTTTTCAGTCCTTCTTATATGAAAAACCATATGTCTCTGTCCATGTAAGTGTCACATTTCACCCTGCTGATCCAATTTATCCAGTCTGAACATTTGTCCTAATGCTTTTATACAAATACATTTTCTCTGCCCAGATTCTTGTTTGTGTCACGGTCTGTTCCTGTTATAGATGAATGTAGATTTGTCAACAAAAAATCCACCCCAAAAAAATTAGAATCTAATCCAAAGCCTCATTGACGTCAGCAGAAATACTCTTACTGACTTCAGTGGTTCTACAGTGCCCTTTTCATGCTTCCCTAATTTCTGTAAATGTATCTGTTTTAGAGTGAAAATATTTCGTCCCCACAGTATCTTTTTTTTTTTTTTAAGTCTGTGTAATGATAGGGAAATATTGAGCAAACAAAATTAAAATTGTGCTGTTTAGACGTGATTTGGCAGATGGGTGCTCTTTCTTAAAAGAAACTATGTGCCTGTCCTTGTGGATACCTGTGGGTTTAGCTTTAAATTCCCTGAAATCAGGTAAACTAGAGTTTAAAACCACCCCTTGCCCTGGCAAGGCAGAACTGGGCTCCTTGCCTGCAGGCAGATGGATCCACCCGGGATCCCAGCTGGGAGCTGCAGGAGGCTGGATGTGGGGCTGAGTGTTTAAAAACAGACCAGCCCTGTTTTTCTTTCCCAGAACTCAGCTATCTCTGGTGGCTCTTATGGATCTGTGTCAGCAAAGTGGTGTTTATAGTTCTTCCTCAAGAGAAAGTTTGTCTTTTAGAATATTAAATGATAAAGACAGTGAAAAAAAGGTTGCAAGCGGTATGGTTCAGCAAAATAAGCAAGCAAGCAAATTCTGGCATGTAATTTCAGGACTTAATCTCATCATTTCTAAATAAATTTACATTAAGTAGTGTGTCTTGAAATGGAGGGAAAGTCTCAGACAGCAGGTGCTCAGCTGATTTTTAATAGAGAAGAAGTTTGACTTCGAGTAGGATCTAATGTAAACCAAGAGACTGAGCAGTGAGCGAAGCACCCTCAATGTAAAATTAATGTTATGGGAGGGATAGATATCACAGAAAAAGCTAAGGAAATCTTGCTGTCAAAACTGCACAGATGGTGAGGGGAAAAGAAATCTTTTTGGGGAAAACAGACAGAGAATTTGAAAAATCCGTACAACCCTGGTGAGACTGGAACTGATTGGGTTGATCCTCTCTGTCATATCTTCACAAGGTGAAAGAGCTGATGATCATCCCCCTCTCAGATATATTACTGTTGAAGTAGCTTTTCAGAAAGATTCAAGCAGCAGGAGGAAACCTCTTGTCCTGAAAGCCTGATATTATTTAATAAAGGTTGTAAGGAAGTTAGGGTAACAATTTGAGCCTGTAAGAATTTAGAACCCAGTACAAAGCAACACATTCACTGCTCCAAAATATCTTACACACTTTTGTTGCCTTCTTTCTGAACAATCTTTGCACATTATTGTCTCCAGAATGAGATTCAGTGTAAATATCATATTTAGGATGGATCTTTGTCTGCTGAAGGGAATGCAGGATTCCTTAGATATGTATGGGGCTAAAGCAAGTTATAATAGGTAGGAATGAGGCCATGAACTTATTTTTTATACATACATATTTGAGAAGCAATTAATAAAATTTCGAGCTTTGATTTTGTTAAGTTTCAATGTTCTTTTTTAGTTTGCTTGTTTGTTCGTTTTTTAGTCCATGACAGCTTCCTCACCCTGAAATGCTATAACCTCTCACTCCCACTGTATTTATAGAGGAGGACATTTTTTTATTAATAAGTAGATGGACACCCTCTTATGAGACAATAATTTTAAATAAGAAACATTAAGCAATGAATGTGAGGAAAAGCTCCATTAAGATTTAAAAAAAAAAAAGAAATTATCAAATTACGTTTTCCCTCTCCTAGGGAAAGCAATAGATCTATCCCATCAAGCAAATAACTGTTCAGCAAATGATGAGACTGGTATTTGCTTTTCCTACCACTGTTTTAAATGTCACTGTTGTTTTTTTTCTTCTTTTCTCTCATATTAACCCAGAAATGCTGATGCATCAGCATGAATCATTATGACAGAGAAAGGTATTTCTCTTTGTTGAAGTGGATTCAGAAGAAAACAAATCCTGAGGGCAGTGCACATCAATTGCAGAGAAAAGCATGGTCTGAGGTGGTTGTTGGAGGCTGCCCGTGGCAATCTGTGGATTTCTGGGCAGACAGGCAGAGCTGATGAGAGCACCTGAGCTGCTGGTGGGAACTGGCAGTGACAGCTAAATCTGGTTATTCTCAGGGAAGAAAAGAGAAAAATATTAAGGAAGTGAAGATACAAGCAAGCATGTTACTGCTCTTTAAAACAAATACCCTGCAGCCACAGCATGAAGCCTGCCACTCTGACTGGTTTATTACTGCAAAATTAGGATGACTGAGATGCAGGGCAGAGGTAAACCAGACAAGGTGCAACAGTAAATACAAGCTTCAGAAAACTCAGATTTCATCATTTAGCAATGGCAGCTGTCTTCCCTTCCCTGCTTGGAAGAGGGTTTATCAATCCCTTTAATTCAGGTGAAGCTGTATTTCCCTGACACACTAGAATTCAAGTCCCATTGACCTCAAATGATAAAGCAGGTTTCATTGGAGGTTAAAATGTACATTACATGTCTACTGTACAACAGCATTCTCACAGATGAGTTCATGCTCTGGATCATTAATATCCAGCGGAAATACTGGGAGGGGAGTCAGAAGTACTGGCAAAAAGAGGTCTGCAAATATGTCACATTTCTGACACTCTTCTCAGGTGTGCTCTGTCTCCAACAGAAGGCAAAATGAACTGGCTAGAAAGATGTCCCTAAAACAATACAAAAATCACCCCTGGAAAATGTCAGAACTAATTAAAAGGTGGGAATGAAATGAGCTGGAGGCCCCAGAGCTGCTTTTGTTACAGAGGAGAAGCAAAGGTGGCTGCAGGAGTGATATTGCCACACACTGGTTGACGAGGAATTTAATGTGTCCCACACAGTGCCAGTAATTGCCCAGTGTGGAACAATTTCACAAAGAGAGGAGTGGAGGATGAGCAGGAACAGAGCCTGAACTCTCACGATGCAAGGGGATTTTATTGGCCCTGCCAAAATAGAAAACTCGGAGCGAGCTCCTGTCAGGTTGAGTGAGGAGCTGAAAGAAAAACAAGTCGCAGCCTCCCGAGGTGTCAGGCACTTTGCAAACCTCCACTGCACAGGTGTCAGCTCGGGGTGGCGTTTGCCCGTCACCCACCCCTGATTTTGCAAAGCCACTGAGGGCTCTGCAGTGCTCAAAGGGCTGCTCAAGCGTGCCAAGGGCGGCAAATCCACCTGCACAGAGCTGGTGCCTCTTGCTTGAGCTGGCACGAGGGGCAGGCAGCTTGGAAATGGGGCATCTCACAGAGATGAGCACTGGGGCAGTCATCCCACAACTCAGTCTTTTTGTTTTTCCTGTGATGTTTTTGATTACTTGTAATTTATAATGGTGCAGCGCACAGCTTCACACCTCAGAATGGAGCTGTGTGTTTTGCTGTGTGTGTAAATGCAAGGCAAAGGAGGGATTAGCATCCAGAGAGGTCTGAACACTGAAAAGTTTGTGGTTCCAAAAATGTCTATATGATACTGAGGAGTTGGGGATTATAATAATTCAGTGGGCTGGCTTGATTGTGCATTTTAAACAACACTCTCAACTTTGGCAGAGAGTATCAAGAACAGATATGAAAAGCCTTAGTAGGAGATATGTTTTGATAATCATAGAAAGAGTTTGTTCCAGTTCCAAATGCACCTTATTGAGGTCAGGGATGACAGGGCTGTTTTTGGATTCTGCTGGAGAACATTTGTGTCTGGTCCCAAAGTACTGTTAGGGCTGTTTACAGTCTTGCAGTTTCAAGTACGGCTCTCAAGTCACCACCATGCCCAAATGGCTGCAGTTGATGCCCAGCAAGTCCATGTGCCTGTCCTGCTTCACTGATAGGGAGTTATGTGTGCATAGCGACCATGACACTGGGGATTGTCCCTCACCTAGGCCATTAGGACAAATTAGTTCATTAGGACTAATTCCAGGTCACACTGAAATACAGCAAAACCATGAGCTCATGTGTAGGTGCTAATAATGCAGAACATTTTGTTGCCTGTGCTTGAAATGTAGAGGCACTTGGTTGGTTTTAAAGCAGTGACAGTTTCATTAAGAAAAAAATGTCTCCAATAGAGACTTTGATTGCATTTATGGTTAATTTCTATAGTTTAGAAACTGAACCTTTAAATATGAGTCGAGGGTTTCCCATGTGATTGTTATTTGGTCATTGCCTCCACACAGAAAACTGCTTTTCTCACTCAGCAGATGGATTTGGGGCAGGGAGAAAAGTTTGTGTACTGGATTTTCATTATCAAATGAAGCCAGTAGAGTTCCTAGTTTAAGCATAGGTAGCAGTCTGTCTGCCCTTCTACAGAGGTAAATAATAGGTGAACAAAGAAGAAATCTTAACTCTAAAACAGAATTAGACAGCTGGTATTAGAGGCAGCCAATAGTCCTTAGCATTTGAATGTCTGTAACTTACCTCAGGAGGTATAAATTAAGGAGCTTTCTTTGGTGTGAAGCAGCAAGCCTACACAAAGCCTTAAGGATAAGTTAATTTTCTTCACTATGAGCCAAAAAATAAAAGGGTTTTTAAGCACAAGAGCTGGGAGAGTCTGCCTCCAGTAAGCTTTCTGCTGCTTGAGATGGCAGAATCTGCAGTTGATAGAGGGAAGTGGCTGGGAGTTTCATAAATAATAAATTGCTGTAATCCCATGAGGTCATTATAAAAATATGCATAAGAATCATAGAAAGACTATAACAGGTCACAACCCCAATAGATTTTAGAGCTGATAAAAACCTGTGACCTTGATAAAAATGTATTACAGGCAGAAACCTTGGTCAGAGATACTTCAAAATTATATTACACAAAATTATTACTTTGGGAAAGAGATAAATGTTATTAACAAAAAAGCACGAAGTGAATGCATGTGGAAAACATTAATTCATGCAGAAATGGACAAAATCAACACTGTTTACCCTTTTCAATTTAGAAAGAGCCATGCCCTCCAAAATCTGTCTTTCATGGAAGCATTCTTGTAGACTAAACATTTTATTGATGTTCTTCAGGCAACAGCTAGTAGTTTTAGTTATTATATTTCCCCTTAAAGAACTCCTAGGTTTGAGTTATAAAAAAACTCTGATAGATGCTATAGCTGGAGGCAAACACTAAAAGTATGAAGATCCAGAATAACACCTGGCTTGCCAGAAAAATAAGAAGATGGATTATTTTGAGTACTCCATCGATTTAAAGAAGCATCATCAATAATATAAAGATCAGTTAACATATGGTACAGACTAAAGGAAAATGGGTTGACATACACCTGCAGGGATATATATGGCACCTGAAAGCCAAAACCTAATACAAAGCTTGATTGAAATGTACCACATAAGCTGCAAACTGGAAATTTCATACTGAGTGTGACAATTCTATTCTACAATTACTTTTGGTAGAAGTGGAAATTGAGGTCTTTACAAGAACAGAAGTACCTCCACTGTCAGCAAGTTGCTTTGAGAAAGAGAGAAGTTAATGATGCTGTTGGTAGCTAGAAGTAGCACACATTAAGTAGTTTCATAGACTCAGAAAAGTGCCTCTTTCATTTAAAGCTTATAGAAATTCCCACTGCAAGTAATGGGACTGTTTGAAGCAAAAGGAAATCTGAGAGGCTATCTGACAGTCCACTACATAATGTATGGTGGCCAAAACAGCATCTTGTAAAAAAATAGGAATCCCCAACAGAGAAGGAATGGGACAAATGTGGTGCTATTACTACATTAGGTTGCAAAAGCTTGGTTTTGGAGAAGGACCCTGTAGTGCCAGGATTGATATAAGGATAAGTGGCTGATTTTTGTTTCTACATCAGCTGAGCTTTAGTGGAGCTAGCTGGGATCCCCAGAGAACTTGGCTTGGAACTCCCTACATATTAATGGAGCTGAAATTGAGAAGCATCCCTGAGCTCCAGCTAAGAAAGCTGCTTTTCTTGGGTTCAGGTGTCTCTGCTTTGTCCTGGAGCTTGGAGATTTATTTTCTCTAAATCACCTGGCTGGAGCACAGGTGAGCTCCTGGTCTTCCTGTCAGATAAATCCTGCAGAACAGCAAGAAAATAGCATGCTGCAAAGAGCTTAATTCCCTAAAGTCTTGCCTCTAGGAGCTTTTTGGTTGAATCACTGACTGAGAGCCCTGCTGAAATCCAGGTGGTTTGCTTCTTCTTGGTTGTTTTTTTCTGTGGGGAGTTGAAGGCAAGATGAAACTGTGGTGGTAGGAGGGCGGTTTAACAAACACATAATTGTGTAGAGTGCATAGATAGTTTTAAGTTTATGTATTTGATCTTTCAAAACAAATCACAGAGCATAAATAAGCACCAAAATAGACTCTGTTAACTGCAGTTTCCACCACTGAGCTATCTAGCTGTTTTCAGCAATAGCCCCTAGGCAATATATAGAAATGGGTCAGTGTATACGTGCTTTCTCTCCTCTATTAGCATTGCAGTGAATTCTGTGCTTCATCTGCCCACAATCTCAAGAGCAACTTTCCTGCCTGCTCCAGCCTTTCTGCTCTGCCTCTGGTAGCTCGGGATCTATTATTCAGCAGAGATGGCTTGAGCTGAATGGAGACTGTCACTGGAGAAAACAAAGCTGCTGTGGCTGCAGGCTGAGGAGGGGAGGATGTCAGATGGGAAACAAGCACTGGGGGTGGGGAGGAGAGGCAGAGTAAAAGCAGGGGAGATTCTGCTTGTATTGGCATGTGGCAGGCAGCTTGCATGCTTGTGTGATATTAACTTCCTTCTTCATGCAGCATGGAAGCCTCTGGCATCCTGACCCTCACAAATAGATGTCCCCAGGCAGGCCAAGCCCACTGCTGCTCTCTACAGCATCAGCATCTTTTACACACAGGCTTCTTTATCACAAATGACTTTTTTATCATTTATGTATTTCAATCATCTTAAACTCGCTTTCTCCTGCTTCAACTCAGTCTCAGAGGAAGAGAGAAAATGGATTTAATGCACTTACCAGTTGAGATAAGTGCTGTAGATAACCACCTAAAGGCCAAGTTTTGCAGATTTTGTTTACAGTTTTGCAGTACTTGGAATGATATACTGAAATACTGGGCATCCAGCAGCTGCCTTGGAAGTGAATGGTAGCTGCTCAGGTGCTTGTGGCTTTTGGAAAGCAAAGCATTTATTTGGGTAGTCACATATGGACTTAGGAAGTGTAACTGTTGGCTGCAGTTTCTGAAACGGTTGGCCCTAATTCTCCAAACCAATACAAGAATGGCAGTGTACAGCCACAGTAACAGCGTTGAGGAAAAATAGGCAATTATAGCATCAGTTGTGAAAAGGGAGTTTAAAAGCCCTCAGCTATTTAGAAGCCTTAGTCAAAAATGACACCGGATTTTTGGTGCCTAAATCAAACAGAAAACTTGTAAGAATCAGGCTCTTTTGCAAATGTTGTACAGTAATCTCTGTGTTAGGAAAAAGTCTTCCTACTTTTTCACCAATGTATGTTAAGAAGAATATTACAATACTTGTCCAGCTCATTCAAAAATCACTTTCCAACCTACAGATATATTTCATTGATGGTTACCAGCTCTGACTTGGAAAATAGGAGCCAGATCACAGAGAATTTCTTTTGGCAAGTGACAGTGTCACCAAAAAAAGTTGTTTGAGAAAATCCAAAATTTGGCTCAAATTCACAAACCATTTTAACTGCTGGAAAAGATTCTTGTTTTTCTTAAAAAGTCTATTTATTTATTTATTTATTTATTTATTTATTTATTATTCCAGGAACCATACATAAATTAAAAAAAACCCCAGATTTTTTTCTGTTTTACCACCTTGTTAAAATAAAGAGGAAGAGGCTAGTGAGCAGTGAGGAACTGAGTTGTCTTACAAGGTCTCTCACAGACTGAGACCACATTTCTTCAAGTTCCAGGAATGATCCTTGGAAGCTGCAATGGTCTGAAAACAAGACATTCTTCCTTCCAATTATTTGAGGGGAAAAGAGCAGGCATTGACTGAAGGGGAAATGGGAGAGGTGGTAATCCTGTTGAGAAATCCAGTGATACACCCTTTCCTCACAGTTCCTTCCTACTTGGGTGAGATAAGTAACATTGGAAGTTAGTGACTAAGACCAACAAAATAGGGTGGTGTCTTTATCTAAGAGAGGTGGGTGTCCCCATCTTAAGATTAATTAATGTTTAATCTGGTTGGAACATTTGTATATTTTGTCAGGGCATGTTCCAAAGGATATTCATGGACCTTTTGGAGCTTAGAAATAAAGTGATTTTCATAGCCAGCCAGCTAGCAGCATGTGATCAGCCTTCTTACTCAGAGAGGAGCAGACAGACAGGCACTTGTGGCATTCCCATGGATCTTTTCCTACTGAGCAAAGAACTGGAGATTCTTTTTTTATAATGCCTTCCTGAGCAGTAATTCTAGCTTCTAAGTTCTGGTTTTCTATGTGATGCAGTAACTTTGTCTTGACAGTAGAGGTTTCATCTGCAGAGGCTTAAAGCAGTTATGATGTTTGGTACCTGTATTCTTCTATGCTGTCTTTTTTTGAGAAATATTTTTAGGAAAATAATTTTTCTGACTCGTTTTAACCAGTAACTAATATTTTCCAAGTTATGCTTGGTATTTTCCTGTATGTGGGTTAGATCAGCAGCACCTTGACCTTGCTTTCTCTAGGCGCTTTTCACAAGATTTCTTAGAAATAGCCCACAGGCTAGCTCCCAAAGGCCCACAGAGAAGAGGCTGAAAATCAATTTATTAGCAGTATCTCATTTTGCATGGAGCACAATGTGAGTGCAGGGAGAAGGGGCTGGTCATTAATATACATTAGTATCCAAGAAAACTAGCATTTTACAGTTTCTGTACACTGGAAAAGACTTAATTCAGCTTGAATTGCCTACACAATTAGGATGAATAAAATAGAGGGATCACTTAGGAATAGGAAAAGCAGGTTTTAGTCAAGTGAAGGTTAATCAGTGTATTTATATATGGAGCTGAAAGGATTTTTATCCTTTTATTAAACAGCTTTGACAAATTAACATTTAACTTGTTGCACGCTGCAAGGGTAACATTAATAGTGATAGAAAGCAGCAGATTTTTAATCTATCATTATCATTTTTCAGTGGAAGAAAATTTTGTGCTAGTGTAAGTGATTTTCCTAAAAACTTACTCTCAGCCTGATAAACAGAAATACTCACTGCAATGTTTTATTGCACATGCTATTAACTCTTAGAAGCATCCTTAAGAATATTCTCAGTAATACAGCTTGCTCTGCTCTTGTTCCAAGAAAATTGCATTTAGAGCTGACTGGAAACCAAAAGAAGTGCATCTTTTATGTTGTAAGAATAATCACAAAAAATGTTTCTTTCTCTTTTGGCCCAGGTTTGGAAAATTCCCTAAGGACTCTGAAGAAATCTATGAGCAATAAGCTGTCCATCAGTGGTAAAAGTGACAGGGTGAATAATCAAAGGTCAGCCCTCCATCATCTGCCAGATCTTTGAGAGACCAGATTTATTCACTCACTGTGATTATGGTGTGATTGCACATGCCATGAAATCCCACTTAGGACTGCAAGATTTCGTGAGAGCTGAGCCAGAGCTGGGCCTGGCCTCTCCTTGTTGTGGGATGGCTGTTAGGAAATCCCCCCTCCCTCCTTCCCTCCCTCCCGAGCTGTTCCTGAACTCCAGGCGATGGCGGTCCATGGTTAATGTCGCATACCTCCATGAGCAAAAGGACTGAAAGAATTTTAATAACTCTCCGGATCTAAATGATCATTCCTTCCACATTCTTTGTGGCTTCATAGTGTTTATGATAATTCTTGCTCGGGATCCAATCCATATAGTTTATCCAGCTGTGCCTTTGATGTCTGTGCTGTGGTCTGCAGGGACAGAAGTCATGAACGAGCGGTTAGTGAGCGACACCCGAGGGGTTGTGACATCTTTAACATAAACTCATCAGCATAAGGTTTTTCCTCTGAAATGGATTAAGCAATTTATTTAGCTATAAAACCCAGAAAACTAGTTAAGTGAATTTTACTGGGAAATCAATAAAGTAATAATTATGTGGTAATATAACTGGGACTGAGGTAACCAGCTTTGGTCTTCTTTTCTTTGTTAATCCATTCCCTCTATCCTCTTTATCCCTGTATTTTTTGAATAGCCACAAGTTATTCTGACAAGAGCACTGAAAATGCATATTGAGAAATCTTTGAGCACATTAACTTTTGTACTGTGCAATCTTTCTTTCTTGGCTTTGCAATAGATGCAAAAAAGAACCCATCCAGAATTCATTAATGAAAACATTATCTCAGACTCATATTTTTGGATTCTGTTAAATTTTCCCCATTTATATTTCATAGAATGTCTTCCTAATCCTATTTGAAGCATGCCTGTAAGCTAAAGATAAATATGTAAAACTTACCTTTGAATTGAATGGGGTCCAACTATTGCTGCTTTAAAAAATAATACCAAGCCCCTTGACATTATCTTCAGCAGAGCTTCAGAATTTGCATGTAGGCTGCAGTTACAGTTACATAGCAAGCTTTCCCTTCTGATAATTAGACACAAATTAATTTAGAATAAACTTCATTTGTTAGGTTGTTATAAATATTAAGAGATGATAAGTTACTGGAAAAAAACAGACCTTCATATATCTGTTATTTCACACTTGCATTTTAGAGTAGATTAGTTAGATATAGCAGTGTACACATTTAAAGGCTTAAATGGCTTTCAAAGTTCTTTTTTTTTTTCTAAAAAATGATGGAAAAAAACCCCCAAACTCATCAGTTATGTGCTGCATATTATTTTTCACAGAAGAATCCTCTTGAAAGCCAGATCATATTATACATATTACCAATGTATTTGCATTTAGGAATTTCATTCCTATGTGTTAACAGAACACACACATCTGAATTCCAGGGAAATTAAAGAGGATAGGACTGAAGGTCTTTTAAAGATAATTTCCTTTTTTTTTTCTGCAGCCTGAAATGTCTCCAGGAATCAAGTCTGTAGTCAGCAGGAATGAGACTGAAATCATACACTGAATAATAAAAATGACCCCAGCAGTAGTAACATTATGTGAGTCTATGCCCTTTTTGAAAAGTAAACTAGCTGGCAATATGCAGGAGGAACAAGCAGATAGTGGCAAACATTAATATTGGGCTAGTATTTCTAAATGGATCTGCTTATTTTGAATGTGATCTGTGCTTCACACCAAGGTAGTTTTTGGCCATAGAATAATAATAGGGGGAAAAAAAAAGCAGTGCACATTCTGAAGAAACTGGTCATATGGGAAAATTAGAGCTGGTTTGAAATAAGGGATGTATTATTCCATTAAAGTATCAATAATAATAAAATATAACTAAATTTTTTAATGAAGAATTTCAAATTGCTGTCAGAAAATTTTAAAAAAACCCCACTCAACTAAAAAAAACCCAAGCCCAAGTACAACCACCTTCACACTTCTGAATAACTTTTATTAAACTGAAATATTCCAGCTGAAACAGAATATCTGTCTTCAGAAAATCAGTTTCACTGTTTTGTGGTGGCTTCAGCTTCCAGTTTATTGAATTTTTCTCTGTTACTGTCTGTGGATTCTGAGAGGGTTTTAGGAGCTGAGGAGGCAGCGTCATGGTGGAGTCATTTGAGGATTGCAGGAGTCCCTGTCAGAGCTTCCTTAGCTCTTGGCTGGAGATGGACACTTGTAATACCAAACTGAATCCAAACTGAATCCAATTTTTAGAAAAGATCAGGAGATAGGAAGCCCTGGGATGTTATTTTTGTACATGTTAGGAGACATTTTTCATTTTCAGATAAGTCCTTGTCTATGGAAGTTTGTGTGATGTATTTCTGTGACAGTTGAGATTTTGGATAGAATCACCTTGACTCTTTAGCCTTCTGCATGGGAAAGAGACCTTTATTTACATAGGACCAGCCAGCAGCATAATGTATATACCAGCTAAAGCAGCAGGAGATACAACCTTATATTTCTTTCTTGCTCAGAAGTGTAAGACACTGCTCAGAGCTCAATGTCAAATTATTTATTTAATTGTTTACTTATCTACTAATCTTTGGTTTCCATTGGAGAAATGCAGAGAGGATGCAGAAGCAGTTTTGCATGTCTCAGAGCAAGGCAATGAACTCTAGACCCAGAAAATTATAGCACCAGCGTCAGTAAGTTGCCAACTGGAGCCTTTTGATGGAGTGTGGTCCTGGGGGAAACACTGGCCAACTTATGTGCCCTGAGCCCTGTGTATGTAGAGACTTCAGGGCTCAGTTCTGCATCAATTTATCCTTAGAAAGGGAGCAGCTTGTGCCTAGCTCCATCAGTTCTGAAAACACGGCTGGATCCAATGGGTTAATGTGTCTGTTGCTCCTGTAAGCTGGAAAGGCTTGGTGGAATTCCCTAAGGTGGAATGGTTCTGTCCTGTGTCTCAGGGGTGTGCACAAGTGCCACTGCAGACAGGGGTTGCTGTCACCTGTTTTATGAGTGCAAGATGCTCCACATCTGTGTTGGAATCAGCAAGGCAGAGGAGTGTCTTCAGAGGTGTGGTCCCTTGGGAGCTGGCTGCCTGGCTGTGGTTTTACACATTAAGCCAGCCTGGACATCTGAATGTAAAATTCCACACCTGGGTGAGATGTGGATGTTGTGTGATCTTCTCTGGGGAATTCCAGGTCTATAAAACAATGAATGGATTACACAGTACTCATCTATATATGTGGTTTTTCATCTGTGACAGATGTGATATTGATAATATTCTCCATTCAATAAGTCCTCCAAGTATAATTTTGTGGCAGGTTAAATCTCTGATTTAACTGTTTAAGAGCTCACTGTGTGAAAGGCTGGCAGTAGAACAGATTGGGGAGCAAGACCATGCTCAGACACAAGGCTGGGTTTACACATAGCTCTGCTGCAGACTTTGGGCCTAATTCCTTCCACACACCTCTTATTTCAGTGTAAATCCAGTAGTTCTCATTTCCCAGCTGATCCCTTGTATTTTTTATGTGGCTGGTTAGCTCAGAGACCTCACATCCTGTTTCCCTGAAGGGATACTGCATGGATTTTGTGCTGTTATCTGAGTCTGAAAAATGATGAGCCCAAAGGCAGCTTAAACTCTTTGTGTATAACTGTGGAAGCATTGTTTCACCTCCCATTTCTCTTGTATACTGTGAAAGCTGTGCTTTCCCTTGAAGGTTCATTGGTCTGAGAAACCTACCCTAGATTGGACTAATCTCTATATTTACAAAAAAGTAAAAAAATAAATGCTGTGAGGGCACTGGATATGGACAATTTCAGGCATAGCCTGGTGACTGAAGGAAACCTGTATGCCCTGATGTGACAGATGATGGGGGAAGGGTGGCTGTACAGGAAGGAGACAGTGACACAGAGTGCCTGTGACACAGAGTAAACAAGAGTCCTGTCCCTCCTGTCTCTCAATGAATGACAGTGCCTTGCTCAGTGGTGTGCATGTTGTTGATTTTTAATATGTAGTCACAAATGCACAGGAGGAAAAGAGAGGGGAATGTTGTGTTTGCAAATGCTGGGATCTCTCAAAGTTGCTCCTCATGTGACTTTAACTGGAGAGCAGGTCAAGGGTGGTCCAAGAAGGGAAGAATCCAAACTTGTGGGAAAACATTACTGCTCCATGAATGCTCCCTGCTGTGGTTTCACCCATGTCAGTAGGAATGTGCTGATAGAGCTTCTGTGTTGTACCGGTCAAAAATCTGGCACCAGGTATCCTAGGGAGCACATTCCCAGGGCCACTTTTTTCAAACAGCTGTTACAGTAATGGATAGAAGACTGCCTGAGAAATTTTAGATTATCCTTCTTTTCCTTATTTCCATAGAATATACTCCATGTAAAAAGTGAGATTGTAAATTATGCTTGTATTGATTCAAGACATGTAAGAGGCCAGAATGGAAACAACCTCACATTCCTTTTGCTGATTTGCTTTTTATATCCTTATGGCTTTAGAATTTCTAAATCTCTTAGTCTAGGAGCCTCTGTAGTCTCTTACTATAATTTCTGTATTTTAAAATGGTCTGAAACTTTAAGCCATGTCTCCATATATTATGCATCTAATTTGGGGGAGGAGAGCAGGTGAGAAATGCTCATTCCTTTTTAGGCTGAAGGATGCTCAAATGAGATGGCAGCAGAACTGAGTTTGTCAAAACAATAAAAAAGAAGTGCTAACTTCGATAATTACGTTATTCAAGCAAATTGATATCCTTGGTGTGTGCATTTTTAGTGATCCACTGCAAAGCAAATTGTATTTCATAGATTGAGGGAGTCATAAAACAATAAACTAATTAAGACACCTTTTGTCTGCTCCTCTTTGCCTATGTGTGTGGTCAGGGAAGTTCTGTCAGTATTAGTGAGGTGTTTTTACATCCTGTTTTTAGCAATGGTTGCCAGTTTCAGTGTGTTTTAAAGCCCAATTCAAATTGAAAAAAAACCCAACAAACAAAAGACCCCCCACAACAACCCGATCTAGAGTGTGATTATGCTCCAACAGCTTGGTAGACCTCATCCCTTCAGGCTTGCTCTTCTGTCCCCAAAACGTGGAGGCAACAGTATCTTAGACTGGGCTGCAGCTGGATTTGAGTCTTTTGCTGAGGGAGAGTCCCAGCCAGTGTAAATTTGGCTCCAGGTTTGGATACTTTTTGTCTCTGTGGAGAATCAACCAAAAGCAAGAACTGTGGGTAGTAACCAATTCCATGGATATCTCTCCCTGTTGCCTACTCAATGTTGTTTCAGTAAGAGGTGATTACTTTGTGCACAAGAAGCATTAAAAGTCTGTGTGTCTCCACAGTGAAGTTTTTGGACTAGTGCTGAGATGTTTTGCTTCAAAAAGTGGGTTTGAATTTTTTGATGCCAAATAGGGTTTTGTTCCTGAGGGCTGGATCCTATCCTCTTTCCCACAGCAGGTTTTCCCCTCTCCTTGCTGTGCCTTCAGTTCATGCAGTGGGATTGCTCCCATGTGAGCACAGTGTAAAACTGAGTCCTGTGTTGAACCTGGCCAATGTGAGGGAGAAGGAGGTTGCATTTCTAGAATAACTGGAAATGGCCAAGGCAGATAACACCAGGAAATAAATCCTGGCAAACATCCTTGTGTACAGTGGATCTGTTTAAGAGAATACATAGTGAGTAGAATAAGGTCCCAAATTATAGCAGTATGTGGCTGCTGATACCGAGAGAGCATCATTTCAGCCCTCAGACAAAATCCCATTTTCTGAAATTAACCTTATAGCTACTCTTTGAGCCAAATAGCCTCTATCTTTTTCCCACTGGAAAAGTGGGAAATAGGTCATTTTCCTACCATGTTGCTGTGTTTGTCTGCAGTCTGTCTGGGTCTTATCAATTAAAGCTTCTTTAAAAGATGGGGACCTTCACTTTTTATGAGCACCTGTGTACCCGCTAGGGACAGAACTGTATGGATTAGGGTTATGGGAATCTCTACCAACGTATCTTTGTTCTGGGATCAACCAGTAATAGGGTTTTATGTAGAAGGAATAGCAAAAATCCTGGGGGATTCATTCCAATTATATCCCCAATTAGGACAAAAGAGTTTTAGTTTAGTTGGATAGGGTTTCTGCATCCTTAGAAGTTATGAACATTTGTTCCTTTATATGGTGGTGTTAATTAACATTATTAAAATTTACCACAGGTTCTCATGTTCCCAGACCAACAAAGAGAAATCATTAGCCACTTGCAGTTAACAAAGGGAGAAAAATTATTTTTTCTAAAGTTTTTATGTTTTAAGAATTAATCTTAATATTTGTATTGGGTAAAAGATGGTGATTGATTTCTAACAATTTACTTTTTATAAAATAATTTATCATTTACAGCAATACATTTTGAGCTTACATTAAATATTGTGTGTCCCTTCTATCTTTATTTTGATGTAAACATGTTGTTGAGTTTGCTATGGAGATATTGTATGGTTCTTAATTAACTCTTCACTTGAGACAAGTCTGATATTGCTGCTCAAACCTAAGATATTCTCTCATAAAATCCTGACATCTTCTCTTTTTTTATCACTGTTCAAAATAATGTGGTGCTCTGTTGCCCTTGTAACTTTGACAGATGATTAATTATAAATTTGGGGTACTGTGGTTCAGAACAGAAACCTAATTGGATATTTGTGAACCAAATGTGAAAATGTTGAATGCAGGTCCATGCTTCAGCGACGCTTTGATATCTCTTTTCAGAGGTTAAAGCCTCTGTTTTGAAATATATGAATACACACTGTCTGTTTCTCTCTAGTGGATGTATATGTTTCCAGGCAAAATCATAATTCAACTTTGCATGAGGTGATAAAGTTTTATCAGTAACTGCAGGGTAAAGAATATTTTTAAAGAATATCTGCATTCTCTTTAAGAAAAAGCTGTACCTTGAAAATCCTGGATGCTTGGGGAGACCATTTTAAAACTTTAGAAAATATGGAAATTCACAGGTAGAATGCCCTAAACAATAATTGTGCTTTCCATCTCCACCTTCCCTTCTGTGCTGCTTAGAATAACACACTGGTAGGAGAGAGGGTGTCTGAGACACTTTGGTGCTAAGTGCCCCAAGGATTTGTCAGCCTAGTACCAGCTCTGTGGTTGCAGATTTCTTGAGACACCTCTGGTCCTCATTTCACTATGCCAGAACAAATGGATTAATCTGGTAGCTTTGTTGTATTAGTTTGATTTTTTTGAGAATTTTCCCACAGACAAAAAAATTAAGCACTTGTTTAAACATTTTGTTAAGGTAGACCTTGACTTGGGAAGCTGTGGAGGTGTTCCTGTAAATCTTGCTGTGGGTTTTGACCAAATTGTTCACTTCAAACCATGTTTTAGTAACATGAACTCCTGTGAAAGAGAAATGTTGAAACCTACCTGGGTGGGACTGAGACTGAAGAGATATTAAATCATCCATTAGAAACCCAGAATTGAAAATAATTCTATGTAGAGGAAATAACTTAATTTTTGGATAAAGAATTATAGGATATTGAAAGCCAAGAAGCTTTGGGATTTTTAGAGGCTGAGATCAAATAATTTAGGTGTTTTCCTGCGTTAATTGCTGTCTGCAGCTTTGTGTGAAGCACATCTCTGAGTCGAGGTCTGACAACTGAGATGGGTATGAGATGGGTATTTTGTGTGAGATTCCTCTACATTTGACTAAAGATTGAATCTGACAACACTGTTTAATGCCAGAGACTTAAAGACTTAAGTTGTGGGCCTTTGGGATCCCCCCCAGAGAAATGGATAATCTAATTCCAATCAGTTATTCCTGTTTCTGTTGCATCTTCTCCCTTTTCTTTTCTTTGTACATATTTCAGAGCATTATGACTTCCAAGTTGGGCAATGAACATGAATCTCTACTACAGTCATATTTATTTCTATCTCATCATCATCCCAAAGTTCATTTTCCCCTGGCTTTTGGTGGCAGGGAAAGTCTCAAAAGAATGGATGCCTCTGTCCTTAAAGGAGTATCACGGCCTAAAGAATTATATAAAACATATAATGCTATTTTCAGTTCATTGTATGCACATGATTCCTGTATTTAGAGGATGATAGGGTGAAATTTGCTGTGAAATGGTGTTCTGTGATTCATTCACTTGCACTTTTTAAAGCCCCATTGTAAGGAGAGAATATCAGAGCCAAATCTGAAGCAAACTACCTTTAGCCATTGATGTCCCTGAGCATGTCAGTCATGCACTGAAGCTGCTGGCACAGCTGGTACTCCACACACAACAGGGAGTATTTTTAACACTAAAAATGTGAGTGTGACAGGTGCACATTTTATTAGAACTTTTTTATTGTGCATTAGTGGAGAGTAGAGAGCTAGCAACACTTTAACAAGTCTTCAAGTAAGTGAGAAAGCAAATGAAGGTCTATGGTACATGTTCATGTTTGTTAGCCAAGTATGGGTAGTTCACAGCAGCCTAATATTTCACTGTTTCAGAAAAAAACCTAGATGAATTTTGAGCAGCTTGCACAGCCAGAACCACTCATTCTTTTTTATGAGCTTCATTTGCATTTATACTCTTCCCTGCTGTTGTTGAGTACGCCCCTTTCACTTGTCCTAAATCTACAATTGCACTGGCTGCACTTAAGTAGCTGTTTCCTACTGATATATTGATTATCACACTAATTACATCCGGGGTCTATAGATAGGCTAAGAGAACTAATTTATTTGAATTTTTAATAGAGGTGAAAACTCTCCACAACTAATTAATTCTACAGGGATGTGTTGAACTCTTCTCTTTTATTTCTTTTTTTTTTTTTTTCTTTCTCCATTGATGTTTTTTGTAAGTAAGGGTTGTGCTAAAACAAGAAAATATATGGGGAAAAAATGCATGATGCTTTTGTCTGGAAAACTTTCATATCCTTCTCTTTTGATAGACTGGTTTTGTTTCTGCTTTCTGCTTGACTGGTTGATTATTTTTATTTTTTCTGATGTGGTATCATAGAGTGGGCCCTGGTTCTGCAATCAACTCCATGTATGCAGCCTGCTGTACCTGCTGAGGTCAGAGAGGGTGGCTGCTTAGCTGGAACACACTGCAGACATGGATATTAACTCATCAGTTTATAGCTGGAGCAAAAATATGTATTTTTTTTATCACCACCTTAGTGGGTTTATATGCCTGTGTTTCATTCAATTTGACATAGAATTGGATGCCTTCAATAATTTTATGAATCTTTCAATGGGCCTTTCTCTAAACTGTGAAAATTTCCAGACCTTTTTCTAACTTTACCTGAAATCACCCAGTCTCTAATCCCAGGCACTCTCTGATGTGCTTCCTTTGACAGGTACTTCACAAACTTTTTACAGTGGATTAAAAGACATTTTAAAATGTCAGTGAAATTGAGGTTTGAGTACCAGCCATCATGGGAAGCTGGATAGTGCCTGGTGATGGATTTGCAGTGTAATGAGACTTTTAGCATCTTTCATCTAGACCTTCCCTTTGAATTTAGGGTGTGGAGAATGTGAAAGCTATTACCACTGGTTGGTGATTCTTTTGTGGTTTCTCTGAATTGATCTCTTGGTCTCAGGTCTTGTGAAAATGTCCATTGCCAATGGATTTCGATACATCTGCAATGATAACGGCAGTACAAAAGTCAAAGGACTGAGTATTACCATCATAGCCTTAATGAGGACCATTCCTCTCACACTTTGATAGGTCCTAGGAGAGGTATTGATCTGGGGAATGTCCATTTTCTGGTGTTTTTAATAGCGTGCCTGTGCCAGGATGCTGACTTTCCCATTTTTTAAGGTTGTTATTTCCATGAACACAGAATTTGAAAAAAATAGGTGCAGCTACACTCATTTGCCTTGAATTTTTTTCTTCAGTATTGTCTTGGAACAAACTTGCTTGAAAAAACATTTAACAGGGAAAGCCCAGAGGCTTTCTTCACCTCTAAATCAATTTTATTGGTAAAATGAAAGTTATAAAGATGTTTAGATGTCACAAACAGAATTTTAAAATAGACACAAAAATGAGTGCAATACAAGATAAACCACTTAGTGAGCTTGATGTGAGCTCAGTGAGAGGTTTTGCAGCAACATTCTGGGCACTATAATCCATAATTTAAAGTTGGACATTTTAGAAAGAATTACATTTAGTTTGGACTGGAAGGTATTAGAATATAAATCAGAGAGCCTCTACCTCAGAGAAACTTAAACAGCTCCAAAGGTTAAGTAGAAGATATAAAGCTGTTGTGATACATTTGTTATGGGCCTTTGAAGAAAGTGGTGATGGCAGCAGGATGGCAAGGTTACTTCAATATTGTGAGAAAAGATTCCACGTGGTTTGGGAGCAATTCACAGGATTTGGGGCTGGGCAGCATGGATGGGAACATCCCAGAAGCATTTGGAAAATTACCCTGAGGTTTATGCATGGAAGTAAAGCTGTTTTAAAGCTCTCAGTTCAGCATATGCCTGTTACTGATTTAGAGAAGAAAGACAGGAATCTTGAAAAACTCTGTAAAGGATGGAACTTGAGAGACTGATTTTATCTTGGAGTGGGTGGTTGGTTATGATGTCAGAAAAGGACAAACGTGGTGGCTATTGGCTTTTGTAAAGAAAAATCCAGTGAGGGTAGTACAGACAGACTGGGAATACAGTGTTTTTGGTGAGACTGCTGTAGGCAGATAGTGAAGGGAGGAGTTTGTGTAGACTCCTTTGAAAATACTGCTTTAATCTCTTAGTATATCAGCTCTCACAGGCAGAGCATTTCTGTCCTCTGCCTCTGTCTCTCTGAGGACTGTGAGCTCCTTGGAGCAAGACCAACCTCACTTCATGGGTATGGACAATACATTGTAAAGGAGCCTAGGAATAGCTGGAAGCAATAACATATGTGATGGTTAAAATTGTCAAAGTTAAAAGTTAAGTTAAAATTGTCACACACTTTGCAGTGATGACACCTCCAGATGTGACACCATATCCCTCTCTGTCCACAGTACAAACTGCACCATCTACACCTGGAGCAGTTTGGAGGCATCCAGAATTATGGAATAGTGTGCGTTGTGGATGGACAGGGATGTGGTCACAAAAGTTTCACCGAGGTCTTGTCGTCAGATTGTCAGAGGTGTGATCACTGAAAACTAATCAATCCATTCAAGTTCCTCATTTAGGGACAGATTCTCTCTTCTCTCACTAAACTAAGGTTTAAGAGATTTACAACAGCTCTCTGTATCAGATCCTGAACTCATTATAGGGGCCTCTTTAACTCCAAGCTATGTTTTATTCCTCCTGCATAGTTTCAGTGTTTCTCAATTTAGAAGCACTGACAGTTCTTCTCAAATACCTCTCCCAGCACTAGCTCCCTTTTGCTCCTGGGGCTGAAACAGGCTTTTTGAAAACATTCATCTCTTTTGGAGTACGAAATTACACTCTGAGGAGCAATCCTATGAGGAAGGAGAGAAACAGGAGCAGTCAGCAAATATATGGTCAGAAAAGTCAAAGCTGGGGGGAAGGGGGTGGTGATTTATGATGTTACCAAAGTAGAACTGGAGAGAGAAAAAAAAGTCAACAAAGATGTTGAAGAGAGAAAAAAGAGAATGTGGGATAGATGGAAGGAGAGATGAGAAGGAAGAAGCTATAAAATTTGTTTTTAAGAAATGAAGAAGGCAAAAATTTTTTTGTTGTTATTTATTGAGATAATGATTCTTGTGGTTCCTTGAGGGTGGTTTGAGGACTCTGTTACATTGAGCACCTGGTAAAAACAATGACCTGTTGGGTCATGGACTTTGTAACTGGAGATTATTCTTGTAAATCTTGAAGTACCCTTCTTTAGTTGTAGGAACTGTCATGACCACAGATAATGGCAAAACGGGAACCTGCTTTGTGTATCTGGAAATAAATATTTTTATGCTTTGTAGTGGGCTTCAAAATGGTGAAAGCCACTTTTGTGCCTAATTGTGAAAATCAAAATTAATCAACATTTTTTACAGAAGACCATTTGGGAGTAGTGGAGAATGCTTCTCTCTCTCTGACTTGAATAGATAACTTTTCTTTCATAGGCTTACCACTTTATTTCATTTCCAAAATATATAAAAATGCATTAGGTTTAAAGAGTAAATAATATATAATGCATTCTTCCATAGGCAGAAAATGACATAAAAACATTGAATGTGTTTGCCCAATGCTTTCTGCCTTGTTTTCTACCTGGGTTGGAATCTTTTTCTGTCCTTCCTTCAAAGTGAAACCAGTATTTAATTTTTCTGGAGATGTGTAGTCTGAATAACACAGAGTTGTCTAACCAGTTCCCTCTGGAATGACGTGACCATTGCAGTTTATAGGGTACGGAAAAAAAAGTGCTCCCCTCATAAAATCAGAGGGAGAGGGAAAAAGCATTAATTATTTATGTTGGATGAGATTTTGACCCAGAAGCTTTGAACATGCAAGAGGTGTTATTTACTCTGTATCACCGTCAATGCCAGGCAGGAAAGACCACTAAGAGACTTTTCTTTCATGGCTGGCATTCTTTCACACAGTCCCCACCGCCCTGTCTTTCCTCCCTGCCTTAGGTGCTTTAACCAGAAATGTTCTTCATTGCTGAAATGGATGCCCTATGCATCAGGGCTTTTAAAATTTTCTTGAGTGCGTATAGAATCTGGAAAATCCCTGTTTTATAAGGTAGGTCCTCTGCAGTTTTATGACAAGATGAGTTAAACAGTAAAATATTCTTTGGATCGTCTTTACACATCACTGTTTTTTACTGTTATGGCTTAACAGGTTTCTGATATATATTGCTTTTTCTACAGCATGAGAAGCTGGTGTTCAATAGCGGTCTGTGCTGGCTGGTTCATAAGAGAGGCTGCCCAGACAAGCTCCACACTCAGGGAGTGTTGTTGTCATCTCATTTTTGAGGGAAGGAAAGAGTAAAGCGGAAATACCTTTGGATAAATTTGTGGAGCTGTTGCTGTGCTGGTCTTGCTTGTGCTACACATTTGCAGCAGTGCCTGGTGGTTGCAGTGGGAGGTGAGGGCTGTTTCTGTGGGGAAGGGTGGGTACCTGCAGATGCCTGGAAAAGAGTCCTGGGTGAAGGGGTTCTGCTGTCCAAGATTCCCAGGCACTGGTGCTAATGTGAGTGGATGGAGCCAAACGGAGTGTTAAAATTTCCTTTACTTCTGCCTTCTTGTAAGAAATGCCTGGCTGGTGATACCAGGGGTGGTGGGGGGTGAGGAGGTGAGGTTTGGATAGCAAGGCAGCATGAAGCATGGCTGGGGTTGGAACAGCTGATGTGATTTGTGCATTTTATGGTGAAACCTTAGGCTTTCACACCTTGACATTTGCTGAAGGGAAGTGGCTCTTGTCCAGCTAAAGAAAATAGAAACTGCTTGTTATCCCAGGCAAATTCTTCCCTGTTAGATTTCACAGGTTAAGGAAATAAAACCTGTGCATTTAGGAGGAATAGTCTTTCCATTTATTTTTATGGTGATTGAGGATCTCTTCTGGAGAGCAAATTGAGTTCTGAAACATTTGTTACAATGTGTAATGTATAATGAATATTGTTTCAGCTAGCAAAGACATAAATCTTATAGAAGGATTTTCTCAGATTATACCAAAGAAACAAACACAGAACTTCTAGTTTTGCTATATTTTGCTTGGCATTTCTACTCATTCCTGAAGGAATTTTATGATTAAATAGGGACCTTGTCCCACAGACTAGTTCTGCTATTGTAGACAGCTCAATCCTTGTTCAGAGAGCATCAATACTGAAAACAAGGGCTGAGCTTTGCCATTCAGGCAAAGAAAGGGAAAGAAAAGGGAAAGCGAAAGTAAAGGGAAAGAAAATTTCATTTTCCTTTTGGAAATGACAGTACAAATGAATATACTTAGGCTTCCTGCACAAATCACTTCTTTCTTTTTTTCAATTTTGATAATAAAAGTGATGACTTGTCACTGAAGGCTACTGAAAGACAAAGGCATCTGCCTGCTCTTAAAACCTAGGTACAGCTGTTGCTATAAAATTAGAACTGTAACTTCTTAGGGATTCACTGAACCCTGGAGATTCCTTTGCTGATCAGAGACAAAGAGGATCCAGGGTGGCATTAATAACACTTGAACTATCATTGAGCATTCAGCTTCTTGTGATTTCATAGAAGGGATGTACTACCAGCAGAAATCATCCAATAAAAGCATGACTTTTTAGGAAAGAGATCAACTGTGGTTTAGTACCAAGAGGTTGTTGAAGAATTAGCAATAAACTGAAAGTGGGAATGAGCTTTTTGACCCTAATTGTGTACCTGAGAACATTTTTTTTTAGATCTTGGATGCCTGAATTGGCAGCACCTTTGGATCTCCTCAGTGAGAAAAAGGTGGATGCTGTCATGTATGGCTGCACAGAGAGGCCCAAAGCAGAGAAATCTGCCAAACGTCTGTGCTTATTCACCAAGAAAAAAAACCTGTTTTTTTTGAGTCTGCTCTGGATAGTTCACCCAGTGTCTCCCCATCATTTCAGTGGAGGACTCTTGGATGTGATGGCTACAAATGACCAGCCTGTCCTGATCAGTTTTCCCATACAGTCCTACGAAGGAAGGACATTGCTTGCCTTTAACGTGCATCCTGCTAGAAATCATCGTCTTTACTTCAATGGTCTTTCAAACAGGGGATCATATTTCAGCACAGAAGTCAGTATTGATTTCACCCTGTTTTCCAGTAGCATGTAAGGGCCATAAATACAGTACAGATTAGCTGAGGAAAAAAAAAAAAAAGGGAGATGCAAAAGATTGTGCACAGGGAATAGCATAATTTCAGTATTTAAGGCTTCCTTCTGTAGAGAAAGTGTTAATGGGACCTGAGGGTGACTGCAGTGTGACTGCAGTTACAGGGGGAGAAATAGTCAACTGCACTGGAATAAGTCCAATTTGTGAAAATAAATTTTGCTTTGTTATTTTGCTGTTATACTGCTTGGGAACTGAAAACTATGTTTTCTCCTAGCAGCTGGGTGATATGTATTTTTTGATGCTCTATCCCAGCCTTATGGTAAACTTGAAAGAAGTTCATGGTGTTGTTACGGTATTTGAGGCAAATTCATTTGCTAGTATAATCATTGTGCAAACCACAGGCCAAGAGTCATTGGGCGCTGCATATAATAGGGCAATGGAAATAGTGTTTATTATTATAATACAAGTGCTCACTGTCATGAGAAATCTTTTGCAAAGATGCAAAAGTTAAGTAAAAGTAAGAAATTATATTTTATGCATTTTCCTAGGGGATTAAAATCTTGAAAATATGCTTGTGAAATTACCTAATTCTTCTTGAGACACAAGTTTGGAGACTACTGATGTGGCAGGTTACAACATATTTTTCTGGAGTCACAGTTCTCTTAAGTACAAATCAGAGATTATAAGTTTATGTGTTTGGAAATAAATATTTGTATGACTGTACACAGATTCCCATCTCTTTAACTGGAGGCAAATGTGTATCTGCCTGCATGTATTTGGAAATAAATATTTTTATGACTGCACCCAGACTGATGAAAGCTTTATAACCAGCTTCAGTGGATTAAAACTGGTTTTGAGACACATATCTCTGCTTTGATAACCTTTCAAGCTTTAGGCAACATCTCGGGTAGAGATAGTAAAAATTCTGTGAATTTTTTGTTGTTGTTGTTGTTTTTGTAGTAGTTGATACTTTTTATTAACATTTCAAACTTACACAGATGGAATGAGGAACGTGGACAAACCATGAAACCTGTGAAGTATTTACAACTTGTTTGGTGAGTAGTGATGAAAACCCTAGACTGAGATGCAGGAGATTGCAGTGTTTGCTTTGTTTCCTGTATCCAATTTGGTCTCAGTTCAGAGGACCAGAGTCAGGAGCTTAAGGCTGTGGTTAAATATTAAGCAGCCACGCTGTGTAAGCTGGTTTTAGCAGTCTCTGCCCAGTGCCTCTCCACTCCACTGTGCCAGCACAGTCAATGCAGGTCTGTGCAGCAAAATGCATCAGCTGGAAGATAGCTTTGCAAAAAATAAAAGGGGAAAGGATGAAATAATAGGTTGTATTTCAGATGGACCAGTTCCTGATGCAGTTCACAGTGCTACCTTGAAGGAAGCCGAGCTGACACAGACTTGAGAGTCATGCAGGGACAGGAGAGTTGGTATTGCAGTGGTGCTGAGGCCTCAGCACGGCCTCTGAAAGGGATGCATCCAGAGAGGCCCAACCAGTGAACCCCAGGGAGGGTTTTTGGGGTACCCCTCCTCCTCTGAGGGTGCTAAGCCAGGAACGTGTGCCACTCTCTTTGGCACATGAAGCAGAATTTATTATTTTCATTTCTGATCTCAAATACTGTAGGAATATCTGATATGCCACAAAGAGCAGAAGGATGTATGCCTGCTTTGGTGAGATTTCCAGCCCATTTTCGCTGATTTGGATTGTTTAGATAGTTTTGGTAAGATTCTGTAAAATTCTTGAAGTTTTCAGTCCTTCTGACTTAGGTGAATCAAACCCTTTCAGTCTTTGTGGGGAAGGAAGAAAATAACTTGGAGTAGGAAGAAGGGCATTGGTGAAAAGTGGGAAGGGAGTGTGATGTGGAGAGAAAAATAAAGTGGTTTTATCAATCTCTCTATGTTTGTTTCTGGAATTAAATTTCAATGTTCTTAAATATTGACAAATATTCAATGTAAATTGGTGGTGTTAATGAGAAATTTAAAAGAAGATCTTTGAAAATCAGATTGTCATTTATATTTTCTTAATCTGACCTGAATGTCTCCAATGATTTTACCCTGGATTTCCTGTTGTGCAGAGAATTATTGTCCCAGATGGTGACAGCATTTCCGACCCTCACTGGGGCATCTTGGGGAGAAATGTGTTTAAGCTGTGAGGCTCTAAAATGCTGTGGTAGTGGGAACCATGGAAATACAATAGACAGAGCTTGGTCTTTGCACACATCCGTCTCCTGCTGCCTTCTTCAGAGAGGGGAATGTTTGCTCTCATTAGGAGATGCCTGTCTCAGAGGAAGGACTGCTTTGTGTTTGCAGCAGGGCTCGGTGACTACCAGACTTGGAACATTTTGAGCTTCGCTGGGACAGAGCTCAGTAAAAGTTTTTAGGTTTGTCATGCATCAGGGGCCCGGTGAATGACTGTGTGAATGGCATCTTTATAGACTCCTTTATAGCAGGAGTTTCCTGGGTGGATGGCAGGCAGGCTGTAAGTTTCCCAGAGCTCAGACTTCTGCATGCCTTAGATCTGGCCATTAAATCACAGATGTTTCTTTGAAAAAGCTGAGTGTGCACCAAGTCCCTCCTTTCAACATAGCGTGTCTAACGACTTGTGGAAAGCACAGACTGAATGGAGCTGCTATTTGATTTAAGTGTGTGTTTGGTCATTTGACATACAAAAGACCTGGCATGTGGCTGTGTTCCTGAAGACAAAGAGAATGATGCATAGTGTTTGCAGATATTTATGTAAATATTTTTGCATTTGCATCTCTACCTTTAATAAATAGCTGCTGAATTCACAGTGTTCTTAATAATAAATGTATGCTGGGCTAACTAATAAGTATAGATCTGAACATCGAAACAATTACAAGTGTTAAATTTACAAAAAAATGCCATATGTATGTCTTTGTATGTACATCTGTGTGTACATAAAGATCATTATATTGTGAAAATGGGCACACAGTGCAGTCTGTCCAATCTCAAATTGGGAATAGGAATGAACAATCTGCTCTCAATCAAAATAAAATGCCTTATGTACAAGCAATGTATACGGAAGATTTTTTTATATATGCAGGAATATTTTTTACACATGCTTCCCCCTCACACCACACATTTTAAATACTTAAATGTCTAATTTATAGACATTTTAGAACTAGCTGAGAAGAGGATGAGAAACTGTATTTATGACAGCAGCAAATAGGAAATAAAACCATTTCCCTCTCACCCAAAATACATAAAATTACATTTCAGGTAAAATCTTCACCAAAGTAATGTGAACTTCTTGCTTCTCTCCTTCCTTCCTCCACTGTTACAGTGAAAACTAAACTGCCCTCTTGTGTAGGTTATCATTTCCAGACCTGAACAATACTTATCAAGCAGAGCAGCCGGACAAATAGCACAGCATTCAGCAGAACAAGGTCTGTATTTTAATATGGTGAAGGCAACCATTCAGAAGAAGAGCAAAGTCAAATAATTTTTAACCATAGAAACAGCTTGTGGATCATTGAAAAGCAACACATTTGGAACACAGATGGCTGGTTTTTCTCTCCAAAAATAATAAATTAAGAAAAAAAATCGTCTCTTTGTTACTTTTATTTTTTATGCAGTATTTGTACTGACTAGCTATTCAAAGCTCCTTCTGGACAAGCCAAATGAGGTCTTTGCACTGATGAACACCCGGTCTTAATTATTTTTAACAGCAAAAGAGATGATGGTTGGAAAACTTTTGAAAAGGAGTTATGTTTTTCTTTCTTCTACTCTGGTGAAGATTTTTCTTTTTAATAAAAATAACTCACTTAGATTTGGAACTATGAAGAAAGGTGTGCAGCTCAGTTAGGAGCTGATAACCTCTGGTATCAGCTAATGCTGAGAGCAAGAGGCTGTCTTCCTAATTAAGTCAGTGGCCAGCTGGGGGAACTGGGCAGGGATTTGCAACAGCACATGCTTGGATAAGAGCAATCATTTTTCAAGACTTGTGTCAGGCTCTGATCACTTCAGTTCTGTCCCATTGCTGAAGCCTGGTGTCAATCCAAGTCCAGGACTTGGGCAGATCTCTCAAACTGCTGCATAAGACCTGTGCTCCTGATGTGATGAAAACACACCACAGAGTGGGTTACATCTCTTCCATGAGGCTTTCCCTGGGATCATGTCTTGGCAGGGACTGTAGCATGAGCCCCTCAGAGTGGAGTGAGACCTCTGTGGATGTGGGGCACTGTTAGGAATTAGGTACCCAGTTGTGAAGGATTTATTCCAGGAGAGTACTCTCTACCTGCCTAAGTCTTCCCAGGAATGAGGTCATGATACTGCCCTGTAATTAGGTCTTGTCCTGGGCTTGGTGTGTGGGATTAGCAGGGTCAGATTGAGGCTGGATGAGGGCTAGTGGTTGTGTACTCACCTTATACACAATTCGGGAGGTCAAGTAATAATTTCTGCAGCCTTTTCCTGCTATGCACCACAGCCTATAACAGACCCCTGATATTTTGCTCCTTTAAAACACTGAAGTGTTTTAAATTGTTAGATGCAGGGTGCCTGAGACAACCAACATTAGAGAATCTCCAGGAAGCAAGTTATTTTATAAATAAGGAAATAATTAAGTCTGCATAAGATTGTCTGCCCCAAAATCAAATAAGGTTGTAAAACGTCCCACCCCACTCCAGCCCATCCCAAATAGAATCAGCAAAAAAATATCCACAGTGGCTACTTTGGCTGCTGGGCTTGTTTTACAGTGAGTCATTGTCTCTGATGGCCATGTGTGTGCTGCCAGGGGGGACTGTTAGGAGTCATCACTTCAGCAGATGATGGAAAACACAAATGGAACTCTTTTGCTCTTCCTTTCTTTCCTTTATACCAGAGTGACTGCTTTAACAAGTGTTTAAAAGAGGAGTAAAAAAGGTAAGATAAGGAATAGTAGAAAATTAGTTATTCTTGGCATTCTCACATTCCAGCATATTTCCTATTGACCTGTAATGAAGGATTTTATTTTTCTAAATGGTATTTTTGGAGCCATACACCTAATCAGTACATGTTACACAATCTTCCCATCTTGTACCTAGTGAAAAGGTCATGCAGAGCCTGACAGCAAACAGCATTTGCTCAGCAGAAGCTTTTTCATAACCAGCTTTCCATGCTGCTTGGATTACACATCGCCTCCTTTCCTGAATGCCTCTGGTGTGCAAAGTTATTTCAATGGCATTTGTACTATTGCTCTTCCATGACTATACTTGGAATCCACAACCGTGCAAGCATATCTTGATTTTGTTTTGTTTTGTTTTGTTTTGATTTTTCCCTCCCATTAAAAAAGCCTATCAGAAGTCTCATGGCTGGGCAGCTCAAGATGGATTGGAAGAGTAGTTAAAGATGATGTCCTGCTCATGAAAAGCCCAACCAGTCTCTAGTGCCTGAGAATCTTTGCATCTATTTGCATTCACAAGTTTGTTACAGGTTCTCCCATGCATAAACTGAGAGGGCTTGAAAGGGGGCTGGGCTGATTTGCAAATAGAACCATGCAAATAGATGCCTGATGTTCGGCAATGCTGTATAAAATGAAGATGAAGAGAACATCAAACAGAAAACTGTTAATGGCACAGTGTTAATTTGTGGGAATGAGTTTCCAGGTAAAGAGGCCAGAAGCAGGATGTGCAGTGATCTGGTAAAATAGCTACGTGAGCTAATGTGAAGCAATCATGTCTTAAAGATGTATAAAGTACTTTTTTGAGATTGTTTAATCGGATAAAAAATGTATGGAGGGAGACATAACACCGTGACTTCAAGCTCCTTTTAGAAGATGCCTTTAATTACTTTTTATGTAGAGTTAAGTTTATGGGAAGATATTATGAGTAAGACAAGTATTTCTTTCTTTGATTTTAACTTTTTTTATTAGTAGTTGTCAAGACAGTCCCAAGCCAAACCCCTGCATCTGAGAACTTTGATCTTCAGAAGGGTTCATACTGAATTTAAGTTTTGTCTTATCCTTCATCCACTTGATAGGTGTAAAACTCCCACTTTTATGGTGTTGAAGGAAAAGAAAATATTAAGAGTGGGTGATTTCTTTTTTTTCTGGATGAAATAAGAGAGTTCAGAAATCTTGAATCAAAGCCAAATACTTTTGCAGGTTGCAAATTTTTTTACCAACTCATTATGAGGAAAACTCAGGTTTGCCAACAGCTTCGCACTTCCTTACTTCAGCTGTAGTTGGAAGCATTGGGATATTGTGAAGAAGGATTTTTTTTTATGTTCTTCAAGAATAAAGGATATGATAAAATATACATATTAAAAAAAATTTGAATTTTTCATGTCTAGGTACTGTTTCTGGCTGTATGACTAATTCTGCAGTTTCTTATTCCTTCTTTATGTTATTTTCTTGATAGACAGTGTATAGAACTTCTTTTTACTGTGGGATCTGTGGGAGCCTGGATGTGACCACTGAGGGAAATAATACTTGAGTTCCAAATGGGCAGGGTTAAAGTGCTGCTTTTTCCAGTCCCACTGCAATCAGAGGAGTGAGTAGTATTACTGTAATGATGAGATGAGTAGATGCTCCCAAAGATAGGCGAATATTAAAGGTTGAAAATCCTCAGGGAATCTCATGCCCTTGTTATGAACCACTGGAAATATGCTTCATCATCAATTGTGTTCTGTGGGTGGATGCCAATTATATGAAAGCCCATCTCTCTGGATCTGTTAGTGTTATTTCAGTGCTTGGGGGCTGGAGCTTAATACAATATGCTCTTTTCTTCTCTGACTAGTAAAGCAGCACAAAATAGAATTATTAGTATAAATACACGTTGCCTACAAAATGTAAATCCAGCAATTAGACTTTTCCCTGGTGGTGCGCTCTAACGAGTGTTACCATATTCTTTGTGTTGCTGTAGGGGAGCAGTGGGTGTAGCAGTGGGGCTTGGCTAATTTACGAGGGAATCCTCAGGATACAAAATTTTTCCTTGATAAGAGGAGAAACAGCTTGTATTCCAAGCAACATTTATCTCAGACAAGCTTTCCTCCCCAAAGTATAGCACTGGGAGCATCAAATTTTATGGTTTATGGTATGATTGCTGAGGCCTCCTGACATGTTTGAGCTGGTGAAAAATTTTATGGAAGGAGTTACTTCATCCTCTTTAATTTGAGAAACACTGTGTGGGTTTGGGGAAACTCTGACAAGCAAGAGGTGTCAGGGGAGGGTTACTGGACACTTTGAGAAGCCTGATATTTCCTGTTTGGGTTGCAAAATACATTTGGTCTTTGTCCTTGATGCACTGAGTTGGGTGTGTAAGACCGTTGATATTTTATGCCTTCATTTTTGTAATTTGTGGTCCTGGGTGGTGTGTCTTGGTTTGTATCTGGTATGATGACCGTGCTGTAATTACAGATGGTGAAACTTTGTGTAAAACTGAGGTGGAAAATGCTTCTAGTTTGAAAATAAAATGCTGGTATTGTCTTGTCAAGACAGCACCTTCTACCATTGTGTGACCTCTCTAGAAAAAAAACTGACCCATGGTAATCTAATTATTGTCTGTTGTGATGGGCAGATAAAGTAAATATTGGAGTGGGCTGATTGCCATCTCCACTTTAGGAGAGGGACCTTGACAGCATTATTTCACTGAGCCCAGCTGCTTCTACTGTTTTTTTTCCTTCTGTGTGATGAGTTAGTACTTTGTGTTGTTGGGGATCTCTAGGGCAACTGATAGGAGCCCTGAATCATATCTTGGGAGCGCTGAGTGATAACTATTCCCTGTCTGCTTGAGCTTTCCTTCACTCTCAATGTATCTCTGTTGGTGGGAGATCCCTGCAAAAATAGAAACTAATGGAAGATGTGGATGCTTTGGTAGATCAGGTTTGGTACTGGGGGCTTGAGATTTGGATCCACAGATGTATGCAACCTCAAAAGAAATGTAATTTATATAGTGCTTAAGTAATGACAGAAGATGGAAATGACATCATGATGAATAAATGTGCTTGAATGCTTTGGTTAGTTATCAAATTTCTGTGTGGTTTTCATTATATATTCTTGAGGGTGCATCCAAGGAGTTTTCTGCAGGCAGGCAAAACCCCATTTTTCTTCTACTTTAAGCTGACCAAAAATTGTGTAACCATATTAAATCTATCCCAAGCTTTACAGAAGGATACACCCCTAGAGGTGATATAATGTACCCTTGTGGTTAGCCCTATCAATGTGGGAGATTTTCTTTGTGTGTTGTGAGACTGCCACGTAGGACAATGCATGGCTGATGAGATAGATCCATTCATTGTGACAGTTTAACAATATTCAGCTCATCCTTCAGGAAAGAGCAGAGCAAGGGGGAATCTGAGTTTTAAGCAAACCCATGTGGAGTTTTGAAGCAGCTCAAGCAAAGGCATTAAGTGAAGAATTCTTGGGATCCTGGGTCAAATGCTTGGCAAGCGTGAGTCTAGGCTGGAATGAAGTCAGGAGGCCTCAAGGGAAGGAAATATGAGAATTTTTTCTCATGGTAGTTTTGGAGTCTTTCAGAATTCATGCAGTGAGGATAAAGGACTCTGTGATGAAATCTAGTTCCGCCTTGACGAGGTCAGGGGTAACTTTAGTCAATACCTGGGGGGATGATTGATTAAGGACTCATATCTGAGGTGAAGCAGGTGATAGTTTCTTGACAAAATTGTTTTCTGGTACACAAAAAGCCAAGGATGTGCTAAAATGAGGCTTTCTTCTAACTGGAAAATAGTTGTCTTCCACCAGTGTATTTGCTCATTTGAGAAAATGTAGGGACCATTTTAATATTAAAAAAAAATCCAAATAAACATTTTTTTACTTAAATGACATTTTAATGTTGAATACCAGCTAATTATACACAACAGAAAAACAGGTCAAAATAAAAATTAAACATTAGAACATTAACAGAAGAAAATGCAATAATTGACCCAAATTGATTTTTGTTTTCTCAATCTGGACTTCTACATATTAAAAAGACTTCATTTTTGAAATTTTAAACTCATTTGAACAAAAATTATGATATCTCAAATATTTTTGCAAGTTAAAAAGCAATTTTCTGCCCATTTCAGCTTTATATATGACATCTTATTTGAACTGCCAGATGAAAATGTTTGTTGAGCCAAATTTAATCAGTAACTCCTACCAGTCCAAAATTTAAAGACAGAGTGCAGCCTGATTTTGGTACCTATTCTAATTCCAGAATTCCCCTCGAGATCTGAACCATGCAATTTTTTGTCCATTATAAAACTAGGAAGAGATTGAAATATCTTGTTCCACAGCATTAATCTAGATTTTTGCTTGGGCATTTCTGGGACCAAACCCAAAATGTTTGCAGCACTTCTTTTAAGACTTCTCAGCATTGTCCTGAGGCATTTTCTTTTCCAAGACTTTCTCTCCAGGTTCCCAGAGACACTCAGGTAATAGCAGAGATTTTTTACATTTTTTGGTGTCTAAGTGATCAAGAACTGCAGATGCACAGGAGTGTTAACAGCATTCAAAGACTTAATTTGCAGGAGCTACAAAGGAATGGAAGAAAGAACGCGAATAACAAACATTAATGAGGTGGGACAGAATGCAGCTGAGATGGCACCAGTTCTTTTGGGCTCTGATTTTGAACCAGAGTGTGTGCCTGAACTTCTCTGGATGGGAGGCAAATGCTGGAGATGATGCATTCCCCGATTAAAAATTGTGTTGTTCTCTCGACCAGTAAAGAGAAAGCATCACGAGAATTTGGACCCTTTCTCTACATTTTCACCCTCTAACTTGATTTCTGGAACCTGGTAAGGAACAGGAACATAGAAAGCAAAAAAGAATTAATGCTTTGTTTTTAGAGAAAGGTACCCTGCTGGGAACAGAAGTTGCTCAAATATTTTGGGCTGTCTCCCATGGTAGCTGCAGTCATTTGCCTACCATGTGGCAGCTACGCAAGCTGAAGATGCTTTGAATCAGTAAAAAAGAAAATTGAGTTGATGATCATTTGCCTTGCAGTGAATATCTGCTGGGTTGGGAGGCTGGGAAAGACATGAGAGGGATAATATTCATTATTTATAGCCATTCCTATAGTGCTTATCACCACAGTGTCTTTAAGTGAGCACCATCGACAAGGCTCTAAATGTGAGATAAAATTTAATAATGCATTAATAACAACGTGCACTTGTCTGTGGCAGCAGCAGTTGTGACGGATATGACATAAAATGGGAAGAAGGCAGAAGTGCCACAGCTCAGTGAAGGTGTAAAACTCTGGTGGAGGAGGAGGAGGCAGCAAGGGAACCTGGCAGGGCTAGAGGCTCAATGAGGGGAGAAGCCAGCCCGCAGTAACCAGGGTCTGCCCAGGAGTCAGGGCAAGAGTCACAGGTGGGGGTTTGGCAGCTTTGCAACAATGGACGTGTTTTAACAGGACACTCATGAGCAAACAGGAATGCACTTGAACTGAATTATTAAAGGCTTCCCACGCTGCCCTGCCATGTACATATGGACACATGTGGAGGCCTGCATGGATCCTGCTCTGAGGCAATGACAGATGACCAAGCCTGGAGTCTGCCTAGTTAAAAAGGCTCCAGTTCAAAGCTGACACCCCAGCTAAGGAAAACTTTCTCTCATCCCTCTTGCTTTAATTTGCTATTTTTCTCTCTTGCTCATCTCCGTTTGCTTTTCCTGCCTCTAACCTGGAAAGAGGCAGTCCATACCCCCATGTCAGAGCTAGGGAGAACAGCTGTGGGAAGTGACTTTACCCTCCTGCTGATGGGGCAGGGTGAGGAGAGGAGGATGGTCACAAGCTGAGCCAGAAGCAGATGTATCTGGAGCAATGCTGTTTTCAGCCACCCCTGCATCCAGACTGACTCATTTCTAATTCATTTCTTCAGGAAGAGTTTCCCACTGCCACTATTGGCTCGTGGCTTATCATTTATTTGTCTGACCTCCTATAGAAAACCCCTTCAGCAGCAGGTGTAGCTTTGACAATGTGGGTTGAAAGGAGTGAAAAGAGTTGAGAAACAAGGACAGATACAGGTTAAGTGTCCTGGGTTGTAGAATAAGATATGCACAAAGTATTCTATCACCCTCTTCATCATCTGTTGAAACCAATTGTT
>JBBMKD010000216.1:52947648-53141342 GCA_037834095.1 Argya squamiceps
ACCTTTTATTTCTTTTTCTCATTAAATTGTATTTCTGACTTGGAGCCTCTCATTTGTTTTGCTTTCAAACCATTACATTAAGAGATATATTTTTTTTTCAAAAGCAAAAGTGCAGAGGTGGATGCCCTGCAGCTGGGCAGAAGGTTGTGTGTTCCTGTCCACAGCGCTCTGGTCATCTCTCCCCTCATGTGCAGACAGAGTTTATTATGTATTCTGCATAAAGAATCTGTGTTTAAGCCCATTCTCTAGCTGGAGCACCTACTTCGTAGGCACTTTCAGCAGTCTCATTTCAAATACTCATGACAGTTCAAATATTCATTTCTTGTAATAACCAGATAAGAAGTGTTTTTGCAGAGATGTAGTTTCTGTTTCTTTCCTCTAGTCCTTTGCTGACCCTTAGACAACATCTCTTTCCTAATCTTCTCTGCTCGTCCTCCTCACCAGGTCCTCCTCTCCAAGGTCAATTTTCATGGAGGCACCAGAACCTCTATCAGTCCTAACCGTTAAAAAGGTGCTGCAGTCAATATAGTGGTGGGAGTTTACTGAAGGTGTTTTAACAGAATGATGGATACACTCAGTTTTCCTACCCAAAAGAGAAGTGGCTAGACCTATAAATAAAGATATGTCTGAAAAAAACACAAAAAAATCAGGTGGCAGGAACTGAGAATCATGTCTGCTAAATAGTCTTTTTCTTTTCTCTTCCAATTGATGTTATTTTTGTGTTACTGAGCCTGTCCCCTGGAAATGTCCATGGCTGGGAGAACCCAGCATCCTCCTGGAGTGGGTGGTAACATTTAGATAGCAGTTATTTAACATTATGACTCTCACCAGTCAGGTACTGCATATATATCATCTTCCCACTTCTCGACACTTACTTTGGGATTCCATTTTACTGAAGGTAAAATGTCCAGGACGTGACAAAGCAGTAGCAGGAAAATCCTGGGGAGTTGAAAGCAAAATTTATCATGATGAATTCACACTCAAACTACTGTAGGTTTCACAAATAGACTTTGCAGTTCATAAATCCCCATATGTGGTACAATACATCCACAGAAGCTTTAGAGTGACAGATAGCATGGTGGTCAGAGCAGACAAGGTTTACTCTGTGTGATGGTGTGTTGCAGCTATAGATACTTCCTGAAACTATTAAGGCTGGAGGTTTTTCTCTGAAATTCTCAGTTTAGTATTATGGTGGTACACGAAGTCCATAGCTAAAGTTGTCAGGATCCATAACTTCTTTAGAGTTTTTTTGTAATGGAGATTATTGAATTATATTCTATTGCCCCAATTTTTTGGCATTTTAACAAAACCCAATAAAATTAGTGCTGCCCCTAATTTCAAGCACAATCCTCTCGGTGGCTTCATGTGAGCATGTGTGTTTTTACTTCTTTGTTTGGCTCAGGAAGCACAAGGAGTCTAGGATCTGGCTGTGAGAAATTAGTGATTAATTCCTCTAGAGAAAGTGGCTCTCAGTGGGTATAGAGCCATTTGAGGCAGCTCTTATGCCAGCCTTCTCATGTTGTCATGGGCTCTATGGGAAGTGTGATGTGGAAGAAAGAAAGAAAGAAAGCAGTGAATATTGCACCATGCACTCAATAGTCTGCTGAGTTGCAATTTTTTGTGGTTTTTGGGGTTTTTTGTTAGTTTGTTAGTTTGTTTCAAGTCTAGGTAGACTTGTATGAAGTTACAGCTTCCCTGGCAAAAGAAATATCATGCAGATTTCTGCAGGCTCAGTCCCAGATGTGAGCACAGAGGCCAGAATGCATGAACTTTTTCTGCTCACCCAACTTCCTTTTTTCTGGTCTGAGTACTCCTTGCAGCATGCTGAGATGTGGCAGGAAACTTTTTTTCCAAAAGGTCTTGCTTGCATTGCTTTAGGTCATTGGCTGGTGACCAGGCACAGACCAGAGGATTTGTGGCTGTGAGAGAAAGAAAAGAATAAAAGAGAATTCCATGTATCTCCCCTGGGAAAAAAAAAAAATAAAAAGAACGAGTAAGAGCTACAGTAACAAAGGCAGGGCAATGTCCGCAGTGCCCTTTGGTAGCTGGTAAGGGAGGGAAGTGCACAATTTATGATTCCAAGTGACTGGCTCACCTTTTAGGTATTTTATAAAATGAGCTCAGTAGGATGATGCAAGCATTGGCAGCAGAAGATAATGTCTCATTTCTGTTGGCTCCATCCTGTTGTCTGATTCTGCTAATTGCAAAAGCTTTGGCCATCAGAGACAAATTACAGAGACTATCTGCAAGTGCTGGGGAGGGAGCTTGAATATTTTTCACTTTCAAGTGCTTTAAAAGTGGAGTTCCATAAATAAAAGTTTACCTCTGTATACATACTGAAAAGAGCACAAAGATCAGATGTCTGCACTTTGGATTAAGTTCCAAAAGCCAATAAGCAATAGAATTGAGATCATTAGAGCTGTTTGTTGAACACTGTGTCTATATGGCCCAATAGAGAGTGAAATTCAGAGTTGGGCAGAAAGGCTAAATGGCTTTGGCTTGAGCCTTTGTGTGCTTTTTGCAGGGACAAGACTGCCAATACCAGATCAGAGTTCTTTGGCAGCTTCTCTCTTCTCATAGATGCCCCTAACCTTTCCAAAAAAAGAAATTGAAGTCTCTGGCTAGCTTGGTAACAAAGACAGCATTAATCACCTGTGTTCCAAGCAGGCCTGTGTGTGTGTGTGCCTCTGCCGATCCATCTGTGAAATGTGGCACATGCCAGTGGGGACATGCACAGGGGGTATGCAAAGCATGTGGCACATGCCCAGTCAGTAAAAGTTTGAGCAAACAGTGCCATGAGGTGACAAGGAGAGATTTCTGAAGTGACAAGGGCTCGCTTTTATCCTCTCAGGTGTTGCAAGGGTAAACACCACTGAGAGGTGAATGCCTGACTAGGCAAATCCCTCCTTTTCCCAGGTGGTACAACTGCTTATCCAGGTCCTTCTCTTCCAGCTGGAGTCAAGAATGGCAGGGAAGGAACTCTGATTCCCCTGGTTTAAAACAGAGTTGATATTCTGAGAACCACGAAGAGATGAGTTCTCCTAAGCTAACACTGTGCAGTTGGAAAATATGTTAGAGGATCTTTGGAAGATGACGGTAGGAGAAAGTGAGAACGTGCCTGAAATTGCCAGAGCACAGCAGTTAAATTCCCTTTGATATGAGGGATATAAGACACAAAGTGGCAGAAAAGCTGAGATGGGACAATGAATTGGAGTTGTGGGAATCCAGGCCATTTATGGTTTCACAGTCTAAATGTAGCCATCACCACTCAAGGGATTGGGTTAATAATCTGTGATTTAGAGACATGGATTCACTTTTCTTTCTCAGAGTTCACTACCGTGTGACTCAGCCTTGCCAAACTCATCTGGCCAGCACTGGTCCTGTGTGTGTTGAAAGGATAAGTAAGTTGAAAGATGGGATATTCTGATTTATACTGAGGAAGTTTGTGGTGATGTGGTGTCATAGCTGGATACTCCTTAAGCGCAGCTTTAAGTAGGGTGCACTACAGAAAGTGTATTAATAAAATATGAGATGGTAAAAGTCTGTTTCCCCTGATCCTGGGTGGTTTTCTTTCCTGGAATCTCTTTGAAATAGAAAGAATGTAGTCATTTTAGCCTCTTCATTAAGTGTATTATTTAATCCCACACACTGTGGTTCCTTAAGCATAGAAACAATCTACTTTACACTCAGTACGAACAATGAGATGCCCCAGAGCATATTTAAAACAGAATTCCCGGACACAATTACTTGGCTTAAAAAGACCTGAACTGCATTCATTTTTATGGAAAATTCACCAAAATATGCAAACAAATCTTAATAATTTCTATTCTATTTCCCTTCCTTTCCTAGATCTTGAATGATATGACTGAACACAAGAAAAACTCGACTTTTTAAATGACTGAAATATCTCTCTCTTCCTTGTGTATAAGAAGCCAATTTTAACCCTGATTTATTTGTTCTTTTCCCCTCTTAACTTTTTTCCACCCTAATTTTCCCAAGCATTTATTTAGTAGTCTTTGCTACTGGATTTTGCTGTTCATTTTCTCAACATTTTTATTTGAAATTATGCTTATTTTATTTAGAACCAAAGTGACATTACACATGTGAATATACAGTATATATTGTGTATGGTCTACTTGTATATAGTATGGACAGGTAAAAATACATGCATTTTATATGCCCACTTTTAAAGATATGCTAAAGTTGTTTATATTGCATATATACTGTATGTATACTACTTAAAATATTAGAAATTCAAGGAAAATTTATTGTAGGGAGCAGCAGTTTTGGTAATGTTTGCTGAGTGAAAAGCAAAAGACACTGTTAAAATGTAAAATACTTGCAAATGAAATGCTGTTTCACTGCATTTCTCTTTTCCAAAATCTCTGTGTCTGGACTGAGAATGTATTTTTCATGCCTGGATTTAAAGAGAGATGTCTCAGGAGAGTTAAATAGAAACCAAATAAAACCACAGCATCTTTGTTTGAAAAGTCTCTGGGAAAGATTATGCAGTGCTTAAATCCTGCTTTGCTTGTAGCAGGTTTTGTGGCTGTCAGGTTGATGTGTTTAAATATTTTTTTTCTAAAAGAGACTCAACAGTAAAATATTATTTTACCTGCAATAAAGTACAAAAAAATTTTAAAGTAAGAAAGTAACTCTGCTACTTTTTTGGTCTCAGCATGTCTGGTTTTAAAGCGATGCTTTATAATAGATGAAGTTAATACACTCAGAAAAGTTCAAAGTCTGCTATGTGTGGAGAGAAGGTACAAGGGCAGCAGATGAGCTTTAAAAACTCTGAGGCCCTTTGTTTAGAGGTAGGAGACAGCTGTGGTATGCACAAGGACCTGTAAACCTGCAGATGTGGTCATGGTGTAGGAGCTGTAGCAGCAACAGAAAGGTGCCTCTTACAGAGTTCATTTGAATCTATGGATTTCCAGTGCAGAACACTTCTTGTCTTCTGGACAATCTAGTTTTAAAAACAGTTTTGGGGGCCTGTCCTGTAATTTAACAGTTTCAGGGAGTTATCCTTGGAGGAAAAGGGGATGAAGAGCTCAGTGTGGGGAGAGGTTTCTGGCAGTGATATGCCTGGGGTCATATGGTGGGAGAGTGGCTCTCACATCTCATCACACCCCTGACTGCACTCAGCATTCTCTCCTGCTGTTTAACCTAAATTTCCCTGTTTTTAACATCACACTGTTGCTACTAATGATACCTCTGAGCTATGTACTAAATTATTCTTTCTCTTTTAGTTCTTCCTTTCAAATACATGAGGAGTTCTAGCAATGCTTTTAGCATGGATGGGCTGACTTACAACCAATTACTGTATTTAACTGGAACTCAAATGGTCTTAAGTCTGAGAACTTCACAAGTTCTCAGGGCTAGCTGAAGGAAAATGTTTTAAATTAGTTTTATCAATAATTTCAATTCTTTTCCTCATTTTAAGAGCTATAATCTATTGTAATTTGGAGAAAAGAAAGCCGTATTTTTTTTTCCCTCAGATTTTTATAAAATGCTCACAGAGAAAACCTGCACTGGGAGAAACAAGACTTTGTAAAAAATATAAAAAGAGAATGTTGATATGATTTCCCTAAGTAAAAAATAGCAAGATATTTTAGAAAAAATGTTGCAAAGAGAAACTGCACAAATAACATACCTTCTCACTGAAAAGAATTGGCTGGAAAGCCTTTTTGCATTAACAGTAAAAGGAAAATAAACCATCAGCTAATTGTACTGTACTGAGTGATTGTTTACATGTATGTGAGGAATCTGATCAAGAAGCTCAGCACCAGCTTAGAGCAATGTGCTCTCTTTGGAGGACCACGGGATGGTTTGGATTGGAAGGGGCTTTAAAGACCATCCAGTTCCCAGTATAGACCCCTGAGAGGTACCACTTGTCCCTGATGTCCATTGGGACTTGAGCCATTGACCACCACCAGCTCAGGATGGCTGAGGCCTCTGAGGAAGAAGGTGCCACTGAATCTCTTGCATGAAAGATCCTGCCCCTTGCAGGAAGGTTTGTCTTGGACACTCACTTTTTCTCTCCCCTCATGAGGGGTGGAGCCCATTGACTCACAGTCCTCATAAGCATCAAGAGTATTCATGACTAATTACTTTCTAAAAAAATTTTCTGAAAAGAGTTTGGCAAGCAGGGGGATTACATGTTTCCTTCACTAAATATCAGTACTGTGCTTTTACTGCCACTTCAACAGAACTGGGAAGTCAACAAAAACTAGCACTGTAATAGATAACATTGCATTCATTCTAGTGGGAATTGTCCCATAATTATTTTGTTACATTGTAAAGGCCAGAACCTGAATGTGGGGCTATTTTTGTAAGTCTGAGAACTACAGATTCACCTCTCCAACATAGTATGGGGATTTCAGAGCCCACCAGTGTTTGTAACAGCCAGGTGTTGGTCCTTACCAGAGTCTCCCTGTAATCTCACACTTTAATATATGGTGCATTCCCTTGCACACTTGTGGAAAGATCCCCTCTGGTGTCATGACTTTTCACAACTAAATTCAATAGCTGAGTCTGTTATCTCCTCTAGTCTAGTAAATTTCTGTATCAGCTATTCAGGTAGTGTCTTAAAGTCTCTCTTATTCACCATGTTACCAGTAGTATCCAGTCAACTTGTCCCTGGGAATTTTGACAGTGTGCTCATAGTTCTGCTTGACTGTCTGATGCTTTTCTAACTTAGATTTTCTTTTCCCTCCCAGCCCTTAAGCAGCAGGTGCTGTGTCCTCTTGCTTGCTTGCGTTTTCCTATTCCAGTCCTAAAGACAACAACATCTTGTAGGCTTCTTATTTCCTCTGAATTGGTTTCATTACAAATTGTTTTATAAGGGCGGATTATGGCGCTCAGGTGACACCTTCCAAAGATTCAATGGGGATTTTAACACCAACAGGTCAAGGAATTTAGCTGTTTCTTCACAAGTAAACAGAGGAAGATTGAGTTTGAGAAGAAAGATCCATTTCAGCCTCATGGTGGTCACTGAATCCACCTGCCTCAGATGGCAGACTGGTTCCCACCTCAGGTGTGACCTGAAGAGAGGTCTGGGGAGGGGAGCAGAGTTGTGTGCAAGCTGCAGAGAGCACACGCAGCTGAGTAATGCATCACTGCATGCACTGCTTCCTTCCTTCTTCTCCTGCCACTGTAAGATCACAGGCTGCTGAGTTTTACTGTCAGTGAATGCTTCAGTGAATCAAGCACTAGTCAGACTGGAAAAAAAAAAAAGACTGACAATTGGGAAAGGAAATGACTGCTCTGGGATGTACCCTGTTCAGAACTTCAAGTCAGAGACAGAGGGTGCACACCTATTATTGAAGGTATAGTGCTGCCTGTACATTATTGCTGACCCTCTTCATTCATGCCTCTTTTGAAAATGCATTGTTCATTGTCACTTGTAATACTCTATATGTTTGAGCACTGTTAGATACAGAACAAAGAAAAGGTCTTTTCCTCTCAAATACAGCTGTATTCCCCTTTCCTTACTTCTTTTTTTTTTTTTTAAGTCACCAGATTTTCTTGCTAGTACTGCATAGTATAAAATAAAATAGAGACAATAATTGCTGGGACAGCCAGTGAGTAGATGCTAGCTCTTGCTAATTTCAGCTCTGAATATCCTTTTGAATAAATCTGAAGGTAAATTTTACCATTTTGTCTTGTTAAGATCAATCTGTTGCTTTTAAAATTTATGTTTTGTTGTTTTTTTCATCTTTTCTGTTCTCTTCTTCCAGTCTCAGAAATCCCTGAACTGAAACAGCTGAAAGTAGGAGACTCTTGAGAAGAACTGGAGGAGACAGAGGAGAAATCTCATGGCAGTCTACAACTTCCTCATGAGGGAAAGCAGAGGGGCAGGCACTGATCCCTTGTCTGTTGTGATCAGTGACAGGACCAGAGGGAATGGCCTGAAGTTGTGTCAGGGACGTTTAGGTTGGGTATTACGAAAAGGCTCTTTGCCCAGAAGGTGATTGAGCACTGGAGCAGCTCCCCAAGGAAGTGATCACTGCCCCAAGCCTGACAGAGTTCAAGGAGTGTTTGGACAATGCTCTTAGACACAAGGTGTGAGTCTTGGGGTTGTCCTGTGCAGGGCCAGGAGTTGGACTTCAGTGGATCCTTGTGGGTCCCTTCCAACTCAGGATATTCTGTGATAAATGTTTCACCTAGTTACTTTGTTCTTATCCTTACTTGGGCATCTGCTTGTACCTGCTACTGGAAATAGGCACACCTTTCTTTGTGATACAGTGTAGTCACTCTTATGGTCATATTTCATTTGACAGTGGTTTGAATTTACAGGAAATAATCCTATAATAGTTTCCTCTCTTCAGCAAGAGACATATTTGGCAACAACTTAAAGTGGCATCAACTTTTAAGTACTTCACTGCTCATTTCCTATGAGATCTCCTAATGATAGGAACAAGAAAACATAAATAGTTTATCCAAAATATATTCATAGGCTGCTCACATGCCTTCATTTCACAAAGTACGGGGATGCTTTCTGAACTCAGTTGCTTAAGGTAGTAAGAGAGCAAAGCTCCATTTCTAGGGAAGTAAAAATAAGAAAGGAACATATGCCTAAGGACTCTGTGGAAATAGTCCTGCAGCTCCTGAGAGCTGGGACCCCTGTCAGTGTGTGCAGTGTGGAGGGGCACTGGAGGACCCAGGCACAGCTGCTCTGAGGGTTTTCACATGGGAGCTGCTCTACCTCCAGAGCACTGAGCTGAAAGGCCAGAGCCTGTCACTGCTCTGGTGCTATTTCTTATGCTTCCTTTACCTTTGGCAAGAATCCCAGGACAGGGAGCATCATTTCTCCACATTTGTTGCTTGTGGGACAGGAGGTGAAAGAGCAACAGTCTGCTGAGTGGCCCAAGTGAAACTAGAAAAGAAACCTCAGTGTCATCACTCTCAGGGCACATGTCCACAGCCAGCCAGTGAAATGTAAATTATGCTCCCCTTTCCCCCCCGCCCCTTGCACTACCTGAGGATGAGCCAGCTCTGACTGGGCAGCCCTGCAGCTATTGCTGAGCCTGGACTAATGGGCAAGTGTGGGAAAGTGGGATATTTTAGCAAGGGAGTTGAGATGTCTGCACAGCTTCAGGACCTCATTTGGGTTATGCCTTAATAGTCAGGCAGAGCTGGATGTACCCGTGTCAGTGTGTCCTCAGCCCAGTGATTCAGGACATCACTGAATCCAAATAACTGCATAATTTGTTCACATGGAGAAGGATTCAATGGTTCAGTCACTGTCTTTATGTGCAAATAGAGTATTACACTATACTGGAAAGGCCTTTCACAGATTTTCATTTTCTAAGATAAGTACTGAAGTGTAATGTCCTCTGAGACAAACTTTAATACAAGACTTCTGATCTGTTGTGTTTTTGGTTCTTTTAAAATATTTGCAATTTCCATTCCTATCTTGCTTGCTGGTCTTTTAATGCCTTCGAGTCAGTGATGAGGATGAAGTTAGTTAAGTGGTTGTTTCATGGCTGTTTCCATCACTTTCATGTGTGTATAAGGACTGGTTTGTGTGAGGTCTGAAAGTATCTGTTACCTTGTGGGTAATGCAGGGCTTATGTAGGTGCTAAGAAAGAAGGAAACTAAAGAACTTCTGAAATGACACACATGTAAATCTGATTGAATTCTTTCCATTAGCTTCAACAGGTGAAAATGTTTTGCACCTTCTCAGAGATAAAATCTATTCAAAATTCTCTTTTCCATCAGTTGAGCTCTGTCCCCCAGTCACTGTGACTGGAACCACAACCCACTAAAATCACTGTGAATCTTCCACAGACTCTCTTTTTGGAAGATTGGAACAAGTCAAATTCAAAGAATGATGCTCCTTGTTTTTCCTGCAGTTTCTGAAAGATTGTGATTTCATGCAATCACATCTGAAAAATGAAATTAAGAAACTTAAAATTGTGACATAATCATGAATTTGGATAATTCATTTTAATGATGTGATATACTTTCCAATGTCATTCTGTGGCACATGCTGGTGCTGGAAGCAGCTCTGGCTTTTTTTTGGGTAGTGATATGAGGACTCTGAACTTTTGACCTTCTTTTTCCTTTCTGCATGTAGAAAGTCCTGGAAAATTCCCAAATGGCACAAATTATAGGAGAGGCCAGACTTGACTCTGGGAACTCTTGCATGCGCTCCATCTCCCCCTTTGCTTTTTCCCTTACTGCACTTGTCAGATTGTGGGGAGAAGATAATCTTCATTTTACACAGGGGAAATTGGATGCAGTGGAAATGTATCACAGCAGAGAAAAAAGAATTGACAAATAACCCCCCTCGACATGTTGTCAGATGTGTGGATTTTTTATTCCCTTCCCTCTCAGTCCTGGCTGTTCTTGTTTCTGAATGATGGTGAGAGGAATAACAATTCCTCTTCTATCTCAGAGCAGGAAATCAGCAAGTATAATACACGTATATGCATAAAATTCAGCAACAGGAGCCATTGCCAATTTAAACCATTGTTCTCCTAATTTGGAGAAAAAAGGCTGTCTTACTGTCTTTATAGTAAAAGCCTCAAACAGATTAGGTCAAGTCTCTGCAGACAGAGTAATTCTGTGGTGCTTAAAATGATAGGAACTAATCTCCATGAAAGCTGAGTCCAGGGGTATAGGCTATTAAAGATAGCTATATTCTATAGGCAGAGGAGAAGATAAGAGGTCCAGCTCATAATGAGAAACGATAACTCTACACACTTTGTTTACAGTTTACCCCAAAGACCACAGATTAACACAAATCTCAGAGCATCTTTATTATGGCACTGCATTGGAGAGGGGCTGCCAATAGAGGATGGAATTGCTAAGTAGGCTGGGACCATCTGTCCTCTCAGGGAGGTGAAAACGTGCATGATTGAGTGACACCTGCTTGTCAAGTGTGGCCTGCTGGGAAATTTTCCCTTGGATCACTGAGCTCTGAGTACATTACCTGCATTAAAATCAGAAAAACAATCTCATCACCATTATGCATTTAAGCAACTATTTTGGTATTTGGCAATACCAAAATAAAACATATTTTCAAGATCTCTAGATCTTGCAAGATTAGGAGCTCATGGTTTTTTTTCCATATTGACAAGCTTAGTTTCTGAAGGAAATTGAGCATTTAAAAAAGACATTTTCTATTTTTTAAAGGAACACTGGAAATAAACCAACAGGCAATAAAGGCTGTCTGTTTTTAAAAAAATTAAATTATATTTGCTTTAAAAACATTGTCTTCTCACTATAAAACAAGTCTTTGCAGACTCTGTATGGATAAAAACATTCTCCCCATGAAATGGAAACATTTTTATTGCATTTTTTCTAATACAAGGAATTGCCCCTTTTTAAATATTTAACCACCTTGGAACATATTTAAGCAGTCTTTAATAACACTACACAAAGAGGGACAGAAAAATATGGCATGACAATTCTGCCTGAACTCATGTAATTGGGAAGAAAGCTGCTCCTTGCCCTTTTTTTTCAAAAAGCACCACAGCATGTGTTAAGGTCAGAGTGTCAGCTTGAATTTCCAGTACAGATCCTGATTTCCCTCTCGTGTGGTTATCAGCTTGATCATTAGACCTAAATCTGGATGCCACTGAAAATCACAGGTGATTTTATCAGTGACTGTAGTAAAGGGGATGTTTGTGTCAAGATCTGACATTTAATGTGAGTTACATTCTATTTTTTTTCAAATTAAGGCTCATCTGCTTTTTATTAGATAGAAATATTCTTATGCTTATCATTAAAATCTTGGTATCTGTGTATAATTAATGATTTCACTTGTTGAATTCCAGAGCACAGACTCACAAAAATATCTATTGAAAATACATTAAAAAATAACAGAAGGAAGAGAGAAAAAAAGGGGTTAGCAGTAATTGTATATCCTGAGTAAACAGCACTACCAGTCCTACTGCAAAATAGCTTGTAGTTCTGTAATTGATTTAGTAAAGAAGTAATTCTATGAACCCAGCTTATTAAAGCTTATTAAAGACAATAAAAAAAACTTCAGTGGATATTGAATCAGGTCTTTGCAGTATTAAGAGGGCTTCTATACTTCAGTTTTCTATTTTCCAGTCAATAAATAACATAGGTTTTTTCTGGACAGTACAATGAAGACTGTGTTTGTTACTTTTATTGTTGTGAGTGCTGAAACTGCCCAGCAGCCCAGTGATACAAGTGTTAAATATATATATTTCTCTCAGACAAAGGGTAAAGCAGACATGCAGGTAGAATCATAGAATGATTTGGGTTGAAAGGGACTTTAAAGACCATCTCATTCCCCCTGGCAGGGACACCTTCCCTAGAACATAATGCTTTAAGTCCCATCCAAAATGGCCTTGAACACTTCCAGGGATGGAGGGAAGTAAGAAAAAAAGGATCCATCATTTTCTTGCAGGCTGTGGGGTGTCCAAGCAACTGCAGGCAGGAGGCTTCCCTGCAGGAGGGGGAAGCTTTTCCTGACAGGGCTGCATCTTCTGGTGCAGTGTGGGTTCTAAACACCAGGGCAAGAACCCTACTTTTGTGACTATGGATGGGATCCTCAGGTCATAGGTAAAAACTGATGCTGCTCTGGAGCTGTTGGAGGTCAAGGCTTGGATCAGCTTGATGCTCCTTCCTGTTGGCAGCCTTGTTTGGGGAGGTGATAGAGCTTTCTCTCCTGTGTGTGCATATTTCTTCAATCATCAATAAAGGTGGTACAGATTTTACTGATCTTGGCATCACCAGGCTCCTTCAAACAATGCCTGAGATGCATTAGGGCAAAACAATAAAGAGAGGAGTGAGGTTTGTTGCTCTTAAACAAATACCTTGACTCTTTGGTGTGTGGCCTCGCCGGCAAGATATGCTATGTTTCAAAGGGTTGAAATGATTACCATTAACCTAAACATTTTTTGAGTGGTCTCACTTTGGCTGTTGCCATGCTTACCTGCAAATACAAAATCAAAGAGATGGGCTGGGGCTCAGCAAGGGAGCCAAGAAAGGTCTGGTGGGGAAGAATTTTCTCACAGTAACTTTGTTATTTTAAAAAATTAGTGCTGAGTTATTTGGACTGGAGTATTGAAATAACAACCATGAAACAACTTCTGCTTTTGCAAGGCTAATGTGTGACATCTCAGATCCAGTGCTATGGCTTCTGACATCCTTGTTGGTAACCCAAACGCAGCCTGCAGGTGTGGATTGACACCAATAGTGCTCCTTTTTGCTGCTAGGGTGAGATGAAAAAGCATTTAATATGGACGTGCTCTCTTCTACTGAAGATAATGCTGGCAATGTTCTGCTCTGTTCCCAAGAGCTTTAATTGCGGGTTCTGGTTAAATTTTTGAAGTGGATTGCAGGTGTGTTTTTATTGACCTTTGAGCAGAATTTTGTTGTTTCTGAACAAGCTTTATTTTTTTTTATTTTTGAATGACTGACATCAGAATATCAACTTACAATTAATTGATGCAAAAATGACTAATAACTATTAGAAAAATCCTGGAGGGTTTTCTTGTGTGAAAAACACAGTTGAAAACAATTAATTTTATTCTCTATCAGTTCTTCTGCCATCTCATATCCAGCACACCTGGTGCTTGTGTATTAATTGATGTGATTAATATCTGTCATATATGGTTTGTTTTTTCACTAGCAGTGTGGGAATCCTGTGAAAGGAATATGTTTTCAATATAATTTCTTCCCATTTTCAGGTGGATCTGATGCTCTGTGCTTTCTGAAGATGATTGTGTTGTCTTGAAGGGAGTGGAATTTGGGCTCAGTTTGATGTTTTCCATGAGAATCTTTTCCTTCCAGAAAAATCCTCTTTGCCAAATCCAAAATAATCTATGGAGATAGAGGAGCACAGGAGGAGTTTTGATGACTTTTTTTCCCGCTAGTATGCCTGCCCAGCAGGTGCCATGGAGACTGTGTGAGCCAACCCATACTTACCTGGTAGAAGATCATGTCTGTCCAGAGACAGGCTCCTGAAAGATTAGGGATCCTGAAAGCCCAGGCTGCTGGCTCCTGATCCTGTAACTCCCAGTGAAGATGGGTTTCTAGCCTTTTTCCAGGGTGTCTTACTTCTAGTCAAGAAATTATTAAATCTCTGAGAATCTTCCATGTTCCTAAGTCTTACCAGATTTTTAGACAGATTTCTATCTGATATGTTTCCTAGGATTCATTCATTTTCTGAGAGACCACCTCAGACCTCTGGAGGTTCCCAGAGGATCCTGCTTGTTCTCCTGGCATGACCACCAACAGTCCATCCAGCCTGTGGCTGGCACAGCCAGGGAAGTGCTTCTGCCATTTCTGGAGTTGGTGGCACTTGGGCACCCGGTGGGACTGCCTGGCTTAATTACACATTCAGAGTTTGTTTGATTTCCAGGTTTGAAGGATTTTTTCGATCTGGGATGAAACGCTCTCAGGCACATGGAGGATTCTTGGCATTGTCCTGTGCTGTTCTCAGTGATCTGTTTGGGTCCCTTCCAACTCAGCATATTCTATGATTCTATGATGAAATCCCTTCTTCAAAGTCATTGCTACCCAAAGAGACGTGCAAGTGAAGTAAGTGAAACTGGTGTCCTCCTTAAATCCCATAGAACCTGCTGCATGATGTACAACCATCCCCTGAAAAACCTGAAACTCTTGTAAAGCTAAACTACAAACTGCAAGATTGTCTGGACTATTTCGTTTTAGGTCATCTGGTTTTACAAATTGGTTATTGCTAACTATTACTGTGGTCATTGCATTATTCTGCTTTTGGAACTTCAGATCTAATTTCTGTTAACATGAAGGCTACTTCGTGAAGTCTACTTTGGGCCTCTCACTGTTCAAGGTTGTCGTTCGGTAGATGCAAATATAGTTTGTTCCTACCTTGAGGTCTGTTTGCATCTTCAGAAGTGTTTACAGTGACCTTTTTTTAAAAGGGAATTGTAGTTTTGAACTGCAAATTTAGTATGGTAAAGAAACATAAGGATACCTTGAGCTTTTTCTGAATTCATCAATGGATCAAGATCCCATGACTTCAGTGACTTTATTTTAAATCTACACAATTTAACTGAGAGGTCCTTTGTCTGTGTTTTCAGTTCTGTTACAGCCAATAGAGACAAAAGAAATTTGATTTCATTGGTCACATTTAACTGCTTCCTCCTGTTTCTTGCTTACATTTAGCTTTTGCTCTTGTTCTGATGTTTTTGTTTCTTTGAATAAACGGACATTTTAAAAAAGGCAAGCAAAAAACCCCCAAAACAATGTTCAAGCAAACGACTCTTGTTTGAAACATAGAAAAGGAACAGGACCATGCAACTAAACAGGCTGTAACATGCTTTCAAAGCTGATTGTCTGAAATGCTGGGGCTCTGCTCCACCCCTTCTGCTCTGCTGTTGTGGGCTTGAAAGCACCTCGGGCAAGAGGCTGTTGGAGCAGTGAGATCTCTGAAATTTTTGTTTGAATAAATTCATAATTAAATACTCTGGTGTGAAAGAGAGGGGGATTTTTTTTTCCTCTGCTGCTTAGCAATTTTAAATTGGTTGGTTCTTTTTTTTTGGTGGGGGCAGGAAAAGCTGTCAAACCTAAAAGTGCATCTGTTTTTCTGGGGATGAAGCAATGGTTTTGCTCTTGCTTTACGTGTACAGAACATACATTGAGAGAAGCACTGAGGGAATGTATCATTCAGAGAATGGGAATCATAGAGCAATTAATAATTCAGGTCTGTTGTACCCTGACATACACAATAGTATGGCATCAATCTTAAATTGTACGCAGGGAAGTACAGTCCATCAATCACTTTGTTCTTTCATCCAATTTTGAATAATTGTTTATTTATGTTTTTCTGATTTTCTCTGGAAAACTAAGTTTTTCAGGCTTTCACTGGAATATTTTCCCTTGAGAAAACATGCCTTTTCTCCCATGGTCTTAGTTGATGCAGAATGATAAAAAATATACAAATACATTCAGTATATGAACTAGAATATCTGTAGTATTTGCTCCTGGTTTTTTTCCTAAGGGTGCTGGGAGGTAACTGTTTCTAGGAATAATGTACTTGAGATTTGATTGTTAATATTTTATGTATCCAAACCCTTAGAAGATTTGAACAAAAATATGAAGGCGCTGAAGTCTCTGTTTTCCCATTGCACATTGCCAGGACAGTTGGTAGGATTTGTAAAATTGTGTAACGTGGCCAGGGATACTGAGAACATGAGTACATTCAGCCTGGACCAAGCTACAACAAAGTTTTGAAATTCTTCTCTTGAACTGATACACTAAGGACCTGAATTTGGGCATGACAGATCCAAGATTTTGTCTGACCATCCCATTTGGACTCATCATCCCTAGGTGTTGGCCCCTCTCTGATGTTTTGCCAACAGCATTTTTCCACCTGCATTTCTTGCTGTCTGCTTGTGTTGGAAATACCTTTTTCAGGTCACTTTTCTGTGACAAAACCACTTGATAAAATTAACTAAATAGACTAAATAACTAAATAGACTATTGCTTTTGGAAGCACAGGTCAGATTGGCATTGTTTGTCTGCATAACCTTCCAAGGAGACACTGGTGGCCCAGGGACCACAGCAGCAGAGAGGAACCCACCAGATTTGGGTTGTATTTGCAATCTTGCCACAAATCAGCTGCAATTTGCAGCAAATCTTCTGCTTCTTCTTCTTCTGCCTCTCCAAAATGCCTTTGCCTGAATTTCTCATTCTGTCCCTGTGTTGTCAGCTGCAGGTTATTAAGGGGAAAGAAAAAAAAGGGAAAAAGCTGGTGTCTTGTTCTTCTCTGTCTCCTGGGCACTGCTCAGTGTGGTGCATGGTTGGATCATGTGGCAAAGGAGAAACTTCAGGTCTTTCCCTAGTACCAAAAAGTTCCTCTCTCACATTCAGATCACATCATATCTGCTTGTTTCATCTAAGAACAGTAAACTTTTTGGGGCAAAGATGCAGCTTAATATGGTTTTGTGCAGCTCCAAACACTGCACTGATGTGCTCACCAAAATCCTAAGAAGACTTAAATAATTATAGTGAGAATATGAAGTTTATTCTTTATCTTCTTCTGACAAGATGCAGACACCAGGAATTTGTTTAACAGGGGCTCAGTTGCAAAGGGAGACTTCTTGTGGCCTCATCCAGAGTGTTTCTGTCTGGAATAAGGCTTGATGGAGGTGCAGAAGTAAAGTCCTGAAGGTAAGCCAGGTGTGACAGATTTGTGGTTTCAAATGGATGGTTATTGTGGAGACAACAATGCTTTGCTCCTGCTGTTTTGGGTTTATGGTTGCTTACTCCTCTGAGGCATCAGGAAGTACCCCAAAAATTGAGGAAGAGATAGAAGGGAAAGAAAAAAAAAAACAAGCCAAGGGTGTGAGTGTGAAGAAATTTCCAGCATGAAGATGAAGGCACAGAAAGACAGCTAAAAGCTGTCACATGTCAATCACACAAAGGGTAGGAAGCATATGTGATGCAGTTAATGCTCTGAGCAAAGGGGAATGGTGAAACGACTGGTCTCTGGGTATTAATTATATACTGAACTGCTAATATGTTGGAGACAGTGTGAGCATCAACTTCTGATAAATATCAGCCTCGGAAAACAAATACCATGCAGGATAAGAAAATTTAGAGTAGTTTAATATTAACCAGGGCAGTACAGGTAAAGTTAGTAAGAAGTGCTGGCACTGCACCTGAACAAATACTCCTGCCCTTTGCAGGGCACTTGCTGCTAGTGATGCACAAGAAAGGTGCATTGATTTCTTTTATCTTCAAACTATTGGTAAGGTCTGAAATACTGAGTGAACCAAAAGACCTCATTAAACTTCAGCTATCAACAACAGTCTAATGTAAAAAAAAAAAAAAGTTAAAAATCCCAAGCATCCTCTCAAACAGCCCCTCTCTCATTATCTCAGCCCTTCCTGGAGAAGATCAATAAGCAATTTGCATATTTTTTATCAATATTTAATGTAATGCAGCAGGATGCTTTTGATGGCTTGAGTCCTTCTGTGCACTTTTTTAACATGACAGAGACTAAGAGCCCAGCAGGTGCTCAGGTGCTGGGGTCAGTTCCTAGTTAAAAACATTAGGGATTGGTGTGACTAAATAATCTACAGCTGCCCATCCAAGGGCAGGAGTGAGAGCTCACACAGCATGGTGATGAATTTTAACGATCTGGGAAGACAAATGAGCCTGAGCTGCCGTGCAATTAGTGGGCTGTGGAAAGATGTGTTGGGTCTAAATGAGGGACATGATCTGCTCTTGACTCTCGGTGTGGTAGGAGCCTTCCCTCTGAAGGCCATAATGAGGAAGGTAGATGAGATCCCAAACAGGTTGACAGAACAATTAAGGGGAAATGGGAGTTGATTCAAAATGTGGTATCGCCATCAGCAGCACAGATACGTACAGATTTACCCCCTTAAGGAGCTTATTCTACTCTTCAAAACAGGATATGTGCTCAGGGTATTCCTTTCACTCCCTGTTACTTAAAAAAATATATATTTTAAAAAATTTATCCCTAAGTCAACTTTTACTTAAATAGGAAAATAACTTATAAGAAAAGGTCTGGCTCTGATCACACTCACTGTGGTGTAAATTGTGAGTACCTCCTGTCTGTAATGATAATGAATTCCAGGATGGTGTATCTTATGAATATCCATGTTTTGTGCAATAGACAAATGCAGTTTTCTATCCAGTCATCTGATTATTGCTCGAATCTGCTTGATTGAGACTTTAACGCTATTTGATGAGTGGAAGCTCAGAAGGGCTGAAGGAGAGACATCTGAAATGTGCCTGAAGAAAACTCTTGAGTTATTCCTCTGGCTTTGGAGAAATAAAACTTGTGTGCTTTTAAAATGTTCCATAAGAAAATTATATAGATTTTTAAAAAAAGTTAATTTTAAATAGAAATCAAATTTATGGTTGGATTTGATTAACTTATGGGTTTTCTCCTATACTACCTAAGTATTTCTATGATTCTATGAAACTATGATTAATAACTAGATGCCACAAGACAACAGACAAGTTGAGATTCTACCTATTCAATTAGAAAAACAGCAGCACTAAAGTACTAAAATAATGCATCAGGTAGGAGTAATATATCCAGTAAATCTAGTCTCACTTTTCTGCCTCAAATATATCAAAAGGAAGAAATCAATTTCCTTGAACAGAGCTCATTATTTGAACATATTCACTTAGCCTGATGATAGAAAATAACTATAGACAGGATGTCTGAGCTGCATCAAACAGATCTGGTTTCCTTAGTGGTTCAGATTCATTACTTTTGCTTCTTTAGAGAGATTCCTTGTCACAGAGATCACGTAGTGCTCTTGCCCTTGTTGGACTGGACAGCGTCACAACCAGTGTGGATACTGGAATGTGCAAATTGAAAAAAAAGCTCTCCACAAACAGTGTCTCATGTGGCATTATCTTATTCCATATGTAGTCACTGCTGAGCTGATGAGTGATGGCAGGCACTTGCCTTGGTTTTCATGAGTTTGTAAAATGTAGTGACTGAAATGTTTATAGCATTAAACATAAAATGTCAAAATTAACAGGGCCAGGGAGAGCAGGCTTCCACTGCATCTTCCCAGGGTCACTGGCATGCTGTGAAGAACCAGGAGATTAATTTCTTCCATGTAGCCACACAGAGCAGGAGGGCTCAGCTTGGTTCTGGGTCTATAACACAGTCAGCAGATGCTTAATGTTTAAGTAGACTGGGAAAACCTAGAAATAAACTGGGGATTGTTCTTCTCCCTGCAGTGTTCAGGGAGCCAGCTACAGGTTGATGGTATGAATACACAGCCTGGTGCAGCAAGCAAAAAAGAAAACCAGGGAAATTGTGTCTTCAGGGAAAGGGTATTTTCACCGTTTTCCTTCTTTCCATTGTTGGTTTTGTTACCCATTACTCCATACAGAGGTCTGACCTATCTGTAAGCTGTGTTTAAACCCACAACAGCATTTTAGGCTTTGAGCCATATGTTTACATTATGAACTACTTTGTTATATACAGAGATTTAGAGCAAAGAGGGAAAAAAGTATTGTTTCAGCTTTTCAATGCTTGGTGAAGAAAAAAGCCCAAACAGGGGAAGAATGAAGTGTTTCACATATTTACACTACTGTGGTAAAAATATGATTGCAACCCTAGATTACTTTTCTAATTGGTAAATTTATGGGATCTTTTTGCTTAGAAAGTACCTGATTTTGCTTTTTAAAAAACCCACCTTATTAAATGTATTTTCTAGCCATCTTTTTATGCCAGCTAGTTAACTTAGTAGTCTCAAATATAATAGTCTTATTCATTCAAGCAGACCTATCTTTTAGAAATTTTCCATATCAAAACTTTATGCAGAGAACTTGAAAATGCTGAAAATACTTGGGATATTTTTAGGTACATGCTTTCATCTAGAAGGGGAAAAAGTGGGGGAAAAAAGAAGCACCCCAAACCCATGAAATTAACATACCAGTTTAATTTCCTTTACCCCTCTCCTTACACTGATTTAATGCAAATTAAATTTTGTGCTAATTGACCAAAGCAGTGTTATGCAGAAATCCATGGTTTCTGTTTATCCTACTTATCCATGTAAGTATTTGTTTTTTTCTCAGCATGTGAACATGGGAAAACATTTTTAACTAGAATCAGGAAGAGAAAACCAATGACTAAGAATGATGCCTTTTCTCCTAGAACTCTGCCTGGAGGCTGACTGAGACTGGTTCAGTGAAACAATCTACTTGATTTTTTGTTCTTTACCCCCCACCCTGCCCCCAGTGTTTCCCATATATTTCTTCCTTTCTGGCAAAATCTCTGAATATTGAACCAAATCCCAGGTAATGGAAAACGTGGCCATTTATTGCCTGTAAATTCTGCTCAGAGAAGAGAACAGTGCTTAAAAGATGAAAGTTACAGAAAAGCCCAGAGTTGTGCAGAGCTGAGGCTGGTGGTAAGCTCTGCAACAATCCAAAATGCCAGGTGACACTGGAGACCTCTGATAATTAGGTTGTCCCCTCTACATTAAGGAGTCTATTGCCCTTTTCTGTCAAATACACTGAACAGTTTTTCCTGGATCAAAGCAAGGCTGTCTTACAGATGTACAACATACAAAGGTAACAAAACCTTTGGAAGTGTGATCCAGGCCCATTAATGTTGCATTGTTTCTTAAAAATAAGCAATATTTAACCTGTAATTTTTAACATGTGACAAATGAGGCAGTGACATTAAGGTCACTGCAGCTTCTCCCTGAACCCAGCACAAAGTTTTGCCTCTTGTTCACTTCCCTCTCTCTCCATCAGTTGTGTATCAGCTTTAGATTACTAAAGTTTATAAACAGAAGACTACTATAGAGATGCTCCAATGTGCTGGCTCCTTTACACAGCACAAAGGATTGCTCTGAGCCGTTACAGGGTGCTGGAAGGAACATGGCTGTGGTGGTGTGGTGAAATTTCAATATACTCAGCTTTACACTTTAGTGAAGATGTTGGTGCAGTCTTGAAATCCAGCTTGTTGTGAGTTCCTCTTTGACCTGTGCCAAAGGCAGGCCAGCTGAGCAAGAAAAGCTGACCTTTAACCATGACCTTTTCTCCCAACTTTCTTTAAAAGCAGGAATACAGTGCACCTTTCTCCATTATGACAGGGAATTGAATGGTTTTCTTTGTTGCCTGGAGATGCTCTTGGCTGGCCTTAGCTTGAGTACTTCAGTGCTACAAGCAGGAAGGGGATAAACAGAAAAAAGTCCAGAGACCAGCAAATACCAATCAAGATGTTATAAAGAAAAATTGAATGAATAGGGATTGTTTAGTCTACAGCAGAAACGTCTAACAGGAATGGGGCTACTAGACTTCAAATATATAAACGTGCTGCTGGAGGGAAGAAGGAAAGGAGATTTTTTTCCTTGTCTGATGGCAGTAAACAAGAACTAATGCTCTTGAACTGAGGAAAATAAGGAAGATTCAGGTTACACATTAGAAAACAACTTTTGAATGACAATACTATAAGCATTGTAATAAGCTTATCTGGAGGATGTACATCTAGTAAAAATATCCAGTGCTCCTTCTGTTGTCCCTTCCATTCCTATGATTCTTGAGTTCCTCAATAACTCAGACCCTGAACATGTATCTGAGAAGGAGGAATGCTCTGTGAGAAAGTGAGGAATGCCTAAGAAGTTAACCCCCAACTTCTCTACAAATTTCATGTATCATCTAGGGCAAAACCAAAGAAACTCCAGAGTTTCCATTTTTTCAAACAAAGATAAAATTTGAATTCCTTTCTCCTTTGCTTTATTCAAGTGGATGCCAAACTACTGGGGTAGGATTGTAGTCTCTGTATAATTCTGAAAAGGTAAAGCTGTTGGTCAGGGTTCACAGACAATAATGTAGGTATGATTATGCTTTTAATAATTTCACACAGCTCCATTCTGATTTCTTCTTCTGTATATTCAGTCTTTGGATTGTGTTTCATTCTGGGAAGATCCCAAGGTCTTCAGCATCTTCAATTTTTTTTCTGCCTAATACTGATTAATTTTCTTGTCAAGTATCAAAGAAGGCATTACCTCCACCTAGAATTAATTTGGTATATTTATCTGCATTGTATTTTTTCACTCCCTGTGGTTTCTCTCTTTTGGAGTAGTTTTAAATGGAACTTTTTAAAATATAAAAACTGAAGCTTTAAAAGCAGGTAAAAATAAATAACTGGTGGTTTGCACTATGGTGGACACAACTTCATAGTACCTAACAAAACCCGTCCTCACTGGAGTCATTGCAAAGACTTCACTAAGTTCACCATATTATTCTAGTTTTCACATTTGCGCTCATCAATCAATCATGTTCCTTCATGGCCGCAAATCTATTTTGTCCCCTATAATTTTGACATAAAGTGTTGGCATTGCCTCTCTGATCAGAACTGAGCAAAATTCCATGTGGGTCTCTCAACATCTTTTAAATCCCCCCTACTTTCCAGTCCATAACCTTTCACCCATACATTAACTTTGAAGTTTCTGTGGAATCAGTTGTGGTTCATACTTTGGCACCATTTTTAGCTGAAGCATTTGGCTGTTAATTCAGATTTATCATCCCTACTACCTCTAGCTGCAGCTCCTGTGAGGTGTGTTAGCTAAATCTGGCTTTTCCTTGAACATACGCCTTCATGGATGCATATGCATTAATACATGATTACTTTAATTAAATGCTTCTCTTTGAAGAAACAAATCAGCTCTTATTACAGAATAGTGAATTGATTTGTTCCCAGCCCAATTTCTTTGAGCTGAGACCAGTCTGTGTCATGCCCAAACCCAGAGATCAAATTGTGATATTTAAAAGACAGTCACCATGACTATTTCAGTGGACAGTTACCAGATAGACTCTTCTCTGACTTCTGTTTCCTTATGAAGAAGATTCTGGAGCTAATTTTAGGCATTTTGTGTAAGTAAAGAGAAAGAACATTTGCAGGCAGTCTGGTATTTAGTGCAGAGACACAGGAGCAGAGATCTCTTTCAGTTAATTTGCCAGTGTGAAAAAGGCCTTTTCTCCACAGATAGGCGTCTATTTGCCACTCTGTACACCTGGTTTTGAGGTCATCAGCCTCTGCCCATCCTTTTGAAGCTGTGCAGGAAAGAGTTCAAGAGTGAGAGGAAGCAAGTGAGTCTGTTTCTCTAGGCTGTATTTGAGGGTGTGCTGATGAGAGGGTTCAGAAGAAGAAATTGTGTTTCCCACCATAGCACCTGAGCCTGCTCACACAATTTAAAAGTAAGGACCCTCCTGAGAAAAACTGAAAAAAGGTAGTCTATACTGAGATGCAGTAGTTTTTCTAGAATACCATACTGAAAATGCTTGCTAAATTTGGTCTAAGCATGCCTAATGGATCAGAGCTTCCCAAGGATTTGTCCACCCACATCCCTATTTTATCTCTGAACTGTGATTATTGGACTAAACTAAATATCTAGCTGCTTGGATCTACTTTTCTTTCACAATGAATGGAGACAACTCCGTTTAGAAGTGCAGAGAAATCCATAGTCCAGCATTCAGATGGAGGGCAGCATTCACCAGGATAGACAGAGACATTAGTTTCTAATTTCCAAGTCCAGTGTTTACTGGACTTCTGGTGGCCCAAATCTCACACAATACCGTAATTCTTCATGCTGCAATGTGCAGAAATAGCAGCTTTCTGTATGATGATGATAAGTGATTTCCACATTAATTTCAAAATTTCGTACAGATTGTTATGATCTGTGGGTTTGGAAGAAGGAAAGAAAGTGGTGCCAGGATCTCTTGGCATGGTATTGCTTTACCAGGCATCCAAACCCCCAAAAATATTAGATGCAGATGGAGCCCTAATGTGGTGTCTTGACTCCCTTAGAGTTGGAAACAGGTGGCATCCATTAAAAATCTGCAATTGGTTACAATTCCCATCCCAAACCAGTCCCAGCTGCAGTTTGCCCAATGTAGGGAAGAGAAGTCCCAAGCCATACTATAAGCAGAGCAACCAGTCATTAAAGGGGCGTGGATGTGGTTTGTTGTTTTTGTGTTTCTTTTTCCTATTAGAGGATCCATTCTCTTTGCTAAAAGCCTTGTAAAACAGTACAGATGTTTTAAAAAAATCTAGAAAACCAATCCTTTGAATCAGTGATTTCAGATTCTGCTTTTGGGGAGGGTGAGGAGAAGTATTTTTATTTGTCTCAGCAAAGTTACCTTACAAATTAAGAATAGCTGAAAAACTGCTTCTGAGATGTCTTTCTCTTCTCAGAGATGAGGAGTATTCTCCTTGCACTCTTTTTTTTTTTTTCTGGAGCTGCTGCCAGTCTTGCTTGCTTCTCACCCCCTGGCTGGAGTCGCACAGCCCAGTCATGAAGGAGCAGCAGGACAGATAAAATAACAGAAGATTTGCTGAACTGTCTTCCTTATGCAACGACTGCCTTGCTTTAGAGCATTTAAATCAGTAATTTCAATATTTCTTATGATTAGCAAAGCTTTGGGGAAATATTTCCAGTGCACATAAAGAAGGACATGCATCTGTGCCTTTAAAAGATGAGGCAGGCTCAAAATATTGCTGTGTGGTTTGCAAGTTAAAGACTGCAACTTTTCCCTGGTGTGCTTGTGTTCACCAGATTCATCAAATCTAAAATAAATTATAATTTCCCAGGCTATTGTGTTTAACAAAGCTTTGGAGACATCAGTTGTCTTATTAACATTTATATTCCATTTTTTCCCCTAGTATTTTTTCTGAGAAATTAAGGAAAGCTTATTAGTGTTTGGAATGATGCAAAGAATAGTTTTTGTCTTCTTAATTCTTAATGAATTCTGGGATGTAGCTGCAGATTTGTATGTGCAATAAAATCACACATTCCTATTTTTTAAAAAATAAATAGAGGGTTAGGGGAGAGAGAAGCTTTTCTTTTATTCTGAAGAAATATTTTCAAATGTCCAATGACTTTTGGATACCTGAGTTATCACTATTAACTTCGTCTAAGCGATCATATTAACTGACAGATTAATTGTTCTAAGGCAAGATCCATCCAATGTACAAACAGATGCACCCGCCTGAAAAGTGGAAGAGCAAAAATTGTTTCCTTTTTTATCCCTTAGTATGTACACCTTTACTTTTCTGTAGGATGGCCATTATAAAAGATAATTGATTATTGTGCATCATCACAGTGTCAAATACTATGTAAAAGGGACATGATTGAATTTGGAAAAATGCCCATTCTTTCCTTAGCTCATTCAGTCCACAGTTGTTATTTATTTAATGTTTTAAATAATTTTGGTTTGTTTTTCACTTGTTGACCTTTTTCATTCTGCAAGCTGAGTTTTCTCTTTTCTGCAGTTTCTGTGCTACAAAGGGGAGTGTGTGGACATGCCAACACAGCAATTATTGTTTTTCTTGGTTTTAAACCATGCTTTTAAGAAGCTATTGAGTAAATAGACTCTTGTCCATTTATCATAGGAGTATTCTGACTATTCAGTAATATAAACCTGTAACGCCTGCAAGACCTCACAGAAGAGCTCTTACTCCTAGAATTACAGCCTATAATAAACCTGTGTTGAATCCCTAAGTGCATCCTAACTACACAGAGCATTACCAGACATAGGCCTCAGTGGGAATTTTATGTGCCTGAGAATTGTAGAAAGTAGCTGTTGTACCATAAATTCTTTCATGCAGGGATCATTCTATCTCTCCTTGGTGATGCTCCAGGAGCAAATAATTATATTAACTAAATATAATGCATATCACATATCATGCAGCGGTAATTGTTTCCAGTGGAGTTGCTGTATCCCATAGGTTTTAACATAATACTCTAGATTTCATGGTAAATGAACAAATAAATCATGTTGCCCCCACAAAATTTCTCTCTGACCCTACCTCTGATGCATGATTCTGCATGATGCATGTATGAATTGAGGAGGTGTATAAGGCAAGAGGCTAAAGCATTCTTGCTTTAGACTGGGTTGTGCTACATTGTTCCATTTGCACTGGATAATAAGGTGATAAATATCCCTTCCCTGAGCAGAACTTGTACGTGGATCCCATGGTGTGATCAAAACTCAGCCACTGTAATGTTCATTAGGTGGGGTTGGTTTTTTAAATGTAAACAAAGCAGAATATTTGTATTCAGTGTGTGCAGTATTCCTATCTGACTGTGTATCAGCAAATTTGTACTTTTTGCTGCCGTTCCCAGGAGATACGTTGGGATGAGCTGCAGTTATTTGTATATGGTACAGAAATGTAATCACATTGTGTCACTCTGCATGCTACACAATACTGAGACTTTTGCAATCACAGCCACATTCACATCCACCCCTATCTCAGTATTACCCCATGGTGGTCTGGAACAGGCATGGTTTCTTTTGGTAGGCTGGGTCCTGTCCTCTTCACTCTGCCACCTCCCCTGACAGTGCCACAAACCTGCAGTTCTGTGTTGCTTTGCTTAATGCTATGTGCAGGGGATGATGCCTTGGGAAGGCTGACCTGAAACTGAGACTGTTCAGAGCTAGAGGATAAAGTAGCTATTTATTGAAAGGCCTTTAAGGATACACCTTGGACAGGACAGGAGCCTGACCAGGGCTACACCCAAGGTGAACTTAGAATGGTCACAAAATGAACAAACGGTCAAAAGGTCGTACACTTTTTAAAGTTTTGGTCCATTTGTATATGGGGGTTTAACTGTCCAATTACAGTTTTGGGTTGTGAAGTATCATCCTTCTTGTTTTCCTTCTTCAGTTCACTGTTCTTTATGCTTTTGGGCCTGAAAGTTGTACTGGTTGTCCTCGGTCTTCATCAGGAAGGGGATTTGTGTTGTCTACCTACTCTGTGAAGAGAGCTTACTGGCATTTAATATGAGGCTCAGAATTACACCCCTATGCAGCACAGAATCTGAAAAACATGAAAGCTAAAGCTTAAGGCATCATTTCCCCCTTAAGGCATCCTTCCCAAAAGCTGCTCTTTTGAAATCCCCTGCTGCTAAATTGGGAAGAAATTGATATTCCAAGGTATCCAGGCTTTGATTTTTTTCTGGATGTTTTCTGAAACTTAACAATAACAACACCATAGTTTTTCAAGCAGCCTAGGTGTTATCCTCAGTCTTAAAATGATATGAAGTGTTTCTTGAGAGAAATCTTAACCCTGGAGCTTTCAGAACTTTGTGCTCACTTGACAGAAAATGGATGGTCTCAATGTTAAGACCTTCCCCATTCACCTGGTAGTTATTTCTTTGTCAGATATGGTTGAGAAAATCCTTAAGAAAAACAAGAAAAACCTCTAATCTGTGAGAGAAAAGTATGAAGCAGTATAAATATTAGTATTTCATATCAAAGTCTTTCCAAGTCCTTTTATGCAGAAAGTTCAAATCTCCATTTCAATGGAGCCATTTTGAAAGTATGTTCTGCATAGGTATGCATGGCTCAGTTCTCTTTGTAAGAACAGTAGAGAAGACATAGTTTTATCATGGAGTTTTATGATCGAGTAAACAGAGTAAATTAGACATTTAAACAGAGACAGATGATATGGCAAAAGCAAAAATCACTGAATATCCTAATACTTTGCAAGAATTACATCTGCTATATGTGTATGTTAAAATATAGTTTACTGAATGTCTAGGGCTGATTCCAGGTTTCAGTCAGTCCAACGTATCTGTATGGGAATACTGAAATATCCTTGCAGCTGAGTGGCTGTGAAGTCAGCCTGTTCCTTGAGCAGCTTGTAAAGTGTTTGGCTTGGCATTACCTCACCTAATGTGCAACTGGCATTAAGACTTCCCCTGAAGCAATACATTTAATTGCATGCTCTACTAGAAGGAAAAGAAGTCTAATTAGTCCCAGATTTATTCTATCAATAAAGACAAATTATTTTTTTCCCCCTGATCTAAATACAAAGTAGTTAAGAGAGATTTCTAGGCAAATGAAGATCTTTGTTGGAAGAGACTACAACTTGGGTTGGTTACAGAAATTTTAACTGTTTTTACCAAACAGTGGCTTTTAATAATGCTAATCTGGTTTTCACAATAAAATCTTAGTTAAATATTTTGCATGCTACATTTTAATATGATTTAGTAGGCTGTTTCCATTATTGCCTTATGTTATTTATTACAATGTACTGTCAGGAGGAGCACTAAATTCATCTGTAGCACTGTTCATTACCGTTTTAGCAAACAATGACAAAATTCTTTAAATTGTGCTATTGTGTTAATTGAGAAGGTGGAGTTTTATTCTCATGGTTCAATCTTCTAAAGAAAAAACCAAGCAACAAAAAACCCCCAAGAAACAAAACCAGCAACAAAGCTAGGCCCTTTTTCCTTCCCTTCCCTTTAAAGCCCTATAGCAGCATGAATGAAACATCACCAAACAATTGCATCCCCCCACTCCCGAGGGAGCTAACATATTTTATCAGTGTTTGCAATGAAAAGAACAAATATCAGAATCTCAGTAATACCATGGCTTCAATTCTCCTCCCCCTGCGTTATTATTTTTTTAACTCATTTTAGAGAGCTGCAGGTTGCAATTCCCAGCTCTGTGCAGGAGAAGCCCTAATAGCTGGTCAGAATTCACATGCACACCCACCCCATGTACACATACACATCTTCTTTTTTCTTTCATGGTACAGCACAAGATATTATCTTGGTAATTCTCTATTCACTATATTACACCTCTTCCCACTAATCCGATGCAGAACCAGATTACTGACCAAGCCTTTTGAAGCCTTGATGTTATTTTGCTTGATAAATTGGGCACAAGACTAAAATTGAAAAGAAATCCTGTTTTTATTGTTGGAGACAAATCTAGCAAGCAGGAAGCATATGTTGTGCTTTGGACCACATGCTGGGGAGAGGGAGCTAGAGGGGTCTCACACCAATCAGTTACTGCAAACAATACCCGGTGTCCACCTGGGACAGAGCCTGTGCCATTAGTCTTGACTGGAGCAGCCCTCTAATGCCACCAGGCAGCCCCAAGGAGCAGAGACACCCACATGACAAAATGTCACAAGGAAAAAAAAAAAAGAAAAAAAAAAAAAGAAGAAAAAAAAAAGAATTCAATATGCTGGATATTGATCTGCATTTTTTTTCCCACAATTTGATACAAGAATATGCTGATCAAATAGGGAGGAGGGAGAGGCAGATTTCAGAGGCCAGCAAAGGGCTGCTGTGAAAGCTCTAATGGCAGTGGGCTAGAGCTAGTGCAAGGAACACAATAAGCACATGGGCTGGCAAGTGCTGTGTTTTTCAAAGGGCAGTGTTGAGTATTGATCTGTATTAGAAATGATAATGAGGTTATTTTGTGCCTCAGTGAAATACCTTAACTGTTTCAGTGCTTCAAATGCATTAGAGGTAAAGTGTTGGAGGCTATGAATTTTTAATGCCTCCAACTCCAGTTCCTAATTTTTTTCTGTCTTTCCAATAGCTATTTCAGTTTTATATTCCAGAGCTATCACAGCTGCTTCTTGAGACAGTTTCAGTTTCCCATTTCAATGTAGCCCCTTGTGAAACAGTAGTTACCTGAATCCACTGCACAGAAAGAAGCTTTTCTTTGCTAACATCTTGCAGAGTCTTTAGTGTTTAAAATATTTTTAAGTAAACTGAATGAATGAACATTTCAAGTTTTTTGAACAGAGATGAAGATCTTAGTGCTTATTGAGAATGCAACACATTCTGGGTAATTTATTCTGGAATTATCTTGGCAGGCTTTGTTTTGATCAATACGAAAACATTTCCTAATTCTGCATGACCCTTCTACTGATCTGTGTATGTGTAATGGTTGCATGGTTAGTCAAGTGATGTGAATAAATTATTAATGTGAAGGCCAGGTTCTTATTTAGTACAGCAGCCCAATGTTTGTAATTGGACTAACCAAGGCCAGCAGCAGCAACATATAACGTGATGTGGAAAAAAAAGCTTTACTGTTACAACTTTTTGCTGAAAGGTTAAAAATAGAATGTTATAATACCATTTGCAGAATCTCTAATTTTTGGTGAATAACTTTTACTTTTCAATCTTATTTCCAACAGTTGGTTGAAATCGAGATATAAGATAGAAAAGTCAATTAAATTTGATTTCACCTTTGGTGCTATACATGAAAAGATTTTGTAAGGAGGACAACTTTTTAAACTTTTTAAGTATCATAAACTTATTTGCACAGCTAAAAGTATAATCCCTGGCTAGCATTCCAGAACTCAAACTATCATAATTCCTTTTTCTCTACAGATGTTCAAATAATAATATAAGAAATCAACGAAAACTTACAAGTAGTAATTTCTAGCACTCAGAGCTAAAGCCATCTCACTTTCATTTAAAATTAATAACTGTCAAAAATAGTGTAATCTGATTCAAAAATATGCGCTGAAGCCAAGACAGGCATGCATAGGAATATATTACTCTCCCTATTATTCTGAACCATGTAGTTAAATTTTGAAAACATTCTTTCCTTGATTAAATTAGACTAGAATTATCCCTGGTTTTATAGTAGGACAGAGAAAATACTTCAAAAACATGATTTTTCTCCAATTTTCAGCTGCTGTGCATTAGACCTATAGTGAAGCAATAATGATTTACATTGTAATGTTGACCCAGACTTGTGGGTTTAAGTGGGCTGTATTTTCTCCAGGAAGAGTTGTTTCTAAATAACAAGGACATTATAAATGATATCCCAAGGGCAAGATATTCAAAATGGCTGGTGGGAGCTGATGTTTTTATCTCTGATGTAAACAGGAATTAGGCACCAGTAAGTGCTGCTGGGAATGCTCATGTTAAAATTCTTTTGTTTCCTTTTGCTGATGAAATCAGAAGGCTCTGACCCACTTCTGGATTTTCTCTTGGTTATAGACCAATGCATTTCGCCGCTTCTAATTTAGATTAGTTTTCAGACTATGAGCTGTATTTTTCCTCTTGGTGCTCTCCCATCTGCAATTGTAAGTGTAGGGGTTGATGTGCAGAATCAACCACACTTCTCTGGTGTTATTCTTGATATGGCCTGTTACATCTGAGGTCATGCCTGGCTTGTCTTGCCCAGCTTCTTTTCTCTTTCTACACTAAAATTAGTACACTTGAAAACTTATTTGTGGCAAGCAGCTGTTCTAGTATTTCAGTCTCTGTAGGGCAGAAGGTTGGAATTGCAGGAGGAGGGAATAAGGGATGCTGGTACCCTCAAAGTAGCTCTAGGTATGTGAAAGAAAAGTAAAAAAATCAATTGGCTCATGTATCTGGTTACGAAAGCCCTGCAGACCACTGCCTAGCCATTGTCAGTGGGATCAGAAAAGGAGAAACAAACAACTCTGCAATTTAGATAATCAACTCCTCATGCACTGAAAAGCAAGCAAACAATCCCCTCTCCTCCCCCCCATCCCAGACTGCTCTAAAGCTTGATCCTTGATCAAAGCTGGTTGTGTCCAACTATTGCCTCACATGTGTTGACGTAAAGTTCACGCTGTGGTTTATAATGTCCCAGCTCTGCTTTCCCAAGCAACTACGACACCTCATTCATCACTAGGCAGACAGAGATATTTTGAAATACAGATAAGCTGTTAGGTATTAGAGCAGCAGTGTTCAGGAGCTCCTTTTACTGATTTACAGCCTGTCCCAGTATGACTGGCTGTTTGCAGAGGTCTGGGGGTGGGAGCTAGTTTTTATGAACCGTGATCACGCTTTCTCATAGATTTCACTGGAGGTTTTGTGGGGGATAAAAAAAGGCACCAGGAATGGTCCCAGGTTTTTCTTGTCCCAGGCATATGCTATGATCCCACTGTCCTGCTCCTTTTTTATTAATAACTATATTGAGCCATAATAGTTCCTGTAATCCTTTGTGTGGTGTCCTGTTATTAACTTCTCTATTTTGAGAAAAGACACATTGGGTTATAACTCTTTTTGTTTTCTATTATTTAACTGAGATTTAATCCTTAACATGATATTGGTCTTTATTCTATGGTTATTTGTTTCCTTTGATAATCTCCAGTGAGGCAGTCTGTCAAAAGCCCTTTGAAATTGCAAGTAATTTCCACCCACCACATCCCCTTTACCCACTATTTTATGAACCTTTGCAACACAGTCTAGAAGGCAAAGGGGCACTATTAACTCTTACGAGAGCCCTGCTGGTGTCATTCTATCAGTTGATATTTATCTACATGCAGTATTTCTCTGTTCCTAATTGCTCACTCCCATCTGCTTCCCCACTAGTGAAGTCACCCCTCCAAATTGGCTGTCATATGCTTGCTGTAAAAGCCATCACTGGGCAACACTGAGTCCAGTTTTCAGCAAGGAGAACCTGGAAGAGGTTTTGACTCAGGTACAGCAGAAGCAGTGAGTCCTGCCTTTCAAAAGTTTATACAGGTGAAAATATGTTCTGATCCATAGATCTGCGCTTGTTCAGGAACAGGCACTGTCTCTGGGCTGTGGTATGGTGGATGCCCGTAGGATTTGGGTGTTTTAAATAATAGCTTTCTTTTCATTCCTGCTTGGTGTTCTTTTCTCAATATTCTATTGCTTAGCAAACTAGCAACCTCACACAGCAATCCTGCCTGTGGGAGGTGGAGATGATTCACAGTTTTATGGGAAAAGGAGTCACACTGGGAATGGTGGATAACTACTGTCCAAGTCACACTTCACCTTTTCATTCACCTATGGCTTGTGAATGCTCACTCCTTTCCAGCTGTCTGGATTGATTCTGGACTCCTCAAGGAGCTTCTCACTCAGCTGGGTACAGTTGTTCTTGCCTTTCTGAGCCTTTTTCCCTGGTCTCATGCTTTTCATACTTACTGCTTTTCCTGGGAAATTGGCAGCATCTGCTTGAGCTGCCTTTTAGCTCAGCAGTACCAACCTACACTGCCCTCCCTCCAGTGTAATTTCCCTGGGGCCTCAGCTCCTCAGCTCCTGACCAAGCTGCTGTCACCTGTGGGTGGGCTCTGAGCAGTGCAGGGTGACTCAGCTGTCATTCAGTTTTGCTGAGACCAGCTTTGAAGTGTTCACTGGGCTGAAACACCCGCTGAGACATCAGACACTCTTCTGCTGTAGGTCTTCAGTCATGTGAAGCCTTCAAAGCAGGATATTCTGCTAGCATTTTGAAGTGATGAGAGTAGAGAGGCTATTACTCTAAACGAGGATGGCTGCAGCCTGCCATCAGCGCTGATCACAGTGACTTTTGGAAAATAGTCTCTTTCTGCACACCAGACAAAACCAGAAAATATTTCAGCTGGTGACAGCTCCTAATCTGGTGTAAAACAGGTCTAACAAGGTTATCTCCATCATCTCTGTGCCAGTTAACACCACATAAGCACTTGGGACTTCAAAGTAACTTTTCTCAATAATTGTTTCTCAATAATCTCAACTTTTTTCAATAATTGTTGAGTTGTACGTGTGCTGCATTTGCAAAGGGCTTTGTGCTATAGATGTGTTGTTAATCTCTGGAAGGTTGGAAGATTTCAGACAGGGATCCTACAGAATTTTCTATAAGCATTTACACTAATTATCTTAAATTCTAATTGTTTCACAAAATCAAAGGGGAATTAAGATTTTAATTTCTTTCTCCCCTTTTGTTTTTCTTCATTATTTGACAAAGCCTAGAGAATAATCCCATCTTAAACATGAATATAAAATAGACCTGACAGATGTTCTGTCTGCTACGGAACTTTATTTAAGCAGGCATGGTCTGCATGTAATTTACATGTGAAGGTCAAAGCTTGTCATATAAAAATACAAGGCCTTGCCACTATTTAATTCTTTTTATTTGCAATTTTTTCAAGTGAGTTTAGTGAATGATTAATGGTATTGGCTTAAAACAGGCGCAGTGCTGGCAAGCACTGTGCAAACATCAACATTGCAAACATGCCTCCATCCTGACCTGCAGCACCTTCTCTGTTCCCATTTGCCGTAATTCTGGAACACATCCTGCCAGTCCCTTGCCAGATGGACTCCTATATTTCCAAAGTACACAACAGCTGGAATGGAGTGGGAAAGGTCATTTGGACTGCAAAGCCTGTGATGCTTTGCTTCTGCTACTGTCTGTCCAGTGGAAGCTCTGGATTTTTGGGTGTGGGCTTTCTTCAGGTGGGTTGTGTTTTACAAGGACTGTTTGTGGTTTATGCACTAAATCCTGGCTTTTGCTGCAGTATGAGCCTGAACTAGGAGCAGAGCAGTCCTGCTTATGGTGTTATCCTGGAAGGGACTTCTTGAGCAGATGGAAAGTTGGAATGGGATATGGACCTCACCTCTATGGTCACAGGGAAGGAGATGTGCCTTAGGTTTTTCATCAAAAGAATGTTTTCATTTCATCTCTCAAGACCTCTGTTGGGGCTGTGAGTGCTGCCTCCTGCAGTGGGGATGCAGGCAGGAGGCTCTTGCCAGGCCTCCTGAACAGCCTGGCTGCACCAGGCCCTGCAGGACATGTACACCCACTGCCCCTGTTCCTCCAGGCCAGCCTGGCTGAGAGCTGCAGCCCGACTGCGGAGCAGCAGCCAGATTCTGAGGGGACTCAAACTCATATATGCAAATGGATGGGGACCATGCAATGCTCAGTGAACACGATTTTTGTGAACAGGAAAATATGTTGTTTTGAAGAGAGCTGGTCTTTTTTCAGCTTTTTTTTCTCCTTTCCTATTTTTCTCTTTAATATCCATTGGAAAAGTGAGATAAAAACTCTGAAAAAATTTTGCTTTTTTAAACAGCTATTTTTACGTGGACTTTTCTGACAATGATGAGAAAAATGGAGCAGAAAGAATGGAAAGGGCACATCCAAACCACTGTTTTACTACTTTCTGTAGGAAGTATTTGGAAAATGTGAAAATGTTATATTCATGTCAACATTTCTCATTGAAAAAGATTCTTATATTTTAACCAGCTGGACTTTTGTTTTGAACAGTTTACTCTCTGGCTTCAGGATTTTCAGGTATCAAGAATTCAAAAGGCATATATTATGTCAAACTCCTTATAAATTGTGTTGAGTTTCAACTAGCTCAGTTAACAGGTCTGAGTACACACTGGCCACAGATGTCAGGTGCATCCAGACCAAGATTACAAACACTCCAGATTCAAGGTCGTTCTCGGGTCTTTTGGTTTTAACTCTAACTATGGAATTTAAATATCTTTAATAGGTCTTTAAAATCCTGTTTTAAGACCTTCAATTTGCATGCTCTCTTTTTTGTGCTGAGCATATTTCAGAGTGTTGTATAAGATTTTGAAGAATATCCTGTGGCTTCTAAAAGTTTTGGACTTGACTTTTATCCAAATGGTTCTCTGCAGTTTCTCTTAAATAAGGTTTTCATTACAGTTCTACATTCTTTTGTTTTTCCTGTGCATCTATATGTGTCCATTAATAGTATAATAATGCATTTCTTTTTTTTTTTTTTTTTTCCTTTTCATTTATGACAGAGTGGCTGTCAAAGATGTGCACTTTTCTAAACCAATCTCAGCTTCTCTGTTGACTTTTTTTCGAGTTTTGGCCAAATCTGTTTTAACAATAGCAGGAGACAGCCTTTCAGACTATGAGGGAATTTGCAATCCAATCATGTATTGTGTGTCTTTGAAAAGAAGAGAATACAAAGACAAAGACAGAATGTGATGGAATTTTATTTAATGCATTGGCATGAAGTGTAAATACATATTGCATACAGATACTAAACTTTCCAGGCTCTGATATGAAATAATTACCTTAGGGACTTCTGTGTAAAATAATTCCTGTATAACCATTCAAATATGGATGATATGAGTCAGGTGACCTCTTCTTGATACTAAAGGTCATCTACCAAATGTAAATGTGAATGTTTACTTTTAAAACCATTTTAGAATAAGAGAAAAAAGTGCTTTTCCCCTAAAGTTAATGCAAATAGCTATTTTTTTTTGTGAAGAATAGAACATACCACAGTATATATGCTATCAATCATGTCTCTTTCTTGAGCCTGGCCTTTAATTTGTCAGGTCACAGACTTTGTATTCTCCATGAGGGAGGAATCTCTTCTACAGATCTGTGGCCAGCCAACTAGTGCCATCAGAGGACTTACTTTCCACATTTGGATATCTAAAATGAAATATAAAGATATAGTATCCTTTATACTCCCTTCCCCCACTTTTTCATGCCATCATAATCACCTTTACAAATGGAGAATGGTAACTACTGCCTGTGAAACTGTGCTCCAGCACAAGTTTTCCATACAACCTCTAAAATGATCAAGGAGTATTTTGTGAAATATTATTTCTGGCCAACACCTTTCCTGGAAGTGTCCTGGATCTTCAGCTGTGCATTTCTCATTGAAGCCTCTGGCATATAGAGAATCACTTCAACTTTCTGTCTGTTGCTGTCTCCACTGGTAAAAAGAGGACAATAATATTTAATTATCTCTACAGAACATGTGTATCAGTATACACTTATTTTTTTCAATGAGCTTTGGAAGTATAAAATTGGATGTTCTTTGAAAGCTGAGAAACTATTGTAAAAAAGAAATGAAGACTTGAGGCATTTTTTCATGAGTCAGCAGGATTTAAACCCCTGCTGTGGGCCTCTGGCACAGAAGAAGAGATTTATCAGTGACTTTGGCACTAAGCAGATGAGGGGAGAGTGGAACTCCCATCAAATAGCCACCCGCACCAGCTATGGCTGGCATTGTGTTAAGCTGGAAGTGGAATGGATTTGCTGACCATCATCTCTGAGGCTTATCCTCTCTCCCAAAATGGTGTGCTAGAAAATATTGTCATCCTTAACAGCAGCTCATTAAATGCCTTTTTCTTCCATTTGTGGCACTTGCCTCTATAGGAAGCAGTGTGGAATCCCCTACCTGCAATGGAGCCAAAAAAGGTTTGCCCCTGTTCTCCCCATGGGGTGACAAAGTGCATCTCCAAATTTCTGCCCATCCACAGAAGCTCCCCTGTTGCTAGCTGATTTTCTTTTCACTGTGACAGGATGGGGTTGTATCCCATCATTTAATTAACTACAGATGTGGTGGTAGCAAGTGATAATGTTTTACATTATGTTTTAAATAAAGAAGGAGTCTTAAACTACTGGCCTTACTGTGGTCTTGTGAATACAGGAAACTTTTTTTATTATTATTTTTATTTTCTTTCCCCACCATAATTTCTGCTGAAGGTGCTGTATCTTATTCCATTTCTAGACCATAAAACATCTCTGTTCTCTTAATCTGTCTTTGTCAGCTACATAAATTCTGTTTAAATGGAAAAAGACAGACTAAACTAATTGGAAAAGAGAAATGTTCAGAGGATGAACATCCATGCTTCTGTAATTCAAATTAATTTTTAGGCCTCATTCAAATTCTACTCAATCTTTGTATTATCTTTCAGTGACTCTATGATGCTATAAGCCCATAGCAATGCTATAAACTTGTAGTGTTGATTAAAAAGGAACATAGGAAATTGCAGATACCTTAAACAGGCTGTTTCTGTGATTTGAATGAGGTCTAGGAGAAAAAAAAATCAATGAGAATGGAAAATAGTTACAAGATTGTGAGAGGTGGAAGTAAAAAAAGGAAGGAAGAGAGATAAACCTCAAGTAATTTTAAATCTTTGCTAAATTCTGTTCCATCACAGTCAGCAAAGGGAGAGGCCTGAAGTCTAGTACAGAAAGGTCAGAAAAAAAAAATTGGTAGGGAAAATGTAAATCTGAAGGGTGGAAATGTCTCTGGGTTTTGCAAGAAGGAGGAAGAAAAATGTGCTAGCCTGGCTTGGAATGATAAACGAGACATTTGTTAGTGCTTTACAAACTGATTTGTCTTCTTGGAGGTAAAAAAGGACTAAGCAAGTGTTTGGTCAAATTTACCTGCCTGTGAAAACTCACTTCTACAAAACCTGCAATTTTCAGGGAGAAAAACCCACCAAAAACCAGCATGAAGCTCAGTTTTTCCCTGCATTAATAACACATGAGGTGAAACAGAAGACAGGTGATGGGGACCTCTAGTAAGTAAAAAAAAACCAAAAAACAAACAAAGGCAAACGAATGAATTCCTTTCCATAGATACAGGGAAAAAATCCAGGCCATGTAATTGTGAAGGCTGAAATGTCAGAAGCCCAGGCACCTCTGAAAAACAGAATCAAACAAACACAAATGGCAATACATAAGGGGCACGTTACTGCCTGATGGCACATACGTTCAGCTCCGACAGGAAGCATGTGCACAGCCTAGAAGGAAAGTATGTGAGTTTCAGATTTCATGGAAAGTGACAGTACCATATGTAGTAGTTAATGAGTTTGTAGTTTGCTAACTATGCCTAAAAAAGCTTATACAGCTGCTTAGTGAGATCAGCTAGGGAAAACTCTTCCTAGTTCTCTTGGTGGATAGCTGGTTCAAAGAAGGGAGAACTTGAAAGCTCTGATGTTGTTATTTTTTTTTAATGCTGGTCATAGCATCTAAAAAACTTGAGTCTTTGGCCCACTGTGCTAAGTGTTGTACCCACACCAAAGTGACAGTCTGCTCCAAGGAGTGTGTTTTGTAAGAGCTTCTTTCTCAGTTAAATACTTTCAGGCAGGACTGTAGCTGTAGCTCCCCAGTAAAGACTGACAGGCAGAAAATAATATGTACATTTATTGCCTTCAGTGGTGTTTAGAAATTCACACCAGCCAATTATCTCACTGCAACAGTTCAGTAGAGCTACTCCTGGCTTCAGTGGAGTCATGTTAACATGGGTAAGAGTGAACGGGGATGTTAAGCTTTGACAGAGTTGTGAAGGTTCAGTACTTTGGAAATCAGCTCTATTTGTCAGTAGAATATATGGTCTTTGCTTTTCATATTAGTGACATTGTTGTGAACCTCCTGTAAATATTCATTGCAAAAATCAAGTTGTCTGAGAATGGGAATGTGATCAGAAGGGTTCTGCAGAATATGGCATCAAACTGATGAAACAGCTGCAGGAAAGAGCAGAGAGATGTGTGATGTGTTTGGATTGCAGGGAATTAGCAAAAAGGTTTTGATTATCACAGGCAGGTGCAAGAGATGTGCTTTTCCACAGTTACTCTCCAACATATATATTGACCACATGGTGCATGAAAGTGGATCAAGTAGACTGCAGCAGCAGCATAAAAACACATAATGACTGTACAGAAGGAACAATCTAAGCAGAGAAGAATAGATTAAGGCAGTCTTATTTGCACGTAATTTGTTCCTTTGTGAAAATGCTGAAGATCTTAAAAGCCTTGGTAAATGCCTTTAAGGGAATATGACAGAGAAAGAACCAAAAAAATCAATAGTCTTGATTCTTTTTCTCCTACTTTGCATTAGTGTAACCTAGTGGCTGAGTCTGTGTAATTTGGATGTCATCTAAATTTGCAGTTCAGACAGACTGCTAAATGTAGCTCAACAAGACAGCCTTGTCTGTCTGATTGTGACTAATGGAGAGAAAATGAGGTGTCTGATAGGGAGCTCAAAACTGCCATTTCTCATGTAAACTGGAGATTTCAATTTTTCATTCCTTTTCAGTTAGGAATTACATCAGGAAACAAAGCACACATGGCAAATGCACAGGAAATCTGGCTTTTGCATTGACTATTTTTTTGTTAAGGCTGCAGCCTTCTTTGATGTCATAAAAGATTAACCAATTAGCGAATTAAAGAGAAAAATGATTTTTTTGGGTGTCATTAATCAAGATTATTTCCTTTACCCTGGGGGGAGGAAATACCATAGGCAACAAGCTGTAATAATGCTCAATGAGCTCTAATTTATGTGAACTCTTTTCCCAGCAGAAGCTGTGGAACTTTCTTCTGAGCACACTCACAAGACCGCTCTTTAAGCTGCTTAGGCCTGGCCACAGAAATTTTAAAGGAAATTAGTTTCTGCCCCTTTAATAGCTGGGGTGGGAGATGAGAAAGCCTCTTTAAGGCAGTGATGAAGAAATGGGTTGACACAATGACAGCCTCTTCCACATCTCTTTTTATTGAATACAGGAAGACATAAGATCCTTCTAATTGCTCATTTTCTACCTGCCATGGAGGACAACAGGAGGAACAAAAGAAAAAGGAACAACACTTGTCAAATGATCCTGAGGATCTAATTCTCACAGAGACTTGTCCAGAGGGACTTTGTAGTTCTCTGACATGTTATACTACAGACTCATCTGCTGAACATTAGAAGAGGATGAGGAAATGCTAATTCCTGAGACTGCTGTCTCCCTAGAAATGGAGACTCTGATCTGAAAACATGTAGGGATCCGTTCAGCTGAGCAGGCTTGCTGAAGGCAGAACTTAAAAAAAACCCAAATGGCAGGGTGATCATTCCTTGGGAAAAGTAACTGACTGGCTGAATTCTGGATGCTGTCTTAAATCTTTTGAAAACTTGGCTCAATATCTAGAAGAACAGTTTATTCTGTATATAATTTAAAAGGCCACAAGAAAGGAAAGCTTCTTGTAGTGGAAAATGTGGTGTCACGTCTCAGAGCAAACTGAAGTGTGGCATTAACCTTGGGACAGCAATGCTTGGAGACTGTTCCAAACCCAAATTGCTGCAAAGATTTGGGTGGGTTTTTTTTCCCTTGGTTTTAAGGAGCATTGCAAGAGGCATACAAAAAAAGTATCTGAGTGAGTATCTAGTGTATACTGAAGAACTGAGAGCAAGAAAGGGAGTTCACTCTAGTCTGAAATTGAGAGGAAGAGGAGATTTCCTGGCTTTAGAAACATCTGGCTATTCATTAACATGCTTCACTAGCTTTTCCCCTGGAATTCATTACTCAGGCAAATTTTGGAGATTCCTCCTCCCCTCTTTCCTTCCTTTCCTTTTGTTACTTCCCAAGATGATGCAGGGTTTACTTCTATCCTTCTTTACTGCCTTTTTCATCGGGCAAAAATCTCTTTGTTGATGTGGTGTTTTTTTTTTTTAATATATTTGTTTGTTTTAATGTCAGTTCTTTGCTCAGTGGAAAGCAGTGACACTTTCCTAAAAGAGGAAAGCATCATATTTTGAAAGAATTTTCCAAATTCACAAAATTAATCTAGTGTGGCACTTTTTGAAAAGGAAACATTCATGATTTTACTTTGAAATAACTTTCTGGTTTAGTATATAAATCAAATGTAATATTAAAAACAACCCACAAAGAGAAAGTAATTCAGAATATTGCAAAATACTAATGGTGTCTTTGTGTCTCTGAGATCAGTACAGGCAAGAAAGCAAGAAATACCCCCACTTTCTGTACGTTATGTGGTGACAAATTGTGGGCTGGAATCTATAAGGATAGAAAGGGAAAACGGACTTTTATTTCTCCCTGGTATTATTTATTGTTAAAGCCACAAAGAATCTTGCAGCTGATTTGAAACAAAGGAGCTACTATAAAATATTAGTAATTTCAAGAGCCTTCTTGTATTCTGGAAGTGTGTGTTATCATTAGCTCAGGTTTCCATTTCTTTCCAATGGGGAGTGCAAAAAGTTATTTAAAGCGCCTCAAATTCCTACTGTAAGGCAGGTAGGAATATGATTATGAGAAGGAAGTACCTGCAAAATACTGCAAGAGTTAGGATAAAATGGGTAGATTTTGCAACACTAAATCCAAGACTAAACTTCATCCCCTGAAACATCTTGCTTAGTGCTTTAACTGAAAATCTTAAATGTAGGGACAGGATTTCAGCCACCACCCATCTTCATGTGCCTTTGTTTGCCAAGCCCCAGACAGTGGCACATGTGACATGTGTGACGCTCTGTCCCAGGCTCTGATTTTATGATCAAAATTGCTTCCTCTCCTCTTTGAATGAAACCTAAGTCATACCCTGAAAAAATTGTTGCCTCTTGCTGTAGTTATGTTGGACATGCAGAGCTGACAGAATTGCAGCTCTTTTAAGGCCTCCTCCAAAAGTACTTTAAAGGTGAGAGAAAAGTCTCATTGAATCCTTTTGGGCAGGACCTTGGGGATACCATGCACAAATTCTTACACAATGCATATATAAAACTTCACTAATGTGTATGAGTCCTTTTTTCTGGTAGTTTTTGTTTGTTTGTTTTGATTTTTCTTATATTTCTCAATGCAGTTTTAGAAAAGTGATTTTATTTGAGGTTTAGCTGAATTGGGCATCCAGGTATCAAACAACAAGTAAGAAGAAACTGGGCGATAGAAAATGTAAAGCAGAGATGAACCTTAGCTGAAATCCAGCTCCTAATGAAGCCACTGGGAGGTTTATTTTATATCTGGGGCTTCATCTACTATAAAAGCCACCCACTCCTGTCAGCCTCCTGCAGTTTTTGAAGCCTTCTTCATTTTTTCATGCATAATAAAAAAGGCTTGTTCTTTAGGGAGAAAAAAGAGATTTCAAAAATGACCTCATCCATGAAGAAAAGTATGACTGTCTCATTCGAGGAGGGAAAGAACAGAAATACTGGCTAGGTCTGCAAAAGCAAGGAACAGCTGGAAAAAACTTCTGTCCCCAGCACCGAGCCCTTGAGTGAAGCAAAGGCAAATGAGAAATAACTGCCCAAAGTTAAATGTCTGGAATTCAGTTGCTTGGCTGGAGAGGGCAAGCAAGAAAGCAAACTTGGGTTCTATTCATTCCTTCCACAGTATGGTATTTTTTTTATTTCTCCATCCTAAATGGGATTAAGGCCTAAATTGGCCCAGCCTAAACCTAGAAAGCATTATGTAATTTCCACCTTTGGGTGGGATCACTTTCACATGGAGTGTCTAGTGGTTTTCTCTCTCCCTTCCAGATAAGAGTTTGTGTAAGAATGATATCCTCTTGGTCAGTCCCAGCCAAGGCTTGCTGGCAGCATCTGGACTGGGACTTGTTAGCAAAAAGTCCCATTTTTCTCACTACTGCAAGACATTGGCAAGACTTCTCACTGCCTAATGCCTCAGTCTGCCAAGGAAAACCAATATGAGTAATGGTCTTACTTCCCTTAGGACAGGAATTGCATGCTGTGAAAAGATGATATTTATGAGGCCTGTTGCTTGTAACTTGACTTCTATTAATTTTAAAAACCTGTGGAATGAGTATGATTTTTTTTTCCTTTCTATTTCCCTGATTTCAAAATTGTGATTATGAGCTGTTTTTAGGCATGGGAGTGCCATCAGTGTTAATATAATGCTTTGTCCTCTGTCTCTTTTCCTATCTTATTCAAACCAGATTTTCTACCTATTTCTCTCTCCTTAGAGCTTTATCTCAGACTCTGAGTTCTTTCCCCTCATTCTTCTTATCTCCAGTTTGGTGTATCTATTTTTCCTGTACATTTTATCAGGATTTTAACTTTCTTGTATTTTCCCCACTTCTATTTTTTGGTTTTTTCCTTTTTCTTCTGTCCCCAATTTTATCACAGTCTCTTCTCTTTTCCTTACCTTTAAAAGCTCCATTTCATCCATAACTCTACTGAGAGAAGTAAAAAGAGTAGACATCAAACTCAGCCAACAGAAGATGTTAAAAGTGTTTCCCTGTAATACTTATACTCATTATTTATCTGTAAACTATTTGCAGTGGATGCTAGGACATCTCTTTATTTCCTTTATCTTTTTCCAGTGAATTTAAATGATCTTTATTAATTTCTCTCTGCACAGATTAGCTTGTTGTGTCATTGTTCTGCTGTCCCCTGTGCGTCCTTTAACCCATTGGCATATTTATAACTTCTGAGTTAAAATTACTTGACAAGGAGCAGTTGAATGTATATAAAATAATATCATTTAATCTCTCTTTTTGGGGGTAGGGGTGAGGGAAGTAAATGGACTCCTTCCTGACATTGCAGAATAGCCTCTCTAAATGATGAACATCTTTTCTTCAGATCTTTGTGTGGGCTTCGTATTTCAGCACTGAGTCACTTAAAGGTTCTGTAATGAATCTAGGAGTATAAACTTGCTGTAAAATCTTGACTGGCTCTGCTGCTCTGGTTTTCTTCTGTGGGGCACTGGCTCCTTTAAATCATACAGATTTTCAAACTAGCTGCTGCTTGGGAAAGATGTATCTCTAGGAAATGGCATAACTATATATCACATTTCTTCAGAACATTACTTCTTAATTTCATTTTAGTTTTTACCTGTAATTTTCCCCTTCTGATCAGCAAAACAGCATTGCCTCATTTTTGCAGCCTCCTTAAAGCAGGCACACACTCACTGAACTCTTTCCTTTCAAGTCCTGCTCCTCTGACAAGCTACTTAAGAAAAATCTGACTGTACCGTGATAAGGCCATAAATTTGAAGCACAGATGGTCCAATCGTCTTTGCAATTATTGTATTGCACCATTGGGTACACAAGGGTTTCATTTGTTTAAGATATATTTTTCTTATAATTGGAATCTGTCGTGGCAGGTTGCCTTGTCTGTTTGCTGGTGGACAAACTGTTTGTGTAACAGGTTTACTGGGAAAGGTTGAGCTCAGTGTGAGGGTATTTTCTCCCCATTTCCCAATAAAGAATAAATCATCTGTAATATATGGTGCTTTTGGCTGACCTAGTGTTGTCGTAAAGATAATATGTCCGTCGAGAGAAGCATTCTGTGTGAGGGCAGTGATTTGTTTTCAGAATGCATTTTCCATTAACATTGAAAACAGAAAAAGTAATTATTTGTAAACTGCTCATTTAAGTCCACAATAAAACATTTCTACCCGCTCAGAGTAGAAAATAGCATGGCATCTACAAAAAAGATGAGAAAAAATATGCCGCTTAATCATTTGGCTAAACAAAAACCTATATCCATTTTTGTCAATTCCTGAGATTTAATTAAAACACAGAGGTTGATTCCAAACCGAACCAAACCAAACCAATGCCTAATTATCACAAATGTTAATTACAAGTCTTGCTTTAACTGAATGACTAATAGAACAGAATGGCAAATGCCTTCCCAACAGCAAACAGATTTAGTGACAAATGAAACAGGATGCAAATTGGGGGCATCTTTGAGCCTTTGAAATCCTGTTTTACCTCTGCTGTGAATAATAAGTGGGAATTGTTTTAGTCCATGTTGGGGTTTGTTTGTCATGAAATTCTGCTTTCTGTTTGAGGCCATGAAAATAGAAAATGAAAATAGAGTGTATACCTCAATCCCCGAATCTTTTTTCCTCCAGTGGCATGCTTTAAATATGTGAAATCAGCATACAGTAGGAAGTCAGTCTGCTGGTATATATTTTCAGACAGCTACTGGAATCAAATTGAAGGTAAAATACAGGTTTCAGATGTGAGCACTCGCAGAAGACAAACATTTATAAGGAGCTTATAGCTGGAAGTGGGTTTGGACAGCTGTTAACGCCAAAACAATGCCTGTTATCAGAAACCATGTTCTCCTCACACTGAGGGTGACTCACTAAATTCCACCTACAGTAAATGACAAATGTTATGGGTTTTCCTTTCTGAACTATGGAGATGAAGAGTTTTGTTTCCATTTGTCTTGTTGCCTGAGGAACCAACCTTCAGTTTTTATTCATTCCAGGGACTTCATGTGAAATATGGCAGAAAATTTCAAATAATCCAGAAAACTTTACATTAATTTGGGAACAAAATAATCCAAATATAGAAATGCTCTTATTACAGCTGAGACATTTATTTGCAAAGGTGTGAAGAAATAAGGATGCTCAGAGAGTGAAGAGGATTTTGGTGGGCAATGGTTTCACACATGTGATTGCCAGACTTGCAGACATTAAGCATCTAACTAATTTTGTGTTCTTGACCTATTTTGTGAAGGTAACAGAACTGTAAATAACTAGAAAGTCAATTTACAACAAACCAGTTTTGTAAGGTTGGACATTATGATCCACAAATCTCTACTACTTCATTAATTTGATTAAAAACTGCACCTCTGTACCTAATTTTGTTTTTCATCCATTTATTTTTGTTTCCTGTCCAAGATGATCAGAATATATTGTAAGTTTTAAGTTCTCCAAGCTTAATTTGACATTATTTTAATTTGAAATCACTCCTTAAAAATTCACTTAGTTATTTCTGTGGCATTGAGTAAGAAAGAATTCTTGTATTTCTTAGAAAAAACCTATTTTTCCAGGTAAAGCTGATGAATTTAAGGATAATATGCATGGCACAGTGAGATTTTACATTCATATTGCTATCTGAATTGCAGCACTTCAGAGTGTTCTGCAAATATTAGTGAATTCAACCTTAAGCTTCCTATGGACCATGGATTGTCATCACCATTTTACAGATATAGTAAAATGGCTGAATTACCTTAAATCTACACAGTAAATCAGAAAATAGATGTGTCTGTGAAGGAAATGTGATGCCTTAAAGACCAATTATTCTAGATACAGGGTTTTAAGGATATCCTGTCCTATAAAATGGGTTCTGTTCTTTGCTGCAGGGGACTTGATGGCACAGCTCAAAATGACAGTTTCTCCTGAAGTCATCAAAATCTGGAATGCTTGTTTTGAAGGAAGAAAAAACAACACTAGTGTTTTAACTTGCTTTTGATGATTGCTAGCAGCAATCTCAGACCACTTTCAACCTAAGGCTAGAAAAAGAAATTTTTTTCTGAGTAGACATACCCCATGATTTGGTCAGGTTTGGGTCTGTGTTGGCTGCCTTGCATTTCTACTGTGATAAGTAAAATATTGATTCCCTTTCTCACCAGGGTCCCATGCTGAGCATATTGTATCTATCTAGGAGCTGGTCACTTCCATTTAATGACAACTGTTGCAAATACCCTTTTTTCTTATATATATACTTTATCTTGTGGTATTAAGTTCCAGATATTCTATTCTAAATATGCAATTTCAAGTCTTAATCTGAGAGAGAGCTTTGGGAATTGCTGGGAGTTCTCCTCAGAGGGAGTGGGATCAGTACAAAAGCCCCATGGTGTGTTAGAGCATTACATCAGCTACTTATCAACAGCATTTTCGTACTGTTTGTATTCAGATGAGATTAAGTCCAAGTATGATTTTATTCTGGCCTCCTCTAAATTAGATTAGTGCAAACCAATTGAATCCTTCTTTCAAAGAGGTAATTTGTTGCAGATATCTTGCAGGATCTAACTCTGAAACAGGATCAGTTGATAGAGCATTCAACACGGTTGATCAGCTGTGCAGAAATGAAGTGGTTTGATATTCATTAAAAAAATCATTGCTCCTGTGGCTGATGGAACTTCTTTTTGAGTAAGACACCACGTTTAACAGGAGAAGTCCACAGCAATACTTATTATTTAATGGTGTTGGGTATTCATTTTGGAAAAGAGCTGAGTTGGAAATCATGCAAGCAGCTGTTACATAGTTAGATTAGATAATGTAAATGTTTAGAAAATGCAAATTAAGCTCACGATAATTAGTAATGATGCTTTTCTACTCTTATTAATAAGGTAATGCTTCTGGCAATTACATTTAAATTTCATATGAAGGTTCAAAGTGCTGGAACAGTTTCCTGTTTAAAATAGCAGAAGTTGGTGTGGACTGTACCATGGGCTCCTACAGAACCAGAAACTGCTCCTCTCTGTTTCCAGTCACAGAGCCATTGCCTTTTCTTGATACATCTGCTGCTGGGAAGAAGGAGAACCATGTATAATTGTGAATGATTGTGTTATTTTTATACAAAAGCTGCTGTAATAACATTTTGAAATAAAAGACAGCCCTCTCTGTGTTTTTTAGGATATGCAAACATATAAAGTGACATCTGTCCTGTGTAGGGGAGAAGAACTGAACAGCCGTCAATTTAAAGCAACCTTGATGTGGCATACTTCTTAATTGAAATGCACATTTGCAAAAACAAGCCCTTTCTGAAATGTCTGGGACCTGCTCAGGGTTGACATGTAAGTCTGCATTGTTGGCATAAACCAGTCCAAAATCCTGGCAGAGACACAGAAAGGAAAGAACACGGAATGTTAACAAGGGCTTCATTAATATTGATGTGTAATTCACATGGCAGAGAAAAGCTGCATTATTAGCCACTATTGTAAGGGTTCTGGCATTAATATTCAATGAGGCTGTGTGGGTATTGAGATTCTCTGACTCCTGGGTACACCAGCGGTCCAGTAATAATGACGAAAACTACACTTGGATTAGTGGGAACCTCATGCTATCTACATGTAATCAAGCTCTGTTTTGCTTTGTGAAGGTTTCTGAGCTTGTACTGATATCTCTTGTGGAATGGAGGGACACCCATATTTTGTTCTGCTTTCAGGAAGATCCTGCATCTACAGATGAAGGTAGCACCATTCCTCTACAGCTCCATGATGGCTCTTGGTTGGAGACTATTTTCACAGGAGGTAATTTTATACCTGGCCAACTGAAAACAACCCATCACTCATTTCTCCCAGGAAACCATTTATGGGCTACCAAATAATATAACAGTCCTTTTTTTGTTTTCAGTTATAAATAAGGTTTGTTTTTCTTTTTTAAGATGTGTGTGAGTAAAAGACTTCATTCACAACAAACTGTGGTTGAAAAAGTATGTGCTAATTGGACTTGGCCAACTAAATATGTGAACAGGGAATGCCTTTACCATTTGTACATATAAATGATACTGTGATACAGTATTTGCAGGCTGAGATCTATTGAGACCCATGGAATATAACTTTATCCATGAAGGCAAGTGCACTGACATCAGTGGGACTAACTGCACTGCTTAAAGGCAAATAACTTCATGAAGCCTTTGCAGGCTGAAGGCCTCAGTGTGTGACTTAAAGGCTCCATTTTTTAGTGTGTGACTTAAAGGCTCCATTTTTTAAAGCCTTTACTAGGGCCGTGTTCTGAATATATCAATACAGTGCTTTTCCACTGAATCCTCACCATCTTTCTGAAACAGAATTTCATTATAAAAAGAAACCAATGTATCTTGAAAATCCCATTATCAAGGAACAAACCATACATTTATTGAGATCTTAATTAATTTATGTATTTCTTTATAAAATGAAAACATAGGATCTTTCCAAGAAATCACCAGGTGCATTGGCCTTACAGATGCTATCTTATATATTTTGCTTCCCCCTAATATCATTGGTAGACAGACGTTATTTCATCTATATTTCAACAATATATTGAGACAAGGATTTCTTGTCTCCTCCCTGTGGCAGTTATCAGCACTAAAACAGCCAGTCCTCTTTCGTTCCTCACACCAATATTTTTACAGCTGAACACTTAGCTTTCTGCCTTCCAGTGAATTCCATCATGAAAACCAAGCCTCTGCTGAAGCCACAGTCTCAGATATGGATTGTGACTATCCTGCAACCTGCCTGTCATGTCCCATGCCTGTTCCATGCTGCTGGTGGATTCAGATTTGTCTTTTCATCCTTTCCCAAGAACACTGCTTCACATTCTAGGTGGGACAGTTTGTGTAGGGCAACCCTGAATGGTTCACTTATCACTGCAGAACAGTCCAGGGACTCCAGGGTGTTAGGTGCTGATCTCTCCTCACTTCTACTCCCACGCAGATACTCACCCCAGTATGTGTGACAGTAACACAACTACACAACCTGTGGTGAGGCATCCAAACCAAACCAGAGCTCTCTGCTGGCCCCTTCCCTTGCTTAGGCAGCATTCAGGGATGGGTTGGCAGCAGGGGATGGGAGAAGAGTTGGGACACATTATGACATGTACTTTGTAAAGTTTTTCTTCGTCCTTCTATGCCATTCATAATTCATGTTGAATAATACTTATTTATGCTGTCCCACCAGCTGCTTGTTGCTTTATAGCAGTGCCATTAGCTCACTACTAGAAAATGACAATGAACATCAAATACAGCTGGGCTGTTAGTGCAGGAACATAATGCATAGAAAGAAATTGAGATCAAGTGAGTATGCAGAAGCACTTGCTCCAGGATATCCTAAATGATTGGGGCATCATGGGGAGCATTATTTTACCCTTGACTAATAGAACATTTCAGTCCTGCTGCTAGTTCTGAAAATTTAAGAAGACAATCAGCATTTCTTCTTACCTTCAAGACCTTGTGTAGGAATTCAATATTTACTTTTCTTATCCTCCACTTCAGTCGCTTCCAACACTTCTTACTAACAGTCTTGGTTTCATTTTTTGCCCCAGCTCATACTTGCTAATAAACTTTTCCATGTTGACAAGGAGGATTTTCTCTTCTGTCTCTGCAGATGAAAACCATCTGAAAACAAAAAATGGCAGGTGGTCCATTCACACTGATTATTAATATGACCATATCCTACCTTAGTCTATTTCATCCCCAGCTGGTCCTCCACTCTGCTTTAGCCTCTAATTGTTCAGCTCTAGCAAGGTATTTTCAAAGTCATGCCAAGACAGAACTCACCATATCCTCCTGATTTTAGCCCTTCCATACTGACTTCCCTTCTAAGTTTCCCTTGACATTTTTATCTTCCCATTTCCAAGGTTATAAATAATGCTGCCCCTATTGCTTTATGTCAATAACATTAGTTTTACATAGAGGACTTATATCTGCATGAGAGGTGGTTTTCTTAAGAAAAAAACCCCAATTTTGCAATGCTTCATTGTAAATGATGCCATGTGAGACCATAGGCTCACATCTGGATAGTGGTTGTCTTAGTAGTTTGCTCTGAAACGAATGCTGCTCACCCTGGTAGTTTGTGCTTTTAGCTGATGATAAGTCCATTTATCCTTTTGTATTCTCAGCTGAGATTCTCAATGCCTTCTCCTAATCAGAATTTAAAGTGAGTGATATGCAATCAGGAGGGTTTTTAGAGAACAGTAAGGTGCTTGTCGTTTTACCTATGCACTTAAGAGGGGTTCATTTTTCTTCACCAAATAGCAGAGGCACTCACAGGCACAAGGAGCCACCAGGAAACACTCAGCCAGGCTCTCTAATGTTGAGCAGGACATTTTGCTGGAGCAAATTTGCAGTATTTCTCTATAGTTGCAGATTTGCCATAACTTGGTGTGGTCACCTGGCCCTCTGGGGCCAATGAGAGCTCATGGTTCTTTTGTTACCAAAAGATTGAAAGCTTTTTACACAATAATGACTAATTCTGTGGCCATGTCACTTCAGGAGTCTGATTTTTAAGTCCTTTTGGGATTCAGTACCGAGGAGTGGGTGTGTACTATTACCCTGAATTCGTATTCTGAAAGGAATGGGATCACTGGCATGGAAAGAGTTTCAGCACTGTCCTGTGCAAAGTAACCAACCTACAAGGTAATCAGCCTACAGAGCTAAGTACTTAAAGCCTCTGAAGGCTTATAGGTGCAAAATGTGTGTTACAGATATTAGAGAGGAAAGGGAAAGGAGAGGTCTGGAGAGTGGTTTCAGGAAACCATAGTTTCACTTAGTGAAAAGTCAAAGGCTGGTCTCAACGATCTTAGAGATCTTTTACAACCTAAATGATTCTGTGATTCTGGAAAGAGATACTGGTGAGTTGATTGGGGTCCCCTACACTTGATGGGCTCCTGAGGTGGTTGAGGTTCACTCAGCAGTGCAACAGTTTTCATAGAATCTGTACCCAAAATCCATGGAGAGCCCCTGACATGCCAGCTGCATGATCCTTTTTGGATAAACTTGGCTTTTCCACTGCTGTGGTCTGCTTGTCCTTACTGGGAGATGTGTTTTTTTGGTGATAAAAGCAACAGAACAGTAACAAAGGGAAATTTGCCATGGATGGCACAGCACATATCATCAAATCTGTCTTGAAAAGTGGCAGGCACCTCTCAGACTTTTAAAGACACAGTGCACAGTAAGAAAAATCCCAGCAATTTCATACGCCACATGAGCTGCAGTCTGAATTAATGGAAGCAATTTGTGTGTTGTGCTTCCTTCTAAACTTCTGTTAAATGTCTCGCAAGAATACTGTGTAATTTCAGTCTATGCTACTCATTTTCCCCATCGACCAAACTGTAGATGTATAAAATAGCATATTACAAGGAATCATACTTAAATCTATCAATATTTCCCAGTGATCCTGTATATTAATTCAGATTAGACCTCCTACTGTTTTAATTCTTTAACCTGAGTAAACTGCACTCCCAATACATCATGTATTATAAAAGATACATACCCAAGATGCTGTTAAGCTAATCACTATTATTTTTCACTTGACACACTGCATTTGTATTTTTGATAAGACTCTGTATCATCTGCCTATTTTCTAGACTTTCGAGAAATACATACATGCAATGCATATTCACTCAGAAATCTATATTTTTCACGCACAATTTTAAACTTCTAAAATATTTCAAGGCTCTGATTAACTTTTTGGGTATTTTTGAATTTGGTGTATGTGTGAAGATCTGAGAAGTAGAAAATCAGAATAGTTTCCTTAGAATTCATACTTCTTTATATGTCTGGAGACAGAAATAATTTTTTTTAATTATGGTTCCTTCCTAGAAAAAGCCCAGTAAAACATATAGTTCCTGATTTCTGTGTATAATGGAAGAGTAGTCCCGTTCCTTATTGGTCAAGTGATTTAGGACCCTAAAAATGCAATGTAAAATTAACCAAATTCAGCTAGTATTCAACAAGTATTATATCTCAGATAAGGATTTCCAAAGGGTTCAAGAGGACTCACATTATTCTGCACATAGGTACATTGGGGTGTCTCCCAGCAGCATGTTTGAAGGATGTGTCTGCTCAATACATCTCTGTGGAAACTTGTCTGCATTGGCATTTATAAGACTGAGAGAGAAACATGACCCAAGCAAGGTCACTGAATGAAGCCAAAATCAGATGAAAAAATATTCACATAATGCCACATGAAACTCCCAACATTATTTTTTTCATTATTATTTTCCCCAGTCAAATTCAACCTCTAATCTCTCCTTTCAATATTTTACCTCCCTCATCTATTTGTCTCCTTGCTCCCTCTGATGTGAAATACCTTCTTCAATTTTCCTGATGTTTAGAGGATGGAAATGTGCTGAGGGTGGAACTGAGATGTCACCAGCTGTGCTCCTAGAAGATCAGCTAATGAGCAGGTGGGGGCAATGGCTCTGCCTGGATCTGTGCTGATATGGGACAATGCCTTCCTGTGATGTTACACTGCAAATGCTGTTAAACCCTACAAAAAACTTTGTGGCAATGTCAGATGAGTATCACAGATTTTCTAAACTTGATCTGGTGTTTTGTCCTTAGCAAGAGGAAAGTGGAAGGGCAGGAGGATGAGGAGCCAAGGAGGAAAAAAAGAAGGTGGGTTTGAATTGCAGGCAGGAACTGAAAAGCCCATGAAAGCTGTTTAAAAGTCAGAGAAGACAGCAAGTGATGAGTTTTTAACAGTAGACAGATTTTATGGCAAAGAAGCAAAGCATTTCTGTGTTTAACTGTGCTTACAATTAATCAACTTTTAATTCTGTTCATTAAGCTTCATTATTATGAAGCAGTGTATTATCGTCACAAAGGAGTGGATTTGATTAAATTTTGAAGTGGAGCAATTCAAAAATAGTGCTGCAACCTAACAAAGCTTGGTAAAATCCACACAGGGGTTCTCTCACATTAAATCCAGTAGAAATGATCACTTTTTATCGGATAGGAGTTTGGCTGTAGGTTCTGGGACCTTCTTATTCTCTCTATATTTGTAGTATTATGGGTGTGTATGATTATAAAACTACTTTAACAGTTTCATACACAATTACAAGATTGATGTTCCCTTGCATATCAGCATATCAGCTCAGGTGCCAGTGTGGTGATGTTAATGTTCTGATGTGTGAATGATTTTAGTTACCCAAACACAGACATAATAATGCGGCAATTTTCTCAAGTTCTTTTTTTTCATCAGGAAATTTCCTATGTCAAGGGGTAATTTCTGAATTACCTTTTAATTAAAGCCAGTTGGCATGCAATTTTTTTCTTAATGCATAATTGAGTTTTCAGTAGACTAGAAAACCCAGAGAAATCTGGACTGAGTGTATGTGTTGACTTTCCCCAAGGAAAGAGGTGACTACCTTTGAGCACCATTTTCAACCTATGATAAAGAGTTTGCTGCAATGTTACGGCAAGGAATTTTGTTGATTCTTGATCTTATAAAGAATCTAAATCCAAGTCCAACCAGTACCTCTTCCCATTTCTGCTGAATATATAAAGTTCCTTAGCCATCTTTTATTTCTTTTACAATTAATGCTTCTTGACATGTTTCAGGTTCTCCTATGAACTTGGTTCTTCTCACTGATCAACAAAACACACAACAACTGCCTCCCCTTGCAACACAGACATTTATTTGTCTATCACCCAGAGAAAATTGAACATGGTAATTCTACAAAACCAAATTTTCATGTAGTCCCATTCTGGGATTTTTCTTCACCAGGGCATGTTCCATGTTATGTAAGATGAGGGACTGGACATAATTTTAGGACCTGTTCCAAATCCTGTTCACTTCCTGAGGAACTTTATGCCTTTCAAGTGAATGCTGCAATTAAAAACGCACTTGGATGTATAAAGCCAAACACAGAGTCGGGCCTCAAGAAGTCCATGGCTCTCCTTTCCCCTGGATCCCTTGGGAAAATGTGCTTGTTATGAAATCTTAATGATGCCCTGCCTTTAGGAATTGCTCCTGCTGCCTTTCTCTCACTTACATAATTACATTTGCTCTGTTGCAATCTGCAATGAGCAATGTTTGGGACAGGCCAAGACTTGTTTGCCTTATTGACACAAACAGTTTGACAGAAAGCCCTGGGATTATTCATGGGAATGAACTCAGCAGGGTGTAGCCCACTCTCTCACTGCTCTCGCACTTGATTTTGGGGAATATTCACAGTCTTTCACAGATTCATGTGTGTGTAACTACTGAGGAGCACGCTCTGAGCACACAGACATACTTCTCCGTGAACTTCTGGACTGCAAGCTCAGTTTGCTGGCCAGGAGATGCTGTTCTGTGATAACAAATGTTTTATAAATAAAAACCTGACTTTGTGGCATGTCTTCAGATGGTGGTAAAAGTCTTTCAAATAGTGCTGAAGTGGCAGGATCTCTGCTCTTCTGAGCTTGGAGTGAAGTCAAATGTTCATCTCTGCTGGCCCAGGCCAGTGCTGTCACAGCAAGGCAGGGGAGGGGGTTGCTGGCTCTGGACTCTGAATACTAAGATGTATAACAAAGTAGAGTGGCTGCAGCAAAAACTCAGGAGGCTGACTGCTCCTGGCACAGTCACACTTCTAAGCCAGGGATGCTGCTATACATGTTGCTTTGTTAGTCCTTGACTGACTGGGCTGTCCTTGTTTTGACAGGATTCTCTTTCCAGAGATTTTCAGTTAGAGTCAAGTAAGCATGAACAAAACTGGTTAATTTCCAAAAAATGGCTTTTTTTTTTCTGTAAATATAAGTGCTAATATGTCTTTCAACTTGTTCTGCTACTTGCTGTATGCTTTGAAACTAGTTCTATCAGTATGTTCTAGAACTAGCTCCTCAAAGCTTCATTCTTCTCCCAGTTCAACAGTATTTAAAACTGGCATTATTTTGCATAGATAGTTCAAAACTATGAGGACTTTTACCTGAGCATAAATTTTTTTGTCTCATTTTGGAAACCTATATCTCACTATATATGCTCTAATATAAGGGATTACATGTCTTTAGTGTATGTTAGATACAATATGGGGTGGGACTGTGCTGAGACATTTGGGAAGAGGTGGCTCTCAGGGAATTTCGTATTTTTGTTCGACAACCAGACAAATCTTCATGATCACTTGGGACTACTACTACTACTACTACTACTACTACTGGTATAGTACCATGGGAAATTTTTTGTAAACTTAAGTAGTAGAACTTGGAGATGGCTTTACGCATGAGCACGGATTACTAGAACAAACTTTGTCTTTCTTTGACAAACAGGTAAAAAATACATACAAGCATAATAGCATAGAAATGCTTTTAGAGCTGAATTGTTTGTCAGGTTGCATGGGATATGTGGCACATAAAATCTCTCATGAAATCTCTTTCCTTAGAAATTTCAACATGAAAGTAGAAGTGGGATCAGGGAACTATGAATACCTGGTTTATCCTTTGAGATCAAGGTGGTGAAGTTAGTTTAAGGGCTGTTAAGGAACATTTTTTCTCCTCCCTAAATTACAAGGGAAAAAAGAGGAACATGAGCACACAAAGAACAAGACATGGAATAAGATTCCTCTATAACTCCTTTCCCTCCTTTCCCCCAGGACAAGAATGAAAACCACTTTAGAGGAAATTCTTATATTTATATAAAATAAGGTGGGTTTTTTTCCCTGCTACCGTCTAATTTCCAATGAATAAGAATTACTTTCAAGCTATGTCAGACAGAATTTTAGTTGAATTTACCCTGAGCTATATAAGCACTGGAAAGTGAAACCTTTTTTCCGTAGATGAGTCTGTTCATGGCTTGTATATTACAGTTTGCCTTATTACGTCTCATGGATTGAAGCCTAAGGCTCTTTAAGTTACCCAAAACTGAAGGATCCTTACAAGCTTTGAAAACCAACAACCTGCATTAACAAATGATGTGGATATTTCATTTGAAGTGGGAAGAATAAAGAACACTGCTTTTAGTAAGTGAGGAAAATGAAAGACTTAATACAGGTTGAGTACAAATGATGAGTCCAAACCTGATTGCTTTCTGTAGAATAATTAAAAAGGAGGTGCTTTATAAAAGGTACTCTTTGACAAGTTCCTTCTTCAAGCATTTTTCATTTATTTTCTCCATTTCTTCTGCTCTTTTGGCACACACTGATCCATTGAGTGCTGCCCTCATTAGCAGTTAAATTATTGTAGTCTGACCAAGACACTCTTGCTGGGGAACAGAGTTGGGAGACTTAGACCCAGCTTTCCATGGTGGCCACTTGGAAAAGGAGTGTTCTGGTTTTCACACGTGATATTTATATAGTGGGAGATGTTCAGAAACTCTGGCTGTTGAGACACATGACTTTACAGAAGTTTTCAAGCACTTCCACTCTCTGGCAATTTTTCACACAAGTTGAAAACCCCACTCACTTACTTCCATTGGCTACAGTATCTCTGAAAACTGCAATGAGATTTTGTTAAGTCCAGCTATAATCCTCTAGGTCTCATGATGCAAAACCTGAACCACATCTTCAGTGACATTTAAAAGTTATGTTAGCCATCCCTGTAGTAATAATATACTAAGCTCTCAGGGAGAAAGCAGGAGGCTGTAATATAAGGTTTTTTAAAATAGAGAAAATTGTGAGGAATGAGATGTATTAATCATTGAAATGGACCAACACACAAGAAGTAGAAGATGAATAATGTGCACCTCTGAGCTTCTGGAATAATCAGGTTCAGTTCATATACCATGAACTATGAAATGTGGTCAGTGGTTGGTATTATCTGAAAATTATTTTGATAAAATGATATTTTCTGTAAGGAAAATAGCTACACAGTAGGAAACATGTATTACTCTTATTTTAAGGGATCTCATGATTCTGTTTTATATCAGCTCTTTAATCACTCCTGCTGAAATAAGCTGCAAGTGTACCAGAGCTGAGGAAGGGTTTCTGATTTTCAAGTGGAGAGGCAGAGCTCTCTATAATAGTACAAGGCAATTCTTCACAGCCTTTGGCCACAGAACTTCACTTTGTCTTGAGAAGGAGTTGACAAGCTACCATAGGCACAACTCATGTCTGAAGCTCAGTCACTTTGGAAAAGGGAGAGTTTTTAGGGCAGGACCCTTGTCAGGCAGCAGCAGATGTCCTTGTGTTTCAGCTATCATGGCCCAGAGTATTGTGTAAAAAGTGTATTCCAGGATTGCTGATTCCTCTGAACGCTCATTTTGAGGGAACATTTAAAACCCTGCTTTTTTTTTTTTTTTTTTTTTAATTTGAAAAGGTTTTTAAAATACAAAGATATGTATGTGTCAAGGATGATATTCAAAAGTGCACAGGTGCCAAACTCCTATCAAATATGGCAAGCTTTGAATCATAGAATTATGGAATGTTTCAGGTTGGAACGGACCTTAATCATCATCTAGGTTCAGATCCCCTGCTATGGGCAGGGAAGCAAGTATCTGCTTTTTTAGGCTCCTAAGAACTAGGAAAATTCTGATTTTCTGGGTTAGGCTATGCCCCAGCTGAAGGCAACAACAGCATGGATCCAGGACTGTGTACTCCTAGTTTAATCATAACCAGGTAGCAGTGGATTGAAGAGGTCTAGCAGTGAAAAGCAGTGTTTGAGTTTCAGTCATGTAATTCTTATGGGTTTAATAGACCGTGAAAGTTTATCTCGGTTTGTAGTGCAGGGAGAACCAAATATCCAGTATTAAAATGCATTGTCCTGAGCTCATTCTCCATCATACTCTGGAAACAGCTGCATGTCCCGGCATCTCACAGACCTGGTCTGATGTTTTCTATAGTACAACTGTTTCTCATCTCCTGTTCCCTGCCTTTGATAAATCTTGTGTATCTTCTTTCTACAAATCTTTTTTCTGTCTGTGTCTTTGATATCACTGGCTACTGTGGCTTCTGGTAGGGATACCTTCTATGGATGAGTACTGGGGCAAATGGGTTTTTCATGGTGTTACCTATAGGGTTATTTTCTTTTACTTGTAAGATTGATGGTTTGGAAAAAAAATTGAGAAGAAATTCCTTGATACATTTAGGTATGGAACTGTGTCTAAAATTCAGAGCTTTTCTTCTGCCTAAATCTGGCTGATTTTTTCACTAGATGCAAAATATGACTATTCCTACAGTTTACATTTTACATTTTTTTTCCCCAGTTGAAATGTCACAGCAGTGAAAATGTTGTGACTTGTTTATTATTCAGGATTATTTTGCCAAGTGAATAGGAAAAGCTTTTAGGCACTAACTTGGTTTTGTGTTTAGATCACATAATAAGTCACTTCAATTATCAACAGCAAAAATATCTCTTTCTTTAGAGATATTTTGATATTTATCGGTTCCTATTGTGTAGTATTATTTCCTATTCTACACTGTAGTTTAAAGGTCAATGATGAAGTCATTTGGGATTTAGTCATTCTAGAGCTCCAGTAATTTAATTTGACAATAGTGATTAGGAGTCTGCAGTTGCTGGAAACAATGAGAAAAATAGTTTAGCTATTGGTCTATTTCCATGTTCAGAACAGAGTTTCAGTCCTTTAATTTGATTTTATGGTTCCCTGTTGGATTTTGAGTGGCAAAATGAATTTTCAAGAGTTCTGAAAATTCAGAAAATATATTGGTGGGAATTTTCCAAAATATTTTGTGAGCTGATGAAAAAATGTAATATTCTGCACTCCTACTTTCTTTTTAGATATGAATAGAAGTACTTTTCAGGCAAAATCATAGTCTTGGAGGGAAAAAAAGCCAAACCACGGAAAACCAGAAATGCAGGATATTTTAATTTTCTCCTTACATTCCCAATGATGTTCATAGAAGGCACATAGCTAAATTCCATTTTTTTTGTATTAGACTTAAACTTTTTTCCTTTTTTTTTACCCTAGAAATAATCTCTAGCTATAAACAATTTTACAATTATTCCATAGGAAAACATAAGTAAAGAAAAGACAGTGCTGGTTAGGGTACAAAATGTGATGGGAGAAGAACTAACAGGGATGGGATTTGGATGAAATTTTGTTTCAGGAAGCCACATGTCTGGGGGGTTTGCTATAAAATTCCTGTCACTGTTGCATTATCACATTGTACCACAGTCTCTTTAGTCAGCAAATGTAGAGTGTTATGGTTTTTGGCATAGCTAAAAAGTGGTGTCATTTTAGTACACAGAAAAAGCTCATCTTGACTGACATTTATCAAAGGCAAGTGATGATAAATGAAAACTTTTATGTATTTAGATATTTCTGATAGGCTTAATGTTATCAAACATTAAATTTATCACCTATAATTTGGGAGTAAATAGGAAAATATATTGCTTTTAGAATTGTGGGTAACAGCAATTCCATTTTATTTTATAGTGGGGAAAAAGAATATCCCTGAATTCTGAAGACCTAAGAGAACACAGGCTGTCTTTCCAGTCAAGCTATTTATAATAATAGATTTTCATGAGCTGAATCTTACCAGAGTGGGAGAAGTTCACTGCAGTCTGTAAGTACCTTCACAAGGATAAAATGAAGGTACTGAAGAACTCTTTAACCAGTCTAAGAAAAGCCTGAGAAGAATCAATTGCTGGAAACTGAAGACAGATGAATTTAGATTAAATGTAATTTTAAAAATTATCAGTTAGATTAAATGTAATTTTAAAAATTATCAGTAAGATTAAATGTTGGAGTATATTCCTGGGACAGAGATCCTTGATTTTCCAAGATTTTCAGTCTAGGATTAAAGGCCTTTTGAGCATCAGTGTTTTAGCTAAGTTATTTCTTAGGCAGTTACTAGGTGTTTGGTTTAGTAACTGAATAAAATGTCATGGTGGGGGTGGTCAAGCCTTGTACTGATCCCTTCCAGTCTGCAGTACTGTGAATCTTGGGGTGAAAAGCTCAAATAGCTGGGCAGATGAAAGCTCTTGTGCTGGTTAGGACACAGCTAGGTTTAAACTGCCTTTTGATTGTGTCTTACACAGGTAACAGGAGATCCACCTGCCACATGTTGGCCTCAAGCAAACATTTATATTGGTACAAGCAACTGTGTTTGTGTTCTGTACAATAACCCCCTGCCTCTTCCTCCCTGTATTTCCAAGGTTTCCTCAGTCTTGAGTTTCATTTAGAGGACTTTCCCTCTCTGGCCTCTGATCTCCACGATGCTTCCAGCACCCAAGATAGTGCTGATCTCTGCTCTGCCCCACCCAACCTCCCCTGGCTCAGGGTGGGGCTTTCAGGGGCTGCCTTTAGGTTCCTTCAATTACACCTTTCCCAAAGATGCCTCGACAAAACTTCTAGATTTGTCATTAAGCATGGAGTAAAGCCCAGAGTCCTACCTCACCTTTCTTCAAGTCTCAGTTATTCATGAAATTATCCCAGGTAAGGATAAATAGTGCTAAGATTGGTAAGTTTGCCCCAGTTTCTGTGCCCACCATCCTGCAGCATTTCTGATCTCTTGTCATTACTTATTTTTATATTATTAGCATCTTCTATGCTTTTTGCTGATTGGAGAATAAACTGTATGCAAACAACAGCAGCCTGGGGTTTTTTTCTCATCAGCTAAACATGGCTGAATCTTTGAGTGAGTTTGAAATTCTTTCCCAAAGATTTTTATTTCCTACTGTATTGCTTGATTTTAAATCACTCAAATGATCTTGAAGTATTGCTATAATGCCATGGTTAAGAGAAAATTAGAAGATTTATTTTCCTTCACTTTGCTCACCTGTCACTTTAGATAGCTCAGCAGACCTTGTTACCTCAATCAGATTTCCATGCTACTCTTGTTGCTTTGGAGGTGCTGGAGTGCCATGCCCTGGGATAAGAGCAGGCAGCCTTTAGGGCTCCTCAATTCTTTCAGCAACCATCTGACATCATACTGCACTGTTCTGAGAGGCTGATGGCAAAAACCATGTCCCATTTGCTAGGTCAGGTATGGTAGAGAGCAAACCCTTCATTCTCTCCACATGAGCTGCTAAAGGAGAAAGAAGAGATCATATAATGTACCAAAATGCTGATGTGTAATTATGCCAGTAAGAGCAGTTATGCCATCCCTTTGTGCCATGGAAGGAGAATGGTGTCTGTGAGGCAACACTGTCCACACGTGCCAGCACAGCTTTTGATCTAATTTATGCTAGTCTGCACTCAGAGTCCCTTTCTTGGCTTTAATGATGCTCCCTGAATGAAGAGCAAGAGCTGAATTCAACCCAGTTCTGTGTGTACAAAATTAACTTTCCGCCTGTGTCTTAAAAGTGCAGATATTTTCTACTTGAAAAGCATTATGCATGTAATTCTTTTTGCCTCACTGTTGTCATTTACAAACAAGTGTCTAGCAGAAAATGATTGTTAAGGATCTATTCCCAGATTGAGACACAGACACAGCACTCTGCTTACAATTGTACCACCCATTCTGTTTGCCTTATGGTTGTCAATGACTTTCACATCAGCCCATTTTCTCTGTTCCAGCAGAAGGCATTAACATATTCAAAGCATCTCCTTTCATTGTTTCATAGGGTGACCTTAGCAAAACCTCCAATCCTGAATAGGAAGCAGCACTGAAAGAGCATGTTGAAAAACCAGGGATAATTGCAACAGATACTACAGATACCTCAATTCACTGTTTAGAGCTACTTAGTTGCCTTCAAATGCTTGTTTTCTAGCATACAATTTCCAGCACAATAGGTTTGATTGTCTTCTTCTGATGGTCTTACATTGATAAAGCATAACTGAATACAATTATCAATTTACTGAATGTGAGTGAGAAGCTGAATGAGAAGTTCTATATATTTAAAACAGAGGAATTTTTTTCATTGGTAAAGCTAAAATGGGTCTCTTATTTGACATGATTTATAGCAGCAGGTCTGATAACCACCCAGGTTCAGTCTATTGCTCATAGAATGGATAGATTATTATCTTCTTTTATTAAATTCATGCATGGCTTGCTGTTGAAGTTGTATATTAAAAAGAAAACAAATACGGTATAGCTGTATCCTGCTATCAATTCAATGAATAGACTTCCTACCATGCCTGATCAATGGGGAATTTGGTGTGAAATCAATGTCCAGCTCTGGCCCGTAGCAGTCAGTTCTCCTGAGAACAGTATATCCATGTTAATGTCACATTCAAATAAGAGCAAATTCCTATTACCCTGGAAATCAGTGAACCCTTTACTGTTGATTTAAAGGTGGGGTGGCTATGGGGAGTGAGGCCTTGACACTTTAAGTAGAGTTTAAAAGGCTTTTATTCTCTTTATTGTTAAAGGTATGACAACTTCAGGTTTGCAATTTGATAGAGAACTGAAAACAGCTGCATCACAGATCTGTTCCTCTGTGAAGTCAGGCAAAAGAAATTGCCTTTCTACCCTGTTGGTAATTTTCCATTATCTGCTTTACCTACTGACTGTAAAAGGTTTTTCTTTTTTTTAGATCCATATATCCAATAACACCTACACTAATACCTCTTTTTATTGGGAGCTGGGGGGGACTGGTAGTGTCTGCATGTCAATATTTCCTTCATTTTTTCTTCTGACCACATGCACCCAGATGCAAAGTTTCAGCCCTCCATTTATTTTGATAAGTTGCATCAGTGACAGATACATTACATCACTCAGGGCCATTCATTTCCTGCCCTGGAGCAGCAGGGCAGATAGGACTGCAGGGGGACAGCTCTACAGTCAGCTGGAATAGTTGCTCCACATCCTCTGCTTCAAGTGACACCTTAGGCAGACTTGTACAGATGTCATTATTGTAGGAGTACAGGTTGCAGGAATACTGGAAAAGGTGACGCATCTTCAGGGAAAACTCAGCTTTCCAGGTTTTTGGCTGTATAATTAAACAGCTTTCTTAAGCTTCTCATATTAGCTTAGTTGTATATTTGTGGTCTTTCCATTATTTCTTAGCTCTCTGGTATTCAGATCATTGTTGTGTGGGTTTAGTTGATTATGGTTCTGTAGATTTTAAATGTTCTGCATTAGACTATATTTAAACAGCAGTAATCACAGGACTCTGATCAGTGACTTGGAAATATGAAAACTTCATGTGGGGAAAAAGGGAACAAGGTTAAACTGTTGCCTGGAGAGTGTTTTAAATAGCTAGGAATCAGCTTTATTGGGAAAAGCTTGAAACCCTGGTGATTTTATTCAACATTCCAGGTAACAAGAGAAAGCAGTGAAGTTTTAATTACCCCAATTTAAAAATACAGGAAATATTCAGCATATTGTGCTTTCTTTTTTTAGCAGTGCAGGCTTCAAGAACATGCCCAGCAGATTCTCCACCTGTTTCTCTCCCTCTGTTTCTTGACATGTAAATGTTTAGGAAAGCTGTGGCTAAAGCTGGGTACAGTGTTAAGTTGCTTTATTGCATCTCTGCTTACCTCTGGATGTAGAAGCAGTAGGGATAAAAAGAGGGCAGGGAATGGTCCAGGCAAAAGAGAAAAGAGAGAGAAGAAAAGCAGAACACAAAATAGAAAGCAGGCTTTGAGTGAAGAACCTCTCCAGAGAGTAAAAAGGACAACAGGGAAATGGCCAGAGGAAAATACAATGCAGGTCTTCAATAAACATAATTGTGACCTTGGGTGCAGAGAAGGTGAACAATGTGATGTCCAGTGCCTTTGACACCCCCATCCACACCACGTGCTGCAGTGCTCTGCTAAGGAGACCCATTTTAGGGTGCCACAGGAGAGCCTTTCAAAGCCTCACTCTTGTACCCTTTGACACTGCTGATCATGAGGTACTGCTGGCATGATGGTGGGGCCATGAAAAATAATGGGCAGCTGCTCCTCCCCTTCCTCAAGGTCCCGGACACGAGAAATCCCACAGGACTCACCACTCTGATTTGATGTCTATACTCAACGATTAGGGGACACTGAGAGCAAGGGACGTGGCAAAGTCAGTGATCTTTTGAGTCACTGAGTGTCATCCTTTGCTATTAAGGTGTTGTTTCTTTCTCAGGCTGAACACGGAGTAGCTCAAAACTACTTGTTTTCCACCTCCTTCTCCAAAGAGAAAGCTCTTCCAGAATCGAAATCTTCTGAAAATTATCAAGTCCACCCAGAGGACATTTCTGGTTAGTCTCTGCTCATTAATTCTTGTGACAACATTTTCCTTTAGCTTAATTACCTCATCTTCCTCCTCTGACATTTACCTCACTAATATGTTTACAGAGGACAAATTATCTTTCCTTTCAGGCTTTCTTTGGCTGGGCTGACCAGCACAGGCTTTTTTAGTTTCAGCTCCTAATTTAGGCTCTCTGTTCTCTGAAGAGTTTCTTTTTTTTGACTAAGGTTGAAGAAAGCTGTATGTAGGTCTCACCAGTGCTTTACATGGTAGCACTGTATCTTCTGGAAATCTTGTCCTTTATACAGGCTTTATATGTCCTACCCCTTTTGGGGCTGATATAGTAATTCTCAATTCCAGCTGCAGCATTTTTAATTTCTATTTTGCTTCTTTGGTTTTTATGTTAGGAATAAAATAATTATTTTGTTTTGCTTTGCATTTCCAGCTCTGACTCAGATTTGCTTTGGCAGCTACCACTTCCTCTCTAGTGGGATCAAATCAGCACCACAGACCGTGGTTCTTGAGCCTTTTTAGTTGATTTTTAAGTACATAAGAAATAGATCTGAGCTGCAGTTTATCTCACCTGAGGCTGTTTCTCTAGCAGTGGAGGTTGAAGATTCTGCTAGGGTGAGCACTGGAGCCTGTAACATCCTTCATTCTGCCCCTGGCTTCTCCTCTTCCAGATTTATTCTGTTAGAGAGATTAGGAGGTATGTCCTTGCCTATATGTTTTTGTATCCACTCATGGACCTGCCTGGAGTCCATAAATTCTTCTAATCTCTCTCTGACCCTGCTGACACCCCTGTGTCCACAACCTCCTTTGTAGCAGGTTTGATGAGTTCCCTGCCACAATGCAAAGATCCACTCACTGCTCTTCATCTCTTTTGTACTGATTCCCTGTTATTTTCACTGAAAGTCCCCTTGCCCTCATTCTACACCATCAGTGAACAGAGTCTGCACTTGGCTTACCCACCCCCTTCATCACTGAAATCCTCGATTATGTTCCACTAAGCCTTCCCCTGCATAAATTCTGAGCTCCAGCCTTTTCTTCCTCTCCTTTGACCATTTGTCTGCCTGTTTGCTTTTCCCTCATTTCATCACATCCTTATGGAGACTCAGGTTTACACTAATTGTATCACCTTGCACTTGGTATGAGGGTTAACCCTGGGTATCTATCTAGCATTAAAATAATTTCCTTTGTCTTTTTCTCAATAACTTGCTCCATGATGCCCACAATTTGCTTGGTATTTTTGGCTGCTACAGCACACTGAGGTGATGATTTTGAAGATTAATCTTAAACTGATTCATGCTATCTCTGTTTGTCTGTTCCACGTGGACTTTGCATACTTCATATGTTCCCTGAGCCTGCAAATTTTTGAGTCCACCTATATAATTAGTTTAGGTCACTGTTTTCCCTTTTATCCTCCTCAGCATTAAGTGGAAAATAAGAACTTGGCAGCCTTACTTGGTTCAGCTGCCCATTGACTTAAAATGAATTATGCCTCACAGTCAATCCATGTGCCACTGTTATTTCCAGAGGAGAAAGTACTGCACCTGCCCACCTGGTTGTCTGGTGTTTAGTGCATTTTGGTTCTCTTAGAATTTGGCACTAAATTGTTCCTTGGGCAAAGCTAGTAAGTACTGAAGACAACCTTAAAACAAGAAAATGTGCATCAGGACAAGTACAAATTTACATCAGAGTAAAAGAGCCAGAGCTCCAGCCTAACAGGAACATGCTACAGGGAGAGTTCACCCCAACAAGCCCTAAATTTTGAAATACCCCGGGTAAGGTAGTTACCCTGAAGATGAGGAGTAAACCCAAACTGAATACTTATGACTTTTCTACCAGTTGTGAAGCCAATTCTGTATGACCTAGTCTGTAGCATCATCTTTAATGTGAATAGGTCAACTGAATTCAAATGCACAGGAGGAAGGTCTTGCAGGACTCAGAACTCAGTTCAACTGTTGCTTATATGAAGCAATTTTTATTCACTCTAGGTTGGAATAACAAGCCTGTAACAGAGATCAAAATTAATTTCCTTGACTGTGTGCAAATTAGGCATTTCAGCAACAAGCTTTTCTAACTATGCAAAGCAGAACAAATGGTGGTGGGAGCAGAGACCTTATTCTTCTGTCTCTTCAGTGTTTCTTTAGCAAATGATTATACAAGCCCTAGTCTTTGACCCTTGTGCTGAAGTGGCAACTTTTAATTACAGTAAATTGGCCTGCATGAAGAAGGGTAAATCAGTTGCTTAGTATAACAAGCTATCATCTTCCTGCTATTCTCCTATTAGGAGTCCAATTTTGCTAGCAATAAAGATTACTAATTGTTCTCATATTAAAGAAAAACAAACATACCACACAATTTAAAAAAATCTAATGATAATAATTTAACTAAAACCCACAGGTGCAGCGAAATTAACCCTCAAATTTGGAAAATGATTTCCAGATTTCAGTCTTTCCTAGAGTCAGTTTAATGTCCTTGTATTTATGCCAGACATAGACTCTTTATCAGTAAGTCTTTGTTGTGTAGCACAAACAGATTAAATTTGCAAGCACAAGCCTCATTATTATAAGTGATCAATAGTGCCCTTCCCCTCCCTACCTTTTGAAACATAAATCTTCTTTCCTTGTGTCGCAAAATGAACCACAAAAACTTCGCCAACATAATGTAATGCCACAAGACAGGAATATTATTTATTATTACTAGATTTGGGTTCCTAGCATGTTAAATTTTTTGGAAAGAAAAAAAACCCAAACCAAAAATGATCTTTCAAGATCATCTTCAAAAAAACCTACCTGTTTTCTTGGTATATATGTCTCAGTGAGAGATCTTTAAGTTGTTAAATTGTAGTTTGGTCATGTGCATCTGAACCATTTCCACACAGTGCTGTAGACAGAAGGAGGTCTATGGAGCTGCTCCCTGTTCCACTGCATCCTTACAGGGGAACCTGTACCACAGTACTCACTTTTTGGTCCCCAGTCTTTTATTGCCCCTTTCCTGGCCTTCCTGCTGTTTGCTGCATTCGGATTGAAGTTCCCTTTTCCCATTGGGCCCTAGTGACCAAAGCTGTTGTTAGGAGCAGTGGAAGGGGGACACACTGGAAGGACAGCTTAGTAGAGGTGTTTCAGCTAGAGCTCTATGAATCCCTGATCTGTAGGCTCTGAGTTTGGGATCAGCTGGATCTGCACAGTGAGAACACAGCTGGAGCAGTTCAGGGGATCAATAAACAATCCTGCAATATAAACAATGAAGAAAGAAGATCTGAGGAATAGGAGGAGCTGGAGAGTGACTGGGAACAAGATCATCCAGAAGGTCTGACATGCAAACTGATGCTGGTATGAGAGACTCTCTGAAGGAACAGGAGGAAAAGGCAGAACTTAGACAAAAGCCTTTATTGAGATGCTCAAGAAATCATTCTAGTTGGAATCAAGTTCGTTCCTGATTAATTTTCTAGACAAGATGGACATATACTGAAGAGTGTTGCTGAATTTGGGATTGCATCATCTATGGTTGAGTAAAAGAAATCAGCATCAAGAAAGAAGAATAGCAGAAATTACAGAAATGTGAAGCAAAAAGGAACCTCAAGACATCTTCCCCTCCTTTCTTCCTGAGGCAGCACTTGACACATGTGGATTCCCTCAGGTGGCTGCTGCCATCTCATCAGCCTGGGTAGGCAGCTGAAGGGCAAATTTATTGGTCCTCATAAAAAGGAATGAACTCTTCAAGGTATAACATAGAAGGCAAGGGGAAAAAAAATGTGTCCATGAGGGAAGAAGATTTAAAAGCAATGGAAAACCAAGCATCTGTGTTGAATCAAACCTTGAAGAAAATGCACATGAGTTCATTCTCAGTTGCTGCAAGAAGCTGTTGAGGAGCAACCAAGGTTTAGGACAACCATCACTTTTGTCCTTATAGGGAGATACTAGAAGAAGCAGAATGCAAATGTTTTCTACTTTTGCAGCAATGTGGTATTCTTGTATTGGGTTTTTTTGTTTTTTTTTTTCTTCCTGTTTTCATTTTTAGGTGAGTATTCTTAGTTTTTTAATCCTAACTTTTAAAGCAAAAGAAGTCATTAATACTGATCCAGCAGGTCAGGGTTCTTCTGCTCATAGTGTTCCATGGATTTCTTAGGAAATATCCCAAACTAAAGGCCTTGCTTAAACAGTCAAGTGGAGTTATACCAACTTTCTTGAAGCTGTGCTAGTTTGCACCAAGGGAGGCTGTGGTGATCTGGATACTGAAAGCCAACGCTAAAGCTAAAGAGCAGTTTTTGAACAGTGGCTTGTGGCTTTTGTATTTTCCAACTCTGCTATTGTTTCAGTAGACGAAAACTTGCAAAATAATTCCCTTGTGCAATATTCTAAATTACTATAAGGAATGTATTATTTTGCTGGAATCCTTTATTTCTGCCATTTCTCTGAGTAGACAATAAGCAGTTTCTTGAGAAGAAGTGATAAAGCAGGGTTTCCTGCAGTTTTATGATGAATTCTCTGCTGTTTTTCAGATGATCACCTAGAGAAAAATCCTTTGTTGTAGGAAAATACAAAGCTGTTTTCACTTCAGTATTCTCTACAGTTTAGTAGGAATTTAGCTATTATTTCTTCATTTCTTCAGTAAATACATGAAAGGCATCTTTCTTTAGCTGTGTATCTTTTCTCATCATACCTGTGGAAGCACATTCTTGAAGTCCCTACCCCTCAGGCAAATTTGCTCACATTTTGAGTCTTTCAGGTTCAATGTGAGGAAAAGACAAATTCATACATACAAATACAGATGACATAATTAAATAAGCCTCCATTCTTATAGAAATCAGATTAAAGTAATTCTGTTATTTATTACATTTCTTGTTTTAGAAGATTTTTCTACACGTTTCTTGAACTTCTGGATCTTTGTTGCACACTGCGTTAGAGATGAAAAAAAGCCCTTATCAGGGTCCTATCAGCCCTCCTTATCGGAACATCCTGTAAGTTTACTTCTGTAATTTTTTTTCTTGTAATGGAAGGATGTTTTTCTGTTTGTGATCAGTCCTGAATGGGCTAAAGAAAGACAGTGACCCACAGCCTGCAGCCTGGTAAGTAGGGCAGCACTAAAGAGTGTCTGACTTGTTCCAAATGCCACCAAGCAAAAGGTGAGGAGAGGTCCAGGAACAGAGTGTGGGTACATGTATCTGTGCTCCACAGCAACAAAAGGGTACCCCAAAATGATTTACAAAATAGCTCTTGGGCAGGGAACAGCCATGAAGTGGGCAGCCCCTTCTGCAGAAAGTGTTGCAAATTTGGGATATACATGGTGAAAAGGGGTGGGAGAAGAAAACTGCTCCATGTGCCTTCATGTAGCCCAGGAAAGCTTGAACCTGACTGGATACACAATGCACACACAAATACTGGATACACAGTGCACACACAAATAATGCTCTCTTGAGGCTATTTAGCATAACCTACTGTGCACAGGCAGCAGAGCACACATATTGCACAAAGCATTGGGTTTCTAAATGTGCACTACTCTGCTGCATAGAGCTGGGGGAAGAGGGACCTTCAGCTGCCCCAGGCACTGCTCAGGGCTGTTTTAGTCTGTCCTGCCAATGGCCTGTGGTTTCTGAGATTGCCCCAAGTACTTCTTATGGTGCTGTTTCTCCTTTCTCTGAAGCCCTAGGCCAAGAAAATACACAAAATCCCACAGATATTTAGAGGAGAAATCCATTTTAATGTGCCCTGAAATCATGGGAAGGATGTAATGCTACTCAGCAGAACTAGAAACTTGTGGCAAGGTTTCTGATCACTTCTTTTCTTGATGTGAGGATACATTACTGCCAGGCATTTGTGGATTTTAAATCAAACCATTAATGTTACATTAATGTAGTTTGATGTATGTTAATAATGTATACATGCTTAATTCAATGGGAACAGTACCGTGTCTAAACTTAGCATTAAATATGTGCATGCTGTTAATTTCTGGTGCAAGGGAACAAAGGACTAGCTATTTTTTCTAATTTTTTGACCTATCTCTAGTATTCCATTTCTCTTGGTTCATTTTATAACAAGTTTTATAGGATTTCAGTTCTTTATTCCATTGCATTTTGATCTTATTATTCCCCCCATTACAAGGTGTTCTGACATTTTTGAGTTTTTGTCATTTATAAAACCAACATATTTTTGTAAAGCCATGGCTCTTCTGTTGGCAGAATGTCACGGTTATTTAGCCTATAACTGCAATCTAAATGAAAACCAAGGCTTCAAACAGCTTACAAGGTACCCTTTATTTCTTACCAGGTTTGTTTTCTGCTTCTTAATTCCTTAAACAATTCACATTTATGTTAACTGCTGCCATGTTTGAACACCTTATTTGGGACAGCCGGGGTTAATTGAAGCCAAAATGCTGATTTAGAAGTTTTGACCAGAGCATCAGCTACTTTAAATCAGCTGAAATGGCTTACAGCTGCTGAAGATCTGGTTTACTGGATCCAGAAGTGGAAGGGGTAAAAGAAATGCTTGAAGGAAAACTCTTTTCTTTAAAGTCTATTCATCAGAGCATTGATTCCCCTCCTGTACAAATCTGTTTCCATTCTTTGCAAGGAGCATGGATGGATCTTCTTAGTAAAACTTCACTTTCAGCCAGTTCAAGTTTTGTGAGATAAAATGTATGCCCTAAGATGAGCCTGGTCCACCAGGATGTTTGCTATCATTCCTCAGTCATCAAGGCCTCATTTTGTTCTTGGTTATATCTGAGACTGAATGGGAAATTAAATAAGTCTGGAACTTGTTGCAGGAAATATTTAGCACTTTGTGGCATTAGGCTCAAATGGTTATAGATTTGTTTTATTAAACCCAGAGTTTGGAACTGGGGAAGAGTCACTGAAGAAGGTTCATTAGGTGGGATCTATGGATCTAAACACCCCATCAAGTGTATTTGTGAACCCACTCAAGAGAAACACCTTGGCCATGCTTGGACTTTATTGTGGATTGAGTTTAAAACAGGTTACATCCAGTAAGGTGATTCATAGGCATCTGCATATTTCTTCTGATTCTCAAGCCTCCTCTCTGTTGTGTATGTATGTGAAGCAGCTCAGATACAACGATGCAGGTTACTGTGTTTGTTACTAAAGGTGTCTTTGATGCACAATCCTTCCTTGTCAGGGGCGTTTCTAACAAATGTAAATTAAAAACCTGCCTCTTCAAGCAGAATGTGCTGTGCATAAAATGCATTTGCCACATACTTTCAGCACTGCAATAATCCATTTCATGATTTAAAAGCCTTGTAAACATGTCAAAATGGTTGGTTGGTTCTACCATCTTTGTGCCATCTATTGCACTGAATAAATAAAGGAAAATGCAATTTATTCAGTACTTTGGAAGCACAACATTTCTCTCACTGATGTGTGACAACTATTATCATATTTATTGTCAGCATTACACTCCTAAGCATGCAGGTGATGCATTGTGAGTATTTCATACTGATAAAGCCATCAATATCTTCCTGCTGGACCATATTTGCTCAGTGGAATCTGCAGAGCGGGCTGGGATGATGAGAAGTAACTGATGAGACATTCAAACAAAACAAAATAAGGATAAAGGAGGAAATGCCATGTTGTCTGATAGGATCTTAACTGAAAAACAAACAAAACTTTTGGGGGCTTTTGAGGGGGTTGCCAAAGCTAAAGTTTGCAAGTCCTCTGTCTTCACTGCCATATGGGAGTTCAGCAGCCTCCAGAAGGAGAGCAAGATCAGGACAGAGACAACACCATGTAATTCCAAATAGGCTGAAAAAATATCTCAATGCATCTAATATAAACCATTTACTACCTAATCATTCTGGCTTATTTACATTTTCAAAGACACTACTGAATGGAAGTGAAATTAAAAAACGCCTCCCTCGCAGGGTATAGTCTAGTGGAGGAAGCAGCTCTGCGAAGTCCCAGGGGTTTATTGAGCCATTGTTCTCTGAGACACAGAGGAAGAAGCTCTGCTTTTGCAGCCTGTCAGCATTAGATTAAATGTTTGTACAGGATCTTTGATCTCTTATTTATACATATTTCTCCAGGACAGGGAAGCAAGCAGAAAGAGAAATTCTATTTATATAAATCTTTCTATATCCCAGAGGTCAAGAAAACAGCATTTCAAACAAAGTGGGGGAATTTATCTTTGCCTCTAAGTTTGCAGGAGAGATGCATATTTTAGATTGTGCCTCCAGATGAGGCTCAGGTATACCAATGCATGACTAAATGTGTTTTGTAGGTGGCACTGCCATAATTTCTCTGGATGGGCTCATGTGTATGTGACACGGGATATGTTTTTGGGTTGTCTCCAGAGTCTCCTGGTTGTCTTAGCTCTCTTTAAGCAAGTTCCACCTGCTTTTCTCACCTGGCAAGGAGATGAGGCAATGAACCTAATTTTATGATAGGTAAATATAAAAATGTACACTGTTTTGGGTTTTTTTAGATAGCTGTAGATCTCAGATGCTCTTGGGAATTGTTGTTTGGTCTTTTAAATGATGTTGGAAATGCCTATATTGATGTGCATTAATTTCTTTTGTTTTCAGAGTGTCAGATCTCCCCTCAATTTTTAAGTTGAAATGCTGCTTATTAAAAAGTTAACAAATGCTGGATTAGTTTTCCTTACAAAGACTCTTAATGTTTTCTTGCAAGCTGGATTTTTTAGTAAGATTCTTTCTTATTTGAAAAATATTTTTAATAAAAATAAGAAAGAAAAATGTTTGGATGCAATTTCTTTAAGGCTGCCTAGCTTGTAGTGGAAATAGCTCATGGAGATGAGACAATATTCAATCCAAACAGTTATGATCACATGATGATAATTGAAGTGTCATGTATACAAATATATAATAATTAGCAATTAATACAGTGAAAAATTGGCAGTTAAAACAAAATGGACTAGAATCACTAAAGACCATAAAAAGACACCATCACATGAACACACAATGCCTTTGTTTTTAGACAATAAAATAAACCATGGAGAGCATATTTCTATCATTTATGCGAAATCAAGTAGGTTAATCATTTATGATTTTTATGCTTCAAAGCTTATGTGTGCTACATGCTGTAGAGAGATCTAAACCATTACTCTAAAGCCCAATGTACCATGCACGCTCCCTGCTGCTGCAGCATCAGCCTCGTCAGATTGGGCTTTGTCTAAAAGACATTTTAAATACATTATAGGATGAAAGGTGCTGCCTGATTATGCAAAACCAGCATAAGAATGCTAGTTAGCAAAGGTACATAGCTCTTGGCATTTATTTCCTCCGAGAGCTCAGATAATCAAACCTGGGAATACACACGCACAGGGACGTGATGCAAACCATGTATTCCAGACAAAGTGTCACCAAGTTTCTGGGAAGATGAAACATGAAGCTGCACTAAATGCAGTTGCTTATCTGAAGCAATCACTAACTATTACATGCACCCCTGTCTTTAGCTGAGTAGCAAGACCAGGAAAAATTTCATGAAGGTGGAGGAGGGGGACTTAAATCGTGATAATGCATCAAAACATAATTGGAAAAACATACAGCACTCTCCTGTATTTAGCTGGAGAATTTAGAGGAGTTTCCTTCACTCAGCTGACAGTCAGGAATTGCCTGTAGGTGAGCATTGCTCTGTGACTCAAATTGAGCCAAACCATGTTCCATGTGATGTGGCTCATGATCCACTGAATGGGACTCCCACATCTGTGTACCTGCCATCTAAATGATTCCTGACCAATATCTGCCTAACATTTTATGGAGATCCCATGCTGGAAATTTCTTGGCATTTGGGAGAAGTATTCCATCATCTGTCTTCCCCTCTGACAGAAAAACTTCCCATTGACTTGACTAAGGTTTGATCAAAACATGAGGTAGAGTTTCATTCTCCATCAGCTCCACACTCACTGTAACTACCAGCAAAAGACTGACTTCTGCTTGAGTGGGGTGTGAGAGAGAGAGAGAGGGAGAGGGAGGCTGGAATGAGGCATAAACCAACTTGAAAGTCAAGTAAAAGCAGGTAGCTACTGTTCTTTACAGAAGCAACCTTGCCTCCAGAACAACCTACATACAGAACACAACAGCATACAGTGACACACAGATGCCATAAATAATAATGGATCTTAAAAATGTAATTTTCTATCAGGAGTTTGCATGCTTGCAAAAGCTCATAAATAACTGGTGTTTATTCTCCACACAGCACTTTTGCAGTAGCTGATAATGGCTGAGTAAATGGTGGATGGGATGAATTCCTCCACTGATTTCAAATAAACCTTATGAGTTGGAGCAATAAAGAATGTTAAACAGTGTGCACAAAATAACATGCTGTTAGATCCCATATATGCTGCTTCAGTAAACACTAAAGCATTTTAATCTTGGTTCCAACATTGTAAATAGCAAGATAATAAGCTAAGGAAGAATACTCTTCTTTAAAAGTCTTTCAAATGCTTGTGCATACTGTTGCCCTGTGCTTGAGATTGTTGGCAGATGCTTCAGTCACTTTGTTTCTGTGTCACTACGTTGAAATTGGCCTGAAGTTCAGATCACATGTTAATTTCTGCTGAAATGCATTAGTCTAACTTAAGTCCTGGGTGGGTGAGCACAGTTGCAAGTGGAGCTCACACTACACTCAGTTTCAGTCGTGAACAAATGATAAAGGGACCCATGCCAACAGCAAGTAGAAATTTTTGTTGTCTCACTTATGCAACTTGTCTTTGCAAGAAACTCCCCTGCCCCAAGTACTCTGGCACGAACAACCCATAGCCAAAAAGCTGCAAAGCAGCAAACAGCCATAATCAGTATCCTGGGAAAAAAAAATGCCCACCTGGAATGGCCATGCCTGTTAGTCAGCCCAGGCAACAGCTAACTCATAAAATCACAGAATGGTTTGGGCTGGAATGCACCTCAACAGTCTTCTAGTTCCAATCCCTGCTGCCATGGGCGGGGATTCTTTTCACCAAACCAGGTTGCTCAAATATTTGTTCTACCTTGCCTCAAACACCTCCAGGAATAGGGCATCCACAGCTTCCCTGGGCAACCTATGGCAGTGCCTCATCATTGTCACAGTAATTAACAGAGAAATTGTGCTGGCAGTTGAGCCAGCATGAGCCCTCCTTCCTGGTACATCCTTTTACATAAATCACCATCAGGGAAATGAAGGGGCTCATCTTCCCTAGTGGCTTCCCACATGCAACCCCAAAATTACAGCCCAGGAAATTTGAAGGAGTTTGAAAAGCTGGATGGAAGTTCCTCAACCTGGTAAGAAAGCAGCTGGGAACACCGTACCTGCTGCAGTCAGGAAGATGTTCCTCAGTCCCTCATGTACCAATACACCTTCAGCTCTCATGCCTGTGTCCTGTAGAGAGGAATGATAAAGGAGATGTTTTTTGCCTCCTGGGCTCCACTGGTAGCTCTGACTGAGCAGGGATTGGGTCCTGTATATAAAAAGTTAAATGGAAACCATTTGGACCATTATGCACAAGACCCAGGGATGATGTTTGCAACTCAGAGTAAAGCTGCTGTGTGCTATAGTTTTAACAGAGGGAGAGAAGAGGGAGGGGTGTTTAAGTCATTAAGTACTACTGGCTCTAGAGGTTGTAATACAAATTGGAGTATGACACTATTAGCCTTGTTAGATGATGTGAGTGAGGTACAAAGAATTGAGAGTGTTTTCTGTATCTTTGCCATTCTCATTAGCACAAGTTCTTGAAGGCACTTGTGTTAATAAAGGAGAAATAGTGGTGGATGCATAAGGCTAATGACCATAGAAGTGAATGAACCAAAACTCTTGTCGAGTCAAAAGTATGTGGTAAATACATTAACATCCAAGCAGAGTGAAATGCTTCAAAGCATTAAGGTAGTTAAGTAGGTAAGGGGCAGTGAAAAGAGCATCTTGAAAATGCTACAAAATCTGTGAGGTCTCCTATATCTGTTTATTGCAGGTTCTCAGATCAGCTGGGCTTTACAGCAGCATGGTTTGTCAGTGGATTTAAAAATAACTTAAAAAGCAACTATGTGAGCTTTGTGCAGCACACTAGTGAGCGAGTGCACTGACCTGCTGTGACATGCATTGAAATCTGTTCCTCTCTTTGATTTCATTATGCTGAGGGGATGCAGTGTGTTCCTGGGCCTGAACTGAGACGAGTGGTAGCCCCTTGCTCACTGAAGTGGTGAAGGGTTGCCCTCTGTAGGGAAGGAAAATTATAATTCAGGTACCTTCTGTTTACATCATGTTTCTTTTGCTGGTGTCTGGGTGGAGCCTGGCAGGGGCTGGGCTTGGGAATCCTTGGAGCAGCCTGTTGTAGGAGTGTGCTTTCTAGGATCCACCTGGGAGGGAGGATGGGGCAACAACTGGTGAAAAATTATTTCAGTGTCCTAGATTTCTTTTTATGGCTGTCCATAATAAATGAAGAACTTTTAATTAATTTAAGGTGCAGGATAAATTTGTAGATTGAAGATGTTTGCAGAGGCAGTATAAGATCTTCAATCAGAATACCATGATTTGACAAAAATCCTTGGATTTAAGTGTCAAGTATTATAGTGAAGATTAAGTTTCAACTTCTGCAATGCTACATCCCAGTTTAAAGGAGGTTGTATCAAAAGAAATGGTCTTTCCATCTAAACTATCTCTCTTCTTTTTTTTTTTGTGATATTTGGCTAGAAAAGGATTTCAATGATTCACTTTCATGATAGCTCTTTGAGCAAACCAGTCTGTGGGAGCAATGTCTTTTAATCCCCAACAGTAAGATGACCCTAAGTGTTTTAACCACGTTCATGTGTTGCCAGCAATTTTTATGCTATTGATACAGATGGTATGGATAAGACTCTCTTTATCCTTCCTTTAGAGCTAAAACCTGTGCTGGTATCCACAGTGTTTGAATAGTCTGGTTTTAATAGAAACATGAAAACACCATATGGAGCCAGACAACCATTTCCTTTCCTTAGTGTGTTTGGTGAGTTTGAGTTTACTTTAACATGGCATCTTATAAATCATGTATCATGTAGTGACCATATAAGGTTACCTTTTATTGAAAGGATATTGGTGTTGAGAGCTTGCTGTGCTTGGGTATTTATTAAGGAAATGAAAGATCTCTAGAACATATGATACATCTTGTGTTACTAAACATTATTAGTTTACCAATAGAAAAGTGTTTTTCTCTTGCCTCTCTGAGCCTTCAAGATAAAACACTGAAATAAAATTTGCCCTTGGATTAAAGTCTGATATGGTGTACATCCTGTTGGAGTCACAGACTATTTGACAGTGTGTTTTGAAAGCACTCCCAGGTTCATGTTTTATGCAGGAAGGAAACATACCTGTGGAGATAGCCTCAGGCAGTGGTAATTAAAATATGACCGTGTGCCACATGACCTTAAGGCATATTACTGCTTCAACCCTTCACCTCGCAGTTGTTAAAATACTGGGCTTGGCTTATTAACAAAGCACCATCTCTGTGTAAGAAGTGTGCTGGGGAAAACAGCTCTGTTGTCTTCCCCTGTGTGGGAAGGAAGCAGTAAGTGCAGTTCAGTTAGTTCAGTGACAATGTATTATGCCTAAAGCAGGTGTTGCAGCATAATGAATCCATCAGTTTTGGAGTGAAAGCACAAATATAAAGGTAGTAGTAGAATGGGAACATCAAACTACTGGTTTCCATGCACCCAGTCTCCTAGTCCCCACAATTTTTTCTGAGCTTTTGCAACAATCAAATCTAAAGAATGTGTCCCTGGCCTTTCCTGTGTGTGAGGGGCTGTTAAGTAGAGAGATCCACTATTTCAGGAAGAAAATCCTGATTATGTCCTGGGAGAACAAGCTGCCTTGCAGGGAAAGGGGCTGCTTTCATGTGTGACCCTCTTACCACCATGAAACCATTTAGACACAGATCTCTCAACCTGTGTCTCATCAGGGTGTGTAATGTAAAATGACAAGGCTTTTGCAACATGTTTTAAGAAAACAGGACTTCCAAGCACTTCTCACAGACATTAAACTCATCACAAAAGGAGAAAGAAAAAGAGTCAACACAAAAGAAGTAGGATTTTTTTATATCACTTAAAAATTTTATAAATAAAGATTTTTTTAATACCACTTGCCAGATCACTGTTGTGTACAAATAATCCTTGTGGTAACACCTAATGCTCAGATGTTAATAAATAATACATTTCTTTAAAAATTAGGAAGTAAAAACTAGGAGAACTCCCCAAGTGTGTATCTCAACCATATCAAATCCACAATATCAGGCACCAAGCACAGACTTTTCAAAAGACCCAAAGACTTACAGAACTTGGAAGCTTTCCATTGGCAGGGTTTTAGGCAGATCTTCACTGATTCCCCATGCAGCTCAGTGGATGCTTGTGAGGAATGATCTTGATGGACACCTGGGTGGAACAGGAGTTGGTGCTGGGGGTGATGAGTACCTGGTTTTTGTCCTCGCTGGGTCTGTCAGTGCTGGGTGAGGGGGTTCCTTGGGTGAGCTGTGCAGACAGAACATGTTTGCCTATGAATGGGCCTGCTGTGGAACAGCCCTGGTTTGATTCCACATCTACACACACATGCCACAGCACACTACAACCATAGAGTGTAAATAGATTTGACACTGCAGAAGGGTAAGCAGAGACAAAAGTGACAGCAGAATAAATAAATCATGTACTTCCACAGCCTCTCTGTAGACAAATCCTTAGTGTTTGCAGACTCTGAGGCCAGCAAATAAAGGGCATTCAGAAGTACAAAGCATGTGCATGGTTAATGACTGTATTACAAATACTGGCTGTGCTTTCCTTACATTCCTGTTTGCTTGTTTTGTCTTTGTTTTCTTGCTATTTCATGGAATCTCATCCCGTTTCCTTTACTTTTGTTTTCCAGCAAATAGCTGTGCTCTGTTTTATGGATTCATGTCTAAAGTCATGTTTACTTCAAAGGCTGAGGAACTCCAGATATTGTCAGTTTGCTTGTGGCACGGTACTTCAGACATCTGGTTTGCTCTTGTTCCATGTAGAGAGGAGCTCCCAGACAATAACTCAGACCAGTGAATGCCCTGCTTAAAGCTCACACCTCTTGCTGACATTGCTTTCCTCATCAATTTTTACCTCATCCACTTTTTTTTCTTCACCTTCCTTCACCTACACACTGCAGCTTGTGTAGGAGCTCTGTTTTTAGACACAGAGGAGCTACAAGTCCAGTAATTTCTTCTGTGACATCCTTTAAACATTGCTTCTTCACCTCTACCTTATTCAAGCATGGAAGAAGCATGGACTTTCCCTAGGATTTTTGAGATTTTAAAATATCCCAATAGGGGTAGCTTCAACTGACTGTAAATTTCGACAAGGAACACCATCTTCTTAGCAGCTGATGTAATAATATACTTTTGCACCTGGGAAGATGCTAAGTGATTGTAAGTGCAGGGCCCAATTTAGCCTTGATGCAATTGTCATACTTTTTGCTTTAAAATCACTTTTGGAAATTAATTCAGACCTCATTTGGGCTGAAAACAAGTGAAGCAATTTCCTGCAGAAGCTGATATAAATGACATGAGCCTTCTTCAATCAGTCTAATTTTTAAACACTCATTAGAACCAGTGACTGGTGGAACACAATGTCCGCAGGTTATGGTCTAGAGCCATGACTATGTCTGGCCTGACATAAAGGTATGTAAACCACAACTCAGGATTTCACAGTTAAATAAATGTACATTGGTTGAGGATCAAGCCTCTTTCTTCCTAGAATCACAGAATGGCTTGTGCTGGAAGGATCTTAAAGGTCATATTCCAACACCCCTGCCACGGGCAGGGATACCTTTCCACCAAACCAAGTTGCTCAGGGCTGTATCCAACCCGTCTTGAATCCTTCCAGAGTTGGAGCATCCACAACTTCTCTGGCCAACCTGTTCCAGTGTTTCATCACCATCATAGTAAAGAATTTCTACCTAATATCTAATCTAAATCTGCTCTCTTTTGGTTCAAAACCATTATCCCTTGTCCTTGTTCTTTTTTGGCCATAACTGTCACATCTGAAACATAGTAGATAACTAAAAAACTTTGAAGAGCAAAAATATCAATCCATGCACCTCTTTCTATCCATTAGATTTACTAAATCTGTCATTCCAGCAGATTTGCTGTTTGCCCATGTAAGATAGCAAGATCCCACAGTCCCACATGGGAAACAAAGTGTTAAATGTGCAAAATTTTTCCCTCTTTCTCCTCGTATTCTAATAGAGCAAAAGGGCAGTGAAGAGAAGATTGAAAAATAGGAGCCAATCCTTAAACCAGAGTTGTGATCAGCAGGGCATAAGCAGTGGTTCAGAGTAATTTTATAGAATTGCAGGCAAAAATTCCGTTCAGATATGCATCACAGATTAAACAGAAAACAAAAAAGCACACAATGAGTGCAGAGTTATATTTTCCCAGGGAAAATATATTACCACAGCTTAAAATTACAAAATATCAGAAAGATTTCCACTTCATGGTATATTATTTTATATTAGGAAACTTTTAAAGCGCTTTGGGCTGAGTTCAGAAGGGAAATATTTGGATTCATTATTTGATACCACTTTATACCCTGTGGTAGTAAAACAGGGCTTGCACTGTCGCCTTGGGACTGCTCTGAACAAATGGGGGTTGTGTGAACCCCATGAACTGCTGAGGTACAGGCTTTGACAGAGGCTGCTCATTTAGACCTTATTTTCTCTGAAGCTCAAGCTCATTGAGTGAATTGCTTAGTTTCACTCCAGACAGAAAGTAGTTGGTGGCTTTTATTTCCCTTCACCAGGTTTTGCTCATCAAAATGAGCAAGAGGACTCATTCCCCTAAAACACTGTAGTGAACCCAAGTGAAAAAGAATGAAACCTGAGCATTTGTATGAAAATGTATTATGGAATCTGCTCGGTGATGCAAAAAGAAAATTAAAACCCTAGTTGATAACTTGGATTGCTTTACTGGTATGACACTTTACAGCAATAATTATTCTTCTCCTTGAAACCACACTTTCTTAGGAAAATTTTAATTAGAAAGTTTTTCTTTCTCTCTGTTGTACTCACGGTTTGGAAAGAAAACCGCTCAGGGTCCCTTCCATCAACTTATAGATAAAGTACTTTCTACTTTACATAAAATATGGATGTCTGACACTGAAAATGGGCATATTTCAGTGCCAGACACACTGTGCCATGTTTCAGTGTTGCTGTCTGATTAGCTGATGAGCTCACAAGCAACTTGTCTGCATCATCTCTGCCTTCATTCTTGTATTTAAATGTTATTGTGAGAAGCAGTGGGCACAGGAATAGGAAAAAAATAAAGTGCCCATCAAGAGTGGTCTGGAGTAAAGAAAGAAGTTTTTCCTTTTTAAGACAAGGTTTTTCCTTTTTAAGACATATGAGGATTTAGAAACAGTTTGGAGACATCTAGAGCTCCGAAGATTGACCTAACCAGTATTTCTGGTGCAACCAACTTTCTTCTATAACCATAAACTCCTTCTTCCAGAATATGAATCAAAGAACCTGCCAGTGTGTTGTAGTTACTTAACTATTAGAAGAGGCTTCTGGTATATTAGTCTTTGTGGCAATAAAATCTTCTTGGGGAGTGAAAGTTAATTTATAGCCTATTACTACATTTAAGTGTTTTCAGATCTAGCTCTGGGTTTAGGGTATTTTTTTTCTCCCTTAAAGTTTAATTTATTAAGCATGACTAGATTCTGGTATTCATAGACTTGATGTGATTATAAAACAGTGGATTGGAAGGAAATCTCTAGAGGTCATCTAGTCCATTCCCTAGTTTAGATCAAGTTGTATGTGACTGTTCTCTAAGTGGTGGAGTCTCCACAGCATCCCCAAGGAACTTATTCCATTGTAACACTGGATTTTTTTTTTTGGAATGTTTGAAATGAAACTCTCTTCCTAAATTGTAAACCATTTGTTTCTTGTCCTCTTCACTGAGGTCACAGGGAAGAGACTCTTCACAAATATCACTTACAAAGACCACTGCTATGTTTGGCATTAATTTTTTTCTCCCTAGATTATGCAGACCAAGTTCTTTCTGCCAGATGCCCAGACTATTTGTTGTTTCTGTTGCTCATATTTGGACCTCATTAGCCTATATGTTCCTTAAAGTTAAGTGGCCAAAATCTAGTTGAATTAAATGGCCTGAGGGTTTACATTTGTTGAGTAAAGGGAAAAAAATATTATTCACTTTTCATATTTATCTTCTGACGAGCTGTAACACATGAATTCTTACCTAGGAAGCTGAAGTACCAAATCAATTATTCCTGACTTCTATTGCTGGGTCATTGTATAATAGAATGCTTGCTTTGCTTGATTTGTATCCTATTTTTCCAGTTCTGTCCTTTGCTGGAGCAGACAATATACAATTTGATAGTACCACAATCCCTTCTACTTCATTCACAATGAAAGGTATCAGGCCAAGAAAGACCTCTGTGGAACCCACCTGATGCAGCCTTTGACAGTGAACCATGAATAATTATTGTCTTCAAAATAGTTTTCACTTTCTAGTAGGTTTCCCCTAGTCCACATTTTTTTCTATTATTTATCAGAATGTTATATGAGACAGTGTCAAAAAACTTACTGTGCTCAAGATATATCACATCTTCTGCTTCTTCCATGTCTGCAAGGTCTATTTTCCTGTAGGGGAAGGAAATTGCATTGGTGGGACACAATTTGTTCTTGACAAATCCATGCTGGCTGTTACTCATCTCCTCCTTATCTTCTAGAGCCTTATAAATAGTTTCTTTGAATATTTGCTCCAGCACTTAAAGTAATATAATTAAAAGAGTTTTCAATTAAACTCCATTTTCCTGCACATTCATTACTGAAGCTGCAATGAAATGTGAATTTTGTCAGTTTGCCCTTAACCTAATAATGGTAGAAATAAAGCTGCAGGTCTATTTGGAAAGACTGTGCTCTGGTATGAAGTCCATGGTCTGATTCCAACCTCTTTTACTGAACACATTTCTCTTTTTTCTTTCTCTTTTTGTTTTAGTAGGGAAATTAAATCAGGGAAATAGAAACCCCAGAAGCTTAATTTTCTCTTTCAGGTCCAGCTGCAGCAGCAGCCAGGTTTTGCCCTGTGGGGAAGAGTGTGCAAGTCTCCTTTCACCTGGCAGGTGGGACTGAAGGGAGTTGCTCTGTTGTCCCCTCCTGGCGGAGGTGGCACCACCCTGCAGTCCTTCTGGGAAAGCACTGAGGCCAGCAGGGAGGAAAAACAGTTTTTTCACGTGGAGGACCAGAAACAAGAACAGGGCCACTGGAAACCAGAAGGGGAGGGAAAACGAAGGCCCTAAATCAGACAAAGCCCTTAAATCACTCCATTTTCTTTGCAACACAGCTAGGAATGGAACAGATGAGATTTCGTCTGGCAGCGTTAGTCTTTCTAACCTTGATTTTCTTTACTTATCTAACAAGGTACATACAAGCTGTAAGGCCTATAACAACTCCTTATGCTCAGTAATCATCTCCAGTGAATATTTTTTGCATGGTGTGGTGGGCAGAGCAGAGTGACCTTCCCCCTGCCCCCTCTGCCCTCAGCCTCCCCTTGGAAGGAGGCAGGCATGGTGTGTCCCTTGATGAAGAACTGTTCTCCAGTCCCCAGCCAACTTCAAAAGCTGCTTGCTGTGATCTAAGAGGTTAATACCAAATACACATTTCAACCCTCGGCAATAAATCTCTACTAACAGGTCTTAATCAAGTACAGAAATGTTCTACATTTTCTCTGCACTTAAAAAAAAAAAAAACCTAAAAAAACAACCTACCAAAAAAACACAAGTGAAAAAAGCCCAACGAAGAAACAAAACCAAAAACACACAGGCAACACAGAAATTCCATAATGTACAACTTTATTGGGTTTTGGGGACTTTTATTAGGTGCTACCCTATATACAAACTATTAAATTTAGTACACTGGGATGCCTCCCAGCATTTCAAGTTGATGTGCATCAAGCCAATTACATGCAATCTTTTGGTATAGGGCATATTAGTCCTTTTGAACACAAGCACTTGCAGAAGAGTAAATATAAATAAAAAGGTAATCCACGTGGTCTACTCCACAAGCCAAGCAAAGTAAATGAAGATTTCTCTTCACTGCCACTCCCATACAATCCCCAAAGCACCCCTTCTCTCAAATTAGATTGTAGATTGTGCAAGGTTTAAGGTGTGTGCCTGGACAAAGGGACAGTAAGGAGCATCCTGCACTGCCGTGTGTCTGCAGCTTTCTATTATTTAGCAGAAATGATTAACCATTCCTTTGTTAGACCATACTGACTGTGAGAGCAAGTTCAAGCAAATTCACTGCTGTATCCAGTGTGTTACACAAGGGAACTACAGCTGTTTGTGCAGATGCCATTGTACAAGCTCTGAATTGCTAAGGTTAAAGCTATAGCCAGCTGTAAAAATAAGGAGAAACTACATGCAGTGTTTCTTTTATGTTTTAATTTTTCTGACTAAGTAAAAAATTCCTATGCTGTTCTTGCTATTCCTTGTAAATTTCATCTTCCTATTCCTCCACTTTCCCTAATTTTCCTCCAAGGATTTGCAGATGACATGAAGCAGAGCTATTTCTCTGTTCCAATACCTGAGGTATCCTATGAACAGACTGTGAGCAAACAAGGATGTTAGACATGTATCATCCTTTGCAAATTTTTGCAAAAATCACCTTCCAGTACAGGACATCGTATGAGGGGTTTTTTGAGTTTATGTTGAGGTTCAGGTTTGTATCTTCTTAAGGAAGGTAATGAGTTTCCTGGTTTTCTCTGGAAAAAAAAGGCAGACTATTTTTGGGGCATAGATAGATCATGATGAGAGTTTTGAATGAACGTCAGAATGGAAAACAATAAAGAGATACAATAAATGGTTGTTTTGGCATGTTTGCTGTTGCACTGGGTTTCTCCATCCACGTTTAAGTGGGACACAGCAGCACCTCTCTGACTCACATCTTGTTGCTGTGATGGAAATTTGAAGGAATGGGATAGTGTCTGTATTGATCTTTGATAGGCACTGATTTCCATAGCTTGCTGTTTGGAAAGGGCTTTAGTGATAGCCACTTGCAGCTGCTTAGGGGTTTCCTGTGGCATAAAGAGGTTTTTCTGTCTTAGATCTTGGTCCATGAGCTGCAAGGAATCACTCCTTAAAGAAAAGCATCAGCTCTTGCTTTGAAAGCAAGCTGCTGTGAGCAAATTGCTGTTTGAAAATATTTGTTTTGTCATGTTTTAAATAGTTGTGTCCTGCACATCACTTGTGAGGAGATAACTGAATCACTATCACCAGTTAAACATGACCTAACTGTACTTGTCAGGGGACTTGAACCACTCTTTCCCCCTGTACTCTGCTGTCTGAAATACATTTGCATCTGGCCCAGATGCACTAGCACACCACAGGTCATGAGCAATCAGAAAGGTGAGACAGATCCTTTCACAGGATCACCAGCACTATAGTGTCCAAGTATCATCTGGGCCTCTTCAGGGAGCCAAAAACCTACTGACTGCCAAAAGCTGTGAGGCTGCAGTAGGAAAAAACCATCCTTAACTTGCCTGGTCTTTTCCTTGTTTCCTTAGTCATTGGCCTTCCTGGCACAGGAAAGGAGCTCTGTCCTTGAACCCTCCTCACACAGGGAAGTGGAATTCTTACTGGAACATGAATCACCCAATTTATGTGCTCACCCTTCCCTTGCTCCAAGTACTTCCGTGAGGAATTCATGACCTTGCCTGCATGCTTGCAGGAAGACAGCATTCCTTGGGCTAAAATGCATAGCAAAATTAAGTAATTTTTAAATTGGAGTTAGTCATAGTAAAGATTTTTTTGCCAAGCTCATCATGTTCTGTTTCACATGCAAATCTCTCCTCTCATTTGATGAAAAGCACCAGTTTCTTTAAACTTCTTTTTAAGTAGGCATTTTCTCTCATTTCCCATATATATGCCATACCTGACCAGACTTCATTGTTATTACTAATGAAACATAATCATGATCATAGTAATAACCATCTTCTTCATTTACACAGCACCACTGGCCAAGCCTCCCAAACAGTCAGGGAAGGAATTAGGTCTTCTCATTAGGAATCTAACAAACTGAAGGCGTGAGAGGACACAGCATAATAACTATAATATCACCAGCCTGGAAAGTGAATTGGTAAGCAGTGTATGGTGATTAGTTCTGGAGAGCTCATCAAGAGACATTTTTCAGGTTCTCCCAAGGAAATAGAGAAACCATGGAGAAGCATGCTTGTGGGTGGGCCTTCAACACAGAGAGTAGCTAAATGGCCAGCACCCCTGAATTTCAGTGGAAGCTACATACATAACTGCTCTTTGAACTCTTTTCAGGCTGTTTGGCCGAATAAAGAACACAGCCACTGCTCTGGCAGGTAAATTCAAGAGCACGTGTAACTATTCTATTTATTTATTTGGATTTTTAATTGTGCCCAGATAGGGCAATGTCCAGAAATGACAGTGCAGAGGCTTTGTTCAGTAAAAATGAAAGCTTGTCTCTGCTTTCATTCCCTTCTCTGCTCAGGGTGACCTCTTTGTTCCTACGTGACACCTTGTGTACTCTTTGGTTATTCAGCGGTTACATTACATGCTTTACACAGACGGCTCAACCTTTGTTACCTTCATTAAAAGAAATTCCCACGCTGTTTTCTGCAATGCTTTAAGGCTATTTGCAAATTAAAGTCAGAGGAGAATGCAACAGGCTGCTTGCTCAGCAGCCTTAGTGGTGGGAAACAGAGTGGAGGCCTCCTCTGCCATGTCTGGACCTCCTCTGTAAAAAGATATTTGCCTCAGGTGCGAGGCTGGGAGCCAGTCCACTTCCAGATTTCCATGGGGTCTGTGTCTCCTCCTCCTCTGCTTTGGCAGCTCTGGTGGTGCTGTTTCATGCCCTCTGGGCACATGTAGCTGTGGGATAGGAGCTATGGAGGCAATTAAGAATGACACAGTAAATGAATAATGGGAATATGCTGCACCAAGGTTAGGGCCAGCTTCCCTTCTGTTCTTCAAAAGGGACCTTTTCCACCACCCAGAGAAATAACTGCAGCATTTCTGTCTTTCTTGCTCAAAGTCACCCCTTACCTCTCTGTTCTTCCCGTGCCTTCCTGAACCCATCCCTTTCCTAGAAATGCTGGCTCCCAGTTTTGCTCCCTGCCAGCATATTGCCTGTCTGTACATTTTTCTCTAGCTAGAGCCAAACTTATTATTCAATCAAAACCCAGCAGGAGTTTTGTTGAATTATTTTAAACTCACTGGGGCAAAAGCTGTTCCTTCCTATTCAACATTGAGATACCATGCATATTGATTGTGGCTGAGAGAATAAATGAATACATTTATATTGATTGCATTTGTTCTTACTCACTAGTAGACTCACTACAGGGCCCTGGTAGATTTATGGTTTCCTTTTATGAGTATTAGCAATAAATCCTTTTTTTTTCCTCCTTCTCCTCTTTCTTTAAGTAAGCTTATGTTCTGCAGAATGAATTTGAATGAAAAGACTGGATTTTGCAGTGACTTGTAGGAAAGTTTCTTGAGCTGCCTTTAATTTTCCACTCACTTTGAAAAATTTCTTCTTGTCACATGTGAAATCCAAACATTCTGCCCACATGCAGTTCAGATGCTCTGGGCCCCCAGACAAAAATTTTGTGCACCAGTGTGTTTTTTCTAATGAGCATGCAATTTCTTCCCTAATATAATTATGACAGATATTACAACTGGGGACTAGACATGCAAAGCAATGCTGCTCTTCCAACTTGGGAAACTACAGAAAATTTGCATAATTCCAGGTACATATTGGAAAAATCAGAATTTTAAGCAATATGAGCTTGCTTATTATTTTCTTTTCCAGGGCTCTATTTCATATCACATCTTTACTGCAGGGAATGGCATTGTGAAGCTTAGGCATACTGTGCAGATTTAATTTCCAGCCCTTTGGAAAGTGAGATTTTGGTTCATGAGCAGTAATTGAACAATCCAAGAGTACTGTACCTGTACTGCAGTATTAAATTGATGGCATAGAGCTCTGAGCCCTAAGCAAGGCTGACGTTTCTGTCTGTCAGCCACACACAACAGATTTAAACAGAATTGGCAAACTGGGGGGAGGAAGAAAAGGGACAGCAGGGTGACCTCCCAAAGCAGAAAGGAGGCAGATGGACTGACATCAAAAATTGAATGGAAGAGCTACAGTCTGTGGGACTGAGCAATGACTCTGGAGAGAGAAACAGAAATATTACAGAGTGTAAATATTGATGGATGTATACAAATGAAAAAAAACTGAAGAGGAATGGATAAGGTGAAGAGAAAGTTCATACCCAGTATCATGCAAAAGATATCCTGCTGTTGACATCTGGTAGGCTCAGGAGGAGTCTCCCACAGAAAGATGGTAAAATCCCCTCACTCAACACATTTGAAAATAGACTAAACAAACCTCAGTGATCCAGACTCTCACCCCTTTACTCACATGGGCTGTAACTCACTCCAGCAGTCATTCTTCCAAAGCCTGGGAACACTTGCAGAAGTTAGAGGGTCTGAGCTGGACACAAGGCAGAAATCCAGTCCTGAGCATCACAGCAGATTTGATTAATTCGATGAACTATCAGCCCTTTTCATGACCAGGGCTCATACATTGGCTGGCTGTATCCCCTCCTGCACAGGTGTGAACTCTAGAGAAAATGTTAAAACAAGGCTTGTATTAGAAGGCCATGGAGGCTGCATACAGCAAAATATAGGAATGCTCTGTCTCACTTCAGCTGAGCTCTGAAAAATGCATGAACTTACTTTCCTCTCAACACAGCTCTGAGTGATGACAGTATCTTTATGATCTTCAAGAGGAAGTTACCATTTGCTGATAAACATCTCCAAATGTACTTAGTAAAAAGACACATTCTTTTGTATACATTTAATTACAGGAGAACAGATTTTGTCCAAATAATTAGGTAATTTAAACTGTGCAGTCTTTCTCAGAGAACTATATTTAACCTTCATTTGAATTTAATTTACACATCACAGTGCCCCTAAAGCAGTTCTGTAAGCCAAAACACTGATCAAATATTTTTTAAATGTCAAATGTTACTTAGTTGTGGATAGCACTGAATTTGTTTTTAGAGATAACTTCTTTTGATCTGCTGCTATTTTTCGTCTTTCTCATTGTCATGTTCCTCTTCATCAGAGGTTTAATCCATACAACACTGGAGTTTGTAGACAACTGAAGAATTCAAAGAAGATATGTGGGGGAGCCCTTCAAAAGTTTCATAGTATTAAACAGGATACAGATTAGTGTCTCATCACTACAGCAATTGGAAGGAAAAAAAAAAGACATTTTTGAATTCAAGTATTATTAAAGGATTATAAAATATTTGCATGAAGTAAGAGGAGTGCTGTAAGGGATGATCTTACATCACTGATATAAAACTGCATAGTTTTATTTGCTTTATTCCACCATGTGCCTATTCTGATTTACACAGCTCAGGATCTGACTCTATGTATCTAAATATCTATATCTATCTACATATCTATGTATCTTGCACTGGAGGAACATATATAATTTTCTCTTGATTTGCTCTTTCCTATTGTCTTGAACCTGTAAATTATACACATTAGGTTCACTAAAAGTGCAGTAGAAGTAAACAGCAAGAGATGGAGTCTCACAGTTTGAATGGATTATAACACTAACTATGGTAGGTCTGACTTACATTAAAGTAATTTTCTAGAACAAGCTTTCCATGCAGTGCCTTGTATTTCAAGGTTACCTCTAAGGTTGATTCTTGGTGGAAAAAAATAGGAATGATTGCAAGTGATCATCAGAGTGTTATCAGTCTCTTTGGAACAAACAAAAGCTGAAAGAGCTCCAGAGCTCAGCCATAAAAACAATAGAGCTGTAAGAATTTTCCTGTAGCAGCATCTCCCACTGGGTGACAGCAGTTGAAAGTACTTACAATGATTATGATTAATTTCATTAGTGCTCGATTCATTTTAATACTTTTCTCCCTCTATCTCTGAATGCAGATAATTTTTCCCTGCAAGTAAATCCAGGGTGACAGTTTAATAGGCTCAGACATGCTTAGATCCAAAATGAGACTGTAATATTAATATACTATTGACCAGTTATAGATTAAGCAAACTGAGGGCACACTTGTCCCTTTCAGAGGGACAAGTTAATGTGCTAAGTGGCTCACAGGCAATGATTAAAAATATTTTTCATTTACTTGGAAATTAATAGGTTTCTTTAATTAATCTAATAAAGTCAGCCTATGGTATGTTACAAATTTGTTGTATGCTTAAAAGGAAGATGACAACTTGGTGAATCTAGAAATCCCAGGGTTGCTTGCAAAGAAAAGGAATCAGTCATAGATAAAGCCAGCCTCACAGATAGCCAGGGCTTCCAACAGGACATCATCTTCCACAAGTATTGTTGTATTTATTCATTGTGTGAAGAGCATTATGAATCTAGAAATTAAAAAGCAAACATCATCAAAATCCTGTCTATGAATTTAAGATTCATCTAAGTGTCTTTGGGGATTATTAGTACCACAACTGTACTAGCCACAACTGTATCTAGTCAAATGAGCTTTTTTTCCTCCATCAGACTTGCATTTTTCTAATCCAATTGAAAAAGCAACTTAAAGAATGGACTGCAACAAAATTTTTGCAAGAAAAGCAGCCTATATGCCAAGAAGTGTTAAAGTGTTGCAGAAGGAAAGGAGGCAACAGGATGATGAAATCAGCGAAAAACTTTGCATGAGTTTGATTTGCCCAGAAGATGCTCAGATAATATGGTTATCTGAGATGTATTAATAGCCCATCACCGCCAACTTTATGCTGGAGAGATTAATTTAAAAGATAGTGCCTCATTAATAGTCTTATGGTGGTTTGTATTGCAAAAGCACTGAGAGACTCCATCTGTTGAATATTTTACATGTGTCAATGCAGGATCATCCTGGCCCCAGAGCCATACAAACTCAGAAAATTACTCTGTTTGTGCCCCGGGTGGTGATTAGGGAGTCACACAGAACTCACTACATGCTCAGAAACCACTGCTCCGAATTTGCAGTAGATGATGGAGTGACCAAAGTTCAAGGTCTCACCCTGCACTCCCTGTTGCATACTCACCTCATGGAGCCCACTGCAATTCCTCTGGTGGAAAGCTGCTCTATTTCCAGGGCAAAGGTAGGGCTAGCCAACCTGACTTCATCAAATCCCACACTGGTGATTACCTCCTCTTTAGCAAATCAAAACAGAAGGATTTGTTATCTTTTGACCCCTTTTCTCCACATCCTATAATGCAATCATCCCCACTTTAATGATGTTTTCCCATCTGAGAGGACAACCATTGTACAATTCTGAAAATCAGAACATCTTTGGTTTAACCACTTTGACGCCCAACAAAAGGACAAAACAGGGGCCAAAGCCTTCGCCTTCTTTATCTCTCCACTTTTACATTGTTATCCTAATTACTCCAAGATAGGAACATTCTCTCTGTTTTTCCCAGCAGTTTTCACACCCAGGTGGGAGATGCTTTTTTTTCCCAGCTGTTCCTCAGCAAACCACAGGAATTAAGGAAAATGGGTATCTTTTCCCAGCTCACTGTGGGAGAGTCACTATCAACAATGTAAGACCAGCACATTTCCACTTCCCTGGCAGAAGCTGCCACATCCTCAGTGACCTGGCAGCAATGAGGAGTGTCTGACAGAAGGATACACTGTTGTGTACAATACAAATTTGTTGCAGGAGGGAAAGAAAAGGAAAAATAGATGTTTGCCTCAGGTCTCCATGTTAGAAGTTCTTGCAGAACTAAGCTCTAACTATTCTTTACACACATCCTTTTTGCCCCAGGAACATTTGCTTTGGAAAGCTTTCAAAGTTTTCCTTCCAAGCTAGTTTGGGAAAAAAAAAATTGCTACCAGAGTTGAGAAAAACATTTTGGACTCATTCCATTCACCATGTATATGGATATGTCTGTGTATGTTTGTGTGGTAGGCGGAGAGGGAGGAGAGGGAAGTCCTTTCAACTTGCCGATGGGTTTTCCAGTGGGTGGAAAAGGCATTTGAAATCCACGGAGCCAGGTTGGGTTACAACTACTGAGGATCTGGGGCAGGCAGCTGCAATGCTGAGCAGGGCTGTGGTTTGGAGAAACCTGAACAGAGCTGTACAGACGGAAAAGCTGAAAGAGATGTTTGGTAGCTGGACCTGTTTCTTTCATGTGTGAAGGACAGCTGTGCAGCTGTGAGGAGCAATGCCTGGATGCCTGCAAATTCATTGGATATGTGCAGTTTCTCTTTTGTGGGTCAGATCAGAGCGATTGCCTTCTCTGAATGTATGCGGTGAGTTTTATCTGAGGCGTGTCTGCTCCTTTGCATTTGCAGCTGAGGGTGGCAAATAAAATGGCTAAATATTGCTGTAGGCAGTTCTGTCACCAAGTCTGGATTGAGGCAGCCTGTGAGAGGCCTTGAAAAGCCACTCTTCTGAAGCAGTGCACAGGTAGACAAGGTTTGCTGCAGGCAGACTTTGCAAGTGTGCCTTCCATTTCAGAAAAAGAAAAAGAGAGAATCACAGTATGTTATTTCCTTTGTGTCTGAAATAAAGTGAAATTGAGCAGCATTCAATTCCTGTGTGTACAAACAGGGCTACAGTGAAAAGGGATTATCATTAAATTTAGCTTTCTGGTAATGATTCTTCAAGTCTTTTACTTCAAATGGTTGCCTCCTGAATGCATTAAGATTGAAAGACATCACTTGATTGCCAGAAGCATGGAAGTCAATAAATCAGTGGCATGCAAAAGACTCATGAAGGAGAGACAACCCTTATTTCAAGTTTTCTGGAATAGAGAAAATTCTGGATTAGAATCCTAATGAGAGCTGTGGGACTTGAGGAAAAAAAAGTGAAAACTGTGTTAAATACCATTTCTCATTCCTTGTCATCCCATTCACCTCTCCTGAAAGCCATGGTGGTATAATAAGGAGAGAGAAAAGGTGAGACTGCAGGTTTTGTTCATAGCTCTGCTATTGAGGTACATGTGGATTTCAACAAGTCTTTACACTTAAGAGAATCTTTCCACAGAATTTGTATCTCTCTAAGACAGGGCTCTCCCTTTTCAGTAGGACATTTATCTAGCATAATTTCTGCATAACTACTCTTAGATACATCATGTCTCTTAGAATAACTACACTTCATTAAAGATATCATGAAGCTTACTGTTGTCTTATAAAATAAGTATACAGACAATAAAAGCCGAAAATTTGGTGTAATTTACTTCAGGTGATGATTTGGCCTTAACCATAAACCCTATATCCTTCATTTAAATTTGGTCAAAAATAAAAGATATGGCTTTTTCAGCCCCATCTGACATGGAAAGTCTCTCAGTTCCTCATCAGCCCAGGAATCCAGGCTTTAGTAATGTCTGGGATTTGATTATGCTCATATGACTCATTTCTGAGAGGAGCTGGTAAACTTCGTTTTGTTTCAGTTATTGGTTTCTAAGGCTATGAAAGGTCAGGATAAACCATCCATAAATGCAGCAGCGATTAAAACCTCACTTAGCTTATTGCACAGTATGTAATTGTTCATCCTATGTCACATAACAAAACCTGATGGAGATAACTGCCTGGTGATCCTTTCATTTAAAGGAACAGTCATGCACTACACCTACTGCAACCTACATGCATATCAGTGCTGTTTCTGTTAACATAATAGCTGTGCATTAAGCAGGGGATATATTAACCTGAATAGCGTCGTGGTCTGTCACTCTGCTACTGCTAACTTTGTCTTATAGTTCTCACCAGGACAAAAAAGAAGAGCAAATAGTCTGTCTGATTAAGATAGCCTTAAAAGATGGCTGATGACACTGCCTTTGTAGCTTACAAGTTCTCCTGTTTGTGAGCAAAGCTGAGAAATGTCATCCAAGCATTTAGAGCTCCTATTTTCCTAACAGCTCGGCTTTCGATTACTGCCAAAAAATAGGAACCAATTTTCCAAAGAGCTCCATATAGAGAGTGTTCTTGACGTAGAATTGGCTTGAAAATGTGGCTATGGTAACTGTGTTAGGAGCTATGCTGAATGGATTTAGAAAAGCTGGATGTGCCCAGAGCACTGCTAAAAGTCTGCCACTGTGATACTTCAGTGCTATCCCCTTTAAAGCAGGTGTCACTACTGTACAAATCATTGCCTCTGCATGCCCTGTGTGCTTCCAGTAAAACCTGGCACTGTATTTGCTCTCCACACACTCTCTGAAACTGCCTGCCCTCTCCCAGGTGAGCTGGAATCCAGTTTCCCTAAGCCTTGAATTGGTATACAGATTATCACAGCCATAATCTCTCTCTTCTCTTTGTGTCTTTAGCGAGAGAGTTTGCAAATGCAGAAGCTCAACACTGCAGAAATAAATCTGTCTCTTTTGTTCCCTGGACTCCTGACTTAGTCTGCCACTCTGCCAAAGCCGGTTACCAGCATGGCAGCTGATAAATACAGAACAGGCTGCTTTTCTCTCCTCACTGTATGTACACTGAACCTGTTAATGCATCCTTTGCTACTAAAAGCCCTCTCTTTAGATAAATTCTCTTAAATAGTCAGAGCTAACGCAGCTGCTACATTGTGCCCACCTTTTAAAAGTTCATTCCCACTGCTTGCTTTGCAGTCATCACTTGTGCTGCCAAAATCTGCAGGGCAGGGTGCACCAGGGAAGGGAAGCCAAAAGGGAAGCTGCCAGCACTGCCAAAGAAGCTCTCAGCCAGCAGACAAACTGCTCTCCTTGCTGGGGTTTGGAGCAGGGAAGCTGCTGTGTCAAACCTCATCTTATGATTTTAGTAAGTGGCTGATGACTTGTCGGGCCAGGGAGTTTTTTTCTAAAGTCTAAAATCTGACTTGGTTTGCTTTAAGCACTGTCCTCCTCCAAATGTGGCACCTTTTACTCAGTATTCCCATGGAAACATCTGCCTACAGTCTCCTTTCCTCCCTCCTTACAAGTGTGTACCAAGCCTGATATTCTGTGTAGTCTGGAAGAAGACCTTTTGTCATCCTCAATCAAACCCAATGAACCAGCAGATCTCTAACTAAACAGGTCAGGACCCAAGATACCCTCTAAAAAAGTGTAAGTGTTCTGCAAAGTCTTTGGTAGGTTATTTCTGCTGTACTCCAGAGTAAATACAAGTACTGACACCTTGGCCAAGAGAATGGTGTCTACCTCCTATCTGTGTTTGGTAGGACTTACAAAACACAGCCTTCTCAGTTCCAAAATCCCCTACCCTGCAGGCCTTGGTTCAACTAAGCATTCTCAAAACACACCTACCACTCTGCTGCAGAGAGCTGCCAATTCAAAACCACCTTTTCATAATATGCTGATGCTAGGAAAGTTTGCAGGAGAGTAGAAAACAGTTACGAGGCTCCTTGAAGAGCAAGCAAAGGAAAGTACAACTGCGGGCAAGTGAGTAAGGCTGTCATAAGGGAGAGAAAAGACTTCTGCCTTGGTCCTAGTCTCTAGAAAATTTAGGGAGCAGGAGCTGGAAGTCAGCTCCCCCTCTGCTTGTCCTAGCCCCAGGGCTTGGGTTTCCTCTGGCTTATCATCCTGTGCCATGGCTTAATCACAGGGCACGCAATACTGCTAACTATCCATCCTGCTTCCTGCACCCCTAAATTCCTGACTTGGATGTTTAAACAGGAGGAGTATTAAAGAATTTAAGTCATAGAGACATCCAAACCTCAGCTCTAGGCAACATCTTTCTGCCTGTGAGAAGTGTAATATGCCTTGCACACACCTAAGCTGACCTGGCTAATGTTTCCCTGTTAATCCTCTTTCTCTGGGCATATTATCATGAAGCCCAGGTTCCTACCTTGTTTTTAACCCAGAGCTACTGTGTCATGATCTCTCCTTGCCTTCAATACCCCTTGATGAGTGCTGAGGTGAACAGCAGCTTTGTACAGATCACAGGGGCAGCAGCTACAGCTGCTACAAAAGGGTAGCTCAGGTGAGCAGCTGATGGCAGAGCAGCAGAGCATCTTTGAACTACAGCTGGAGCCTGAAGGAAAGGTAAACCTGGAGTGGAAACAAACCCTGCAGTGGTGAACACAACACAGGAAAAGAACCTTCAAGATCTAATAAACTTAGGGGCCACAGAGTGACTTGAAGGAAGAATGGGCATCTGGGGAGTGGGAGTGTCAGAAAGAAAGAAGATCAAGAAGATCATCAATTATCAGGAAGAAGCCTTGGCTTATTACATCAATTGCAACTGTAGAGTTTAAACATCCCTCTCCATCACAAAACAGAGGAAAACAGATCAGAGAGCCTACTATTTTGGCAGCACCTGCTGTCTCTGAAGAGTCAGCTGCTGCCAAAATATCAGTTTCTTGTCCTCTTTCTTTTGTTATTCTGATGGATTGAATTAAATCTGGTGTTTAACACAGGGTGCCCTTGCCAGGATTCTCTGCTGACCATTTCATGCAGCCTGGGTTTGCAATCACATTTTTTTACCAAACTCCTTATTGCATAACCTGGCAAATGTCCTTTTCTTCCACAACTGAGCTAAAGGATATATGTGAACAACATTTCTGAAGTTCAAAGTTGACATGAGCAAAGAGATTGGCAGAATGTACAGAACTGGCAGCAAACAACCTTTTTGTTACCCCAAACCCTCCTCAGCATAGTGTGTGGTGTGTTCAGGACGTGCATTCAGTGTGAGCATGGGTAAGCATCTTTGTTTGGAGATGTGTCCTTGTGTTGCCCTGATGCAAAAGTCTTTGGATTGTTTTTACTCTTGAACTAGAGTTTCTCACGCAGCTTCACAAAAACAATATGTATTTTTAGCATTTATCTATTATTTACATTTTTGTCCTCTGGGAGGAGAAATATAATAAACAGTGATGTTCACCATCCAGGTTGAAGAGGTGGCAACCTGTGTAGCCAATCTCTTGACCTCTATACAAATGTATATAAATAATGGAGTCAGATAATTAGGATAGAATAAAGAACCAGAGCCTTCCCTTGACCTGCTGCATCTGCCTCGTTCCTCGGTGCCCTGAAATTGCTAGATCCTTGTATGACAGCCAGGGCTGATGTTGAACAGAGGTTCCCCAGATTGCCTGAGCTGAGCTCGTCCTTCTGTGCTTGCTTCCCAGGCTTGAAAAGGATGTTGAAAACACGGGCTACTTTTCCAAAGTAATGTAATTGCTGAAAGCTTGAGTTAAAACCTTCTCAAACTCATGTCTTTAAACATTTAATACCAGGTTTTGTTTATATGATGTACAGCAACAGAGACCTTTTGTTTTCTCCTGCAAGTGGGGACTCAGCTGGAGTAGTTGAACAGGCTATAGTGTAATAATTAACCTAAAATACTCATTTCTGTTGAGCTGGGTTACACCCCCAGAATGACCATTTATGCAACTCAGAAACTTTCTGATGTTTGGATTTGCCATGAAAGAATCTGGAAGTGGGAGTAGGGGGCAGGTGGGGGAGGCAGACATCACTGTAATTAATAAAAGTAAAAAGAAAAATTATTTTCTGTTGTTCTGGAAAGAATAAGAAATTCCTTGTCCTTTTTAGGTACAAAAGAAATCCCACATACTTAATCTGGGACACTGTGATATCATTTGAAATAGTGGATACTGAAGCAGACGTAATATTTGCACTAGGCTGTGAAATAAATACGCATTTGAAACTGTGTTAGGATGTGAATTTCCATAGTGCCTTGAGGGATGTAATTTTTGCATTATATGAACAGTTTGGATGAGAAGACCACGCAGTGAAGCTGAACAGCTGTATCCTGCCCACACATTGTGAAGTGAGGGAGAGGCTTGAGGCCTGAGGGAATCCTTGTAAGACACCGTGTCCCTGAAGTTTTCAACAAAGAAGTTGTGTGGGGATGTGATGTCTAGAAAGAAGCTTAGGGACTATTCCCCCTCCCTGCACCACGCAATGTAGCATAAACATCAGCTTCTGTCTACATGCATTTGTTTATTTATTTTGACACAAAATACTGCCTGTTGCTTTGAAGTCCTGGGAATTATGGGTTTCACGCCTATTTCATATCCAGCTTGGGTTTTACTGCTAAAGGTGTGACACCAGGCCAGGAGGCACAACAGGCTGATGGAGTTGTAGTGGCACCAGGTCACCCTTGTCCCTCCTTGGGTGAGCTGAGGGGCTGGTGGGGAGCCAGCTCCCTGAGCCCCACTCCATCAAACTCACCTCCTATTGACTTTTCTTCTTAGTGGAAACCTCATGAAAAGTGAAAGTTTTACAAACCTCTTAGGGTTTGAGATAGATTTGTCACTGTGCATCTGGCAGCTGATTTGGGTTTAAGGCTCTGAGGAGACCACACTGCACTCCTTGTGTGCTGTTTGTGTAATGAGAGGATCGTTTTTAAACTAGGTGATGGATAAGCTTCCTGCCATTTGCAAAGGCTACTTCTCTGTGGAAGAAACAACCACAGCAGTAAAAACAAAAAAAGACAAGATTCTCTGAATTATTTAGAGTTGCCAAAGGTGTTGAGATAGGAGCTAATTAAAAAAATAAAAACCTATCTGCAATGCAATGCCATAAAAGAATAATAAAATTCAAATCTCATTTGTTCCACTTCGTGTTCCTCATATGCATAAACCTCTATAAAAGGCAGCATCTGTGTTCACATTGTATGTTGAAAAGATATCACACAACGACTAATTCAATTGACATTTTTAACTGTTCATTGTACCATATATTTCCATTTACTAGATTCTTTAAGTCCTTTTAAGTGCATCATGTATGGAACAGGATAAAATAAGATAGAGCCGTTTACTTCCATAATGAGATTGGTGGTGGGAAATGACAGAGCATTGAGCTGTCAGTTTAAGCACCAGCCATACTTGCAGGATTTAAAATAGTATTTGAAGCTTTTCTACTAGGCAGTGATTTTATTTATGTTGTGCTAGTTATGTGGATTTGTGTTGTAAGGGAAAGCATGATGGAATATTATCTCATTTGAACCAATAATTTAGGGATCACTCATCTGTTATGATTTGAAATGAGATATATTATAACATCAACAATGCCCACAACTAATAATAACATATTTAGCTTCAGTGAAAAAACCTAGGTTTTCTTTTAATTTCAGTTGGAGGCACTCAAGATGCTTATCTAATGCAAATAAAAGTTCTGGGTTCCTTTTTTGCTGTTGGTTTTTTTTGCTGGTGATATTTTGAGGTTTGGGGTTTTTTTTTTGCTTATACCTACAAGGCAATCTTTTCTTCTGACTGTTGTTCCACATGACAAATTCACAATGAAATCAATAGGAATGATTGGTTTTCAGATCCACTGTAGAATTGGCTACAAGCATACAGATGAAGCAGGAGAACAAAGTCACCTGAGCTCTCTTACAAGGGTGAGATGCAAACACAGAAGGCTCAGAAGTGGCCTCACTGTCTCCTTTTCTATTTCTCTGTTGCCCCTAGGCAAAAGAAGGAAAAGCTTCCAGCAGTACCTTCAGCTCGGGGCCAGCCCAGGTTTTGCAGCCCGGTGTGCCAGCATGGAACAAAAGGTTTTCAAAGAAGCCTCTTGTCACCCTTGGAAGAAGAGGAGGCTTTATAGTAAATGCAGTGATTTTATGGGCAGAAAAAAAAAATGCTGAAACGTCTTTTGTGGTGAAAATAGAAGTGATTCTTTTTGGGTTTGTATTTACTTATTTTTACTTAATAATGAGGGCTTCTTTCCCAACCACTGCTATTTTAAAAGTAATGTTCTATTCTCCCAAAACAGGGGCAGGTTTAGAAAACAAACAAACAACCCAGAAAGTAAATTTGAACGATGCTCTTCTTAAGCCTGAGGTGAACAGTGTAAGTTTGGTGTGGAAATAAAAATACCCGGAGCGTCTCTGCTGTGATGGGGAGGTGTTGGAGCAACGGGGAGGGAAGAAAGAGCTCGTGTCCTGTCTGCCCATCTGTGCCGCGGGCAGCGTCTGAGGCACGTCCCACACAAAGTGCCTTTGGAAGCGCTGAGCTCGCCCTCCGCTCCCTGCCCGGAGCTGCAAGGTGCAGCCAGCGCTGGTTTGCGGTGTGCTGCTCCGGGAGCTGCGGGAAGAGCCAGCCCAGCTGCTCCCCAGCCCCACCCCGGCCCCTCGGAGGGGTCAGCGGGAGCTGGGAGATCTGCAGGGGGCAGTGACAGCAGCTGGCCCGGGACACTCGCGGGCTCTGCTGCGCATCCCAAACCCAGCCTGGAGCCGGTGGGGACAGGAGAGCAGAATCCTGCGCAGCGCCAGGGCAGAGCTGAGCCGAGGTGCTGTGTGCCCATGGCAAAGCACGGCTGCTGCCTGCCAGGGAAGGTGACACCTCTGGTCCTTGTCACACCGGGTCAGGACAGCCCCATAGAACTGACCCCCCTGCAGGACCCGGTCATAAAACAACATCGTGTCTCCAAGCAAACTCTGCTCACTTCTGTTGGAGAGTTGGTTGGCAGAGCTGTGACTGTCTCTGCTTTTTCTCAGGGACTTTGGGGATGACCTTACTCTGCTGTCTGCCTGGCAGAACAGGTCTCTGCATCTATTACTGAACCTGAATCATATTAAACCTGATCTAGGTGATCCCAATAGCCTTTTATGGCCTTAGGAATCTGTGAAATGTATTAATCTCTGCTAGATGAAATAACATTTTCTGGACTAATATATTAATGACTCTTTCTTTAAATATTTTAATATCTAAAACTGTCAGTCTCTGTCACTTTCATTTAATTTTATCTTTCCCAGAATAATAATAAAAAAAGTGTATATTCAATCTACACAGAAAACCACCCTTAGGTATTTTTCTCTCTCTTCTGCTTTTTCCTTCACCCTCCTGGGACTCACCAGCTCAGCTGGCCATGATTTTTGATAGCTGTTGGATTCTATTAGCTAGCACTGCAGGCCTTTGAACCTCTGTGTGCATAAACTAGCTTCTCAGCCACTTACTTAGCTTCTCATGGTTATTCCTGAGAGAAGGTGAATCGCTCCTTCTCAAAGATGCAGCTGTTGGCCAAAGTATATTCCATTAAATTTACTTAGCACTAAGCCATTACTACTGTTCTTGGCAGGGCTCTTTCCTTCTAAATCAATTGTATTTGACTTGTACAGTGAAACCATGAGGAATGAACAAGCATATTTGCAATCTCCGCCACCAGTGAAACCACCACAAGGTAAACACACATAAATGTACACAAACACACACAGGCACACACACACACACACACTGATTCTTGCCAAAACAAAGGAAGCTGATCCTGAGCTGAATATAAAATCAGACTGAAAACAGTTTTAGCTTCATTAATTCCAGCCTCTTGCTTACTGGGATTTACCAGTCTCTGGCAGACCCAGATGCAGATGATCTGAAGATACTGGAAAAGCTGAACTCATGTTTCTGAAGTCCAGAAATAAGCCGGAAATAAAAACAATAATATAATGAATACCTGTTTTTGTTGTGTTTCCAGTTTAGTTTTAGCAGTGCTTAGAGAGCTGAATGACAGCCCAGGAATAAATAGCCCACATTTTGGGGTGCCTTTTTGATCTTCCCACTGCTGCAAGTGATACACTTTGGCATCCCAGCCCAAGCTGATCAGAGGACAACAAGCAGTTCTTGAGGTTTCAAGACCTGTTTTCTTTCCACATTAGAGCAAAGAAAAATAAAATAGAGGTGAGCTGGAGGAGGGCTGTGAATATGTCTGAGTGATCTGAAAGGAACAGATGAAGGAAGGAAAGTGGGTGGGAGGGAAGAGCACCTGGACCGTGTTCTGCCCTACCAAGTGCAGTTGGCCCCACATTTGGTCCTGGAGGAGAGACCCACACCCTGGCCTGCTGACAAGCACTTAGTCCACTCTGGACTTGACCACTTTCCAAGGGATGCTTTGGTGGTAACTTTTCACCAGACATAATTACAGTTCCCACAGTGCATGTGATGGATACCACTATAAAACTTTCCAAGCTTGCTACCTTTGGGGTTTTTTTCTCTTTCTTTCTCTGTAGTCCACACTTCTGCTGTCCTGAGTGATACACTGTCATGCAGAGCTCAGAGGTGATTTTTTTCAGAAGCCATTACAATGACACACCACTCACCAGAGAATGACAAGCACTTTTATCTTACTCTTGTTCTTGGAACCATGGTGCTTCTCTTTTTCCCCCTTTAGTCAATCATAACTATCCATGGGATTGGGACACTTAAGCAGGATTCCATATCTTCTCAACTTTTGTGCTCATGTTAACAGCTAGCACACAGTTATACATTGTTAACATATGTAAAGAATTTTTTTTTATGTTACATGATATTACTTAAAGTTACTTATAAATTACTTCAGCAGGGATGATTAAATATTACTCTTCCTTCCATGTTCTGATTCTTCTGCTGGTGGCCCAGTTGTGACTGAATGCTACAGGTTCTGATTCCCCCAGACAGGAGAGAGCTTTGAACTCAGGTCCTCCAAGTTGCATTTAGCTGATGTTTAACCTGTAAGATAGAGAACAAGAAGAGGATGGTATTTCCTTCTGGTCCCTGCAGATGAATCCCTCTACCCCCAACAGCATACTGCCTTTTGTATTCCACTTTCTTCTTTGTCATCTGAATCTCACATCCATTTTGGGAGGAGGTGTAAGATGGTGAATCAGAAGTGGATGGGTGAGTAAAATCTTAAACTGTTCCTTGTTTGTCACTATGTATATATATTTTTTGTCTAGTTCTCCATCCATAGCAGACCAGCTGGGGCTGGGGGAAGAGAGGGGCTAGTGGGAGGGAGGGCTCTCTGTCTGTCTGGGAAGCTGCATTTACCCTTTTCAGGAAATGAAACAAACAAACAAAAAAAATAAGACCAAGAGAGTCTCATTGGCATGTACCTGACTGTAACTTGCAAGCACAGAATGGGGTTGACTGATCTCAAATCCAGTTACGTCTTCCCAGAAATCTAGAAGACTGAAGAAAATACTATTAGTTACAAACAGAAATAGCAGCAGGCAGATTATCTTTTGGCAAACAATGATTTCATGCTTTGTTGAAGCAAAAGAGAAGAAAAAAAGGGAAGTGAAAGCACGAGGGGCATGAATAAAAATGCCAAGGTTGAGGAAATGCTATAAATTAATGAAATATTTATCAAAAGCATTAGTTATTGGCAGACTTTAGGAAGCCACTGCTACTTAGATTCTAGAACACTCTGTTTTAAGGAGCTGCTTGACAGCCAAGCTTTTCCAGATGTCAGGGGGTTCCCATGCTTTTTATTTCTGCAGCGACACAGGGGTTGGTCACTGTTTTTTTCCTGTCTCTCGTCACCAGTTGGTGGCAGACAGACCAGGGGTTTACTGCAGCTGCCCCCTGAGCTGGTGTGGTGTGAGCCTCACACCCCAGGAAGGAAAAGGCAAGCTGGTGCTGTCCTCTTGACAGGAGCAAACGAAGCCAAGACAGATTCAGACTTGGCACAAACATCAGTCCTTTTTTGCCACACCTTGGCCTTAGGCTCAGGGGACCTTGGGTCTGGAGAGGGAACAGGATGGCTGAGAAACACTTTTGAAAGCTGAAGGTTAAAACCTGACAGTGAAAGTCCTGTTATTCTTGCCTGACTTGTGGTTTGTGAATGGCTCAATGTCCCATCAAGCCCTTTTCACTCCAGCTCAAAATAGCACAGGCAAGTCTGCTAATAGTTTTGATAGCAACCATTTTCAAAGCCTCAACCACAATACAAACTGAGGCCCTGATCCAGAGATAACTGAAATGTTTCCCTGAATTGAATCTGAGCCTAAAATGGCAGAACCAGAAAGGGAAAAACAAACTCTACAAAAATGAATAGAAATAGAGTTGAAAATGAATTCTGGAGGCAGCTCAGTCCAGTTGTCGTTGTGAGTGGCTTTTCCCTGCCTTTGGCAGTGTGGCTGCAGGCACTGAGAGCACCAAGGCTGGGAATTACTGTGGGATGAGAGGCTTTCTGTAAGCTGCCCCTGATGCCTTAATTTCAGATTTCTTGTTTTTAGATTCTGTGCTGCCTAGGGGTGTAGTTCTGAGCCTCATATTAAGTGCTAGTAAGCTCTCTTCACAGGGTAGGTAGACAAAACAAATCCTTTTCCTGCTGAAGGACAAGGACCAAGGCTTTCAGGCATAAATAACTGTGGACTGAAGAAAGAAAACAAGAAGGCTGGTACTTCACAATCCAAAGCTGTAATTGGATAGTTAAACCCCAATATGCAAATAGACAAAAATTATAAAAGTGTAAGACCTCGTGACTGGTTAGCCACTTTGTGACCATTCTAAGTCCACCTTGGGTGTAGCCCTGGTCAGGCTCTTGTACTGCCCAAAGTGGATCCTGGAGGCCTTTCAATAAATAGCTACTTTATCCTCTAGCTCTGACCAGTCTCAATTTCAGGTCAGCCTTCCCAAGGCATCACCCCATCTCCCCATCAGAGGTGAGCACCATTAGCATTCCTGTGCTCCAGGCACATTCCCACTGCCCCATTACAGTGACAGGTTTCAGTGAGATGGAGCTGTGTTTAGAGAGCAGAAATCTGTTCTGCACCCCCTGTGAAATTGCTGCCCCTTTGCCTGTCTGCTTGCTTAATGGCTTTTTGCCCCTGCCATCAGTAGTAGGTACAGCAGTGAGCAAACTTTGGGATTGCTGTATAGCCCACATAGATTACCTGCTTATTTTTCCCACCAGGCTCAGAAAGTTGATTAATTTTAGATGGACTAAGGCTGATTCAAAGCCTGCTGAAATCTGTAATAAATCACTACAATGAAAATATAATTTCACTTACAACAATGACAAAATGCCCTTTGACATCTGTAGACAGGCCAAAATTTCACTTCAAAGTACATGCATACTGAACCATGGGTAATGAGGAAAGATATTCATTAGCAGTTAAAAAAAAAGCAAACCAAAAACATCAAGGAGGGTGAAAAACGTTTTGAAAAAAAAAATTAAGCAGATACCAATTGTTCCTGCATTTTATTTGTAGTATTTATGCAGGATAACGTCCCTTACTTAGCACAAGAGAGAACCCCAGTGCATTTTATGACCTGGAGAATTAAGTTTGCATATCATCAGTGTGGAAGCACCTGATTTTAGGATGTCATGGAAAGCATTCAACACAGCTGTTATGTTTCTGCAACTGTGCTGTGAGACCTTTGAATGTTCTATGCTTCCAACATGGAGTGGTTTTGCAATGTTGAAGATGCAGAGTTTGTGAGGAGGCTGGGGGAGAGTGTGCATATGAATGTGTGTGCGTGGGGACACCTTTGTCCCATTTGCACTTCCATTTATGCAGCAGATGATGAGTCATATTGTATAATTACATAGATAGAAAGTTATTTGATGTTTAATTTTGCCTAGACAAATGTTAGATGCTTCCTAAGCAGTATTTTCTCCCTATCAGTATCTTCCTAATAGCTGTGGATTTTTAATTACTGATAATTAGTATTTACATGGAGCCTTCAGCAAACAATTCCTGAAGTACTTGTAGTAATTACATATGTAAATTGTTATGAAAGAAAAATGTTTGCAACTTGACAAAAGCAAAGCTGGGGAAGTAGGCAGAAAGCAGAGGTCAACTTTTGATGTTTAAAAATGAGGCAGAGGTAGGACAAAGTTCCATGTTTTTTTACACTATCAGATAAAAAAGAACTAATCAATCAGGAATTTCAGTGTGGTGATTTTTTTTTGTTAATAAGAACAGGAATGAAAATAACTTCTGTTGATTCTGATTTATTGATACTGACAGAAAGAGTTGAAAAATACGTATGTGATGCCTTTTCTCAGGTGGCCTAAGCAGTCCCAGAGAAGGGTTGAAGGAAATGTCTTGCTGAGACACTGGTCTCTGTGATTCTGTCAGAGAGCAGATGGGTTTATAAAACAAGAGAGAGATGAAACAGAACTGAGAAATTTCTGCAAATCTCTCAGTTAAGACTCCCTGGGAAATGCTGAGGCAAAGCCGAAGTCCTTTCTCAGATTTTGGACAGGGCTGCATGTCAGAAATATCAATCACAGACACAGTTCAGATGGAAAAAGGGAGATAACAGACTTACAGCACATGTGTGGAAAGAGATACAACTCTTTCTGTGCTGCCTGCGTAATTCTTGCCTATCACATCAAGCTCTTTCTTCAGCCACAGCTCTGAGACTCAGCCCCACAACAACATCTGTGACCCCTAAATCTCTGCATGTCTCTTGGAGCTGTGATTGTTTCTGTTACTGAGCCCTTCTGGGCTCACACAAGAAGGCTAATTTTTTTCTTGTTAGAAAGGGAAATTAGGTTTCATTACTTATTACAGAGATAAAAGCTTAAGTTTTTTCTCCTTGTGAATGTTTTAGGAACCTGCTGAGCTGATCAGCTCTATCGTCTGATGAGCACTCTGCAGTGACATGAAGAGTAGATGAATTAAAGGCTTTGTCTGCTGCTTATTCTTATTCTCTCTTTTTAACATCCTAAAAGTCCACTAGGGACAAGCAAATAACAGTCCAGCCCAGGTCTCCCCAGCCACATTTGCCTTGTCAACAACTGCCCAGGAGCAACCCATATGATCCCCCCCTAGATCATATATTCCATTAGTATAAATTATTAAAATGAAATATTTTACAAGTGGCTACAGACCTATTCTGAATTAATCCCTTTATTCCATTATGAGACGATAAACCTTTACATTTCTGAGAGCTCTTGTCAGACATTCTGCTTCACTCAGGAATAAATATATTCAAAGGTTGGGAGGCTCTCCTCTATCCCACTACATTCATATTAATCAGGCTGGCCAGCATGTAACTCTGCAGATAGCAATCATCAGATGTTCCATCCCAGAGAAATTTGGTTTACAACTCCACAGGCAGCACAGATCACATTAGGCTCAGGCCCTGGTCTGCTCCAAGGAGGTCTAAGTGCTCTAGCAGGGCAAGCTGGACCCGCAGCTGAACTGTGCATAACTTCACAGAAAATAATTTGTTGTTGCCTGATTGGTGCCTGTTACATCTGTGGTGGGGGCTGATTAATCCAAAAGGCATGCCAGGGTTTTCAAAACTGTGATCAGAGGCAGACTAATCTCTCTGGCAAAAGCATGGCAGATTGAGACTGAGCACCAAGCTAAAGCTGTGCCTCTGGCTTCCTGATGCCGTGGGATTACTTTCTTCCATTGTTATACTCAGATGGCCAGTATTGATTGCTGCTGTAAAGAACCAGGAAAGTGATGAACCAGCTCTATTTCATTTTATATCTATAGGTGAAACGTTTTTCCAACATTTTATCCAAGCATTCTTATTTGCATTTGGGACACTGAGTAGCAACATTGATACAAGCAGGATCTTCTTAGAGCTAAAACAGGAAGATGTGGATTTAGAAAGAAATCTGAGTGAGTAAATTCTAAATTGGGGCTTTTAAAGTACATGTTTACAGCGAAGTCTCATGTTGGGAGTGTGTGGGTACTTGCTTGGAATGGATCCAGTGGCAGGGATAAAGAGTCTCCCTCTCAAGACTTCAAGGCAGTTTTACAAAATCAAAGGCTTTCAAATCTAAGTGAAGGAATGTTATCCAATTGCCCATACTGCTTTAACATCATGCTCATTCTGAGATGATGCATGCTTTCATTAGGACTATTTTATTTGGAAGAAAAAATTGTGGGAACGTAGAAATCTGACATTTCCTAATGTTTGAGTGCCATCTAAATTAGTCTTCTTTTGCACAGTTCTGAGTATATACCATTGTATGTAATTATTTCAGCTTTTTTAAGCAATGGAAAACTACCACTGGTAACAAAGTACATATAGTGAGCTGATGAAGTATGAGCTGAAAAATTCTTTTTCTCTGTTGAGTACAAAGGAAGACTGGATAATGAGTCTTCCCCTTTTCCTGGACTTAGAATCCTATCATCTCAGGACCATAGTGAAACATATTCACTGTTCTGCTACTGTGCACACCTAGATGTATCACAGCTTGGATGAAAGGAAAATTTGGGCACCTGCCTCCTATGCAGTTAGATTATACTGAGGGTTCTTAGATTATACTGAGGGTTCCTGAGTTGCCCCAGGACTGTAACCCAAGCCATAACCAAGCCATATCATGTCACCTGGTGGGGTTTTGCTGACGACAGCACAGGTGTGAGCTGACTACAGTTGTTGCTGGAGTACATCTGCCTGCTTAACCATCTTCCTGCAGGCTGTGCTGTTCAGTTATTCCCCTCCTACCGACCTTGTGAGCTGCCTGTGTTGGGCAGGGAGAAGAGAGAAGACACCTGGAAGTCTTATTTGCAGACCTGAATCAATAAAGGTATGGAAAGGGGATACAAGATTTTAAATTTCTTCTTTCCATTTCTTTTCCAGCCCTGGCTCACTAGGGCCTCACACGACTTGGTTCTGCTGCTGTGGCATCACACTTCACCCAAAGCACTGTCTCCTGTTCTTGCCTTTGTCACTGACACCACTATAGACCCTGATGTAGTTTTATCTTTCTGCACCAGGGATCAGTACTGAGCCTTGGGCTAAGATTTCCAAAGCCAGCTAATGATAATGAGTGTCTTAATTTGGTGAAGTGTGGAGGAACAATAAAGGCAAATTCACCTCAGAAAATTCTGAATAGAGCATTACCCTTAGAAGATGTGAAGGAGGAGCACCACGAGCACCTTGTCAATGTGCATCATGTCATCCTGATGTACAAGAAATTATTTTATTGATTTAAACAGAATTAATCTATTGGTCATTTTCACCCTTGTCCCAGCAGTTATTTACTGAAGTTTGCCAGCTGCTAGCAAAGTAAAAGCATATGTAAACATGTAATGCTCAGTAGCTTATTGTCAGACAGTCATCCTTGAATGGCTGCTCATCTTACAGCATTTTACCTTTCTGTGGCAAAAGAAAATGTTCGTGGACCTGACACCAGAAACAGACAGTACATGAAAAGATGGAGAACAAGTTCTCCATTCCTCCAAAGTGTCCCTTTTACTGGTGTAATTTTTTGAGACTCGATGGGTTTTTAATGTAGCACCTGATGTCAAAAGAGAGTTTATAGAAAGTATTTTCATTAACAAGCTCTTAATTCTATTCCCTTTCTGCAGATCCCCGCTCTTAGGGCTCTCTTCATCATAAATTTTCTCCAGTCAGCCTACTCAGCTTCTAAGTAGTGACAGTATTTCTTTTTCTCAGATTAAAGTATTGATAATCAAATCAGCATTCAGATAATAGAGCCCTTAATGTTCTGAGCAATTTTAGACAGCTGAGGCAAATTTTGCTATCATGAGCCATGATTCCTTACAGTAGCAAACAATGTATCTGGGTTTGAATTAAAATGAGGCCTGTCTTTGGTGTGGAGTAAGGAATGTAGGCAGCCAGCTAATTGAAGTCTCCTGCCACAGAAGGGAAAAAAGGCTTTTTTTTAACCAAGAGAAATAATTAAAAAAAAAAAAAAAAAAAAAAAAAAGAGAGGAGAGGAGGGGAAAACTCTGCCTGACAAGGTGTTGTTTGTACATTCAATAATTTTCCATGAATGGTTTGTCTCTTGTCATATTTACACAGAAGTGGAACTCAAATGCATGTCAGCGATTGAAGAGTAATCAGCCAAGTAGTGCACCTCCTTTATACTGAGGCCCATAAATCTCACTATGTGCCATTATTGGTGTAAATGGAACAGATGTATTGATTATTTGCACCTTTGTTCTGACTGGAATATTTACTGCACTCCACTGGCTGCTATCAAAAAATGTGTGTGATAAATTAAGATTACGGTTCCGTTCTATCTAGCAAGTGATTGCTTCTGTGGAAAACAGAAATAACCATCAGAGCTATAAACAGATTATTATGGATGAGTCAAAATTACATTTAACTCATTTTTACTAGCCTGACTATAAAAAACTTCTTGGAGAAGAATTATTCCCCAATAGGACTATTTTCTTCCTGATAAGACAGGCATTGCCAATTAGTGTTTACTAGGATTTAGTCTATGAAGATTAAGAGATGCTTAAACAAAGTGCATTGAAGTAAATTTACAGCAATTCCTTTTACTAACAGAAATACCATATATAAAAATATATATATATATATGCCTCTGTGTGTGTAATTATACATGAAAAATGAAAGTTTTACTTCTTTACCCATATGTGTATGCATATCAATTATCAGGATGCTTCTTATGTGATGCACTGGATTTACGTGATAATTGGAAGCAGAACAACTGCATAGCTGAAGGCTTCCAGACAGCATATGAAACATTGAACTTACAATTTTAGGTTGGAGCAGAGGATCTTGCCTCTTCTACCAGGGGAGAATTTGAGAAGATAAAGAGGCGAAGCAGTGCTAGAGTGCTGTGGAGAAACTTTAATGATATTTACCTAAGTGTATTGCTGCTTCTCTGTGTGTTGAGAAAGTGGGGAGAGGAGCAAGTGACAATTTCCTCTTGGCCCTTGGAGCAGTGGCCCCATGGCTTGCTTTACCACCTCCAGCACTGAGACACCCCCAGATCACTTGGCCTCTTCCCACAACTAGTGCAGGTGCAGGAAACCTGTCAGTCTTTCATCTGTATCAACTGCTTCTGGCGTTTCCAACTCCTTACACAATTTCATATAGACCAAACATTTAAAACAAATACACTATTGCATACATTCTCCTTTTCACAACTCTCTATCCTAAATTTATCTTGAATATTCTGAGTGATACCCTCAGACCTTCCAGGATCAGAAATAAAATTATAGGCAGAGGAAGTTCCTAATAGTGAAACATAACTGCTTTTGCTAGGCCTTGGGAGGATGCATGAGGTAGATGATCACCTTATAGTCACAACAGCAAGTGTTGCCTACAAAGTCTGGCTGTGATGCAGAAAAGTAGAAATAAATAAACCTTACCAAACTATAACCACAAAATCAAAACTGTTTTTCCTGATAGAAAACAGTTTCTGTTTTTCCTTTTTTTTCCATAGTTTTGTCAAAGCCTGGTTCTTGGGAATACAGAGGCAGAAGATACAGGTATTCTCTCCACCTCACCTCAGTGAACGGGAATTTATATGTTGCATTCCTGTGTGCAAGTAAGACAAACAAACCTGGCATATGCCTGATCACAGCAGGTGACCACCAGCAGCACCTGTAGTGCAGATATTTTGAGACAGAGGTTGGAAAATGACCTAGGTTTATCTACTCTCAATACAGGATCATAATTTCAACATGGATTTTGAAAGTGTCTAAAAGGCAGATGTCAAAGAAAAAGGGGATTAAAATGCACATTGATTTTGTCAAATAGGAGCTTGTACCAGACTAGTCAATGACTTTCTCTGTTAAAATAATATTGTAGATCTTGTCTTTCTTGAATCAGGGAAGGATATTGGTTGTACCATCATGAGGGAAATATGGATTAATGAATGTGATGGGGACTCACAAGGCAAAAAAAGAAATGGTAGGACCTCACTTCCAGGGAGAGAGCAACAGAGAGGGTTAAAGGGGAAATATAAGGTGAAGAAGATTCATTAGCAGAGTTCCTCAAGGATAAGGTCTGGTGCTAATTCTGCTCACTATTTTCATTAATGAGCTTGGCAGGACTATTAGGAAATTAACTAATATCAAACCAACTTACTGATGCCAAGGTGCTGGGAGGCACTCTTAGTGGAGAGAAGGAGTGAACTGACATGCAGAAACTGGACTGACCTCAAAATTGCATTCAAAGCCCTGAAATCAAGGTTATTCATAAGGGAATAGTAATTCTACTGCACATTAGGAGTTCATAATTTGGAAATGACCATGGGGCAAAAAAGAAGACTGGAGAATATTACTATAATGGGTGGTCAAATTCACTCTAAATATGTAAGTTTCTTAAATATAATAGCTTCTTAATTATAGACAGAGAGAAAACCTAAGGTTTTCAAAGGGTCACATGATGTGGGATAGGTGGGGACTGCATCCCTGAGGAACCTTTCAGTCTGGTGTGCCTGTCTTTCTGTGCTCTGCCAGGTCTGTATATTAAAAAATGCATTCCTTTCTAGGAGTCATTCTTCAGGAATATTTATATTTAATGCCACAAATCTAGAAAATACTTGCCTTGGAAGTTATTTTAAAACAAAGAGGTGGGTCTGCTTCTAAGTTTTTCAGCAAAAAGATGGTCTTGAAAGATGAATCTTGAAAACATATCTCAGACAGAGCAAGGAAGAATACCTGTGTCAGCTGTATTGTGCCTTTTCTCTGTGCTCCTGTCATGTTCAGATTGCTAGCAGAAGCAATGAATATAGGCTTCCTGAGTTAAATCTAATCCCTCTTCTCTGTTAAGAGAGAAGGATATACCAGCTTTGAAACTCTTCTAACTACTCTGAAGACCAGCAGTGTATTTTTAAGCTCCCTTGAAACAGGGGAATTCCATTGAAAGCACTTAATCTTTCCCCATGGAAGGCTTTTAAAATGGGATCTATGAACTCCACGAGCAGATGAAGTTGTTTGCAATTGCATGCACATCAGAGGTCAAATAAAAGGGATTCTTTCCATTGCCTCATAACTATAAACTCTCTGAACATTGGCATCTACTTTGGTTCCCCAGCAGTAACAGCTATGAATATTGCAATATCTCTTTTTAGACATACATTGGTGGGTTAACTTGGCTCAGTAAAAGGTAAAGACTACATGCCAGTATATATCTTTAGTGTAGTGTCCAGGAATAAAACCAGAAAAGTGCCAGACACACAAAGAATGCCAGGATGCTGCTAATACCACTCATCCAAAGCAAAACAACTGTTAAAGACTGAGATAAAACCAGGCCCACAAAGTAATAGAAATGTTATCTAGTCTCTACCAGCCAGAAATCCCACTGCGCATGAGCTAACAATGTGGGAAATGTAAACCACATTATCAGTCACATCTAGAAGTTATTATGATCCTCTTTCCATCACTGTACAGACAGCCAAGTTCTGGCAGCTCTGGCTAGTGAGCAGATTGCATCACTCATCATAATTATACATCACCCCTCAGTAAATAGGGAGATATGCTATAGGCAAGGCTGGTAGCACAGCCTATTATTGTTGCCTGGCACTGCCTTTTGTTTGAGCCTGCATTTGGATACTTACAACTTTGCCAATGTTTAATCCTTCCTACTGAAAATTCCTAGGCTGCAAGTCTCACATACAGAAAATGTGGAGAAAAAAGAAAAAAAAGAAAGAAAAAGGAAAAGAAGAGGCCAATTTAGAACAGTTCAGCTTTGTCACTTCCACTGAAGCCAAAGCTCTGCTGAGGACAGGGTGAGGGGGTGATGAGGTTTTGAGGAGGGATGAAGAAAGATCAAGGCCTGTCCCTGAGTGTGCTGTTCTCCCTGTTGCTCCATCTTTGTGTTATGCTTTGTGCTAAGGACTGTCAGTAGGGTGAGCAGGTTAAACATGGCTTTGGGGTCCTAAGATATATGAGAATGTAGGGAAGGAGGGAATAACCAGGCTTAAAGGGGAAGGGGTGTCTAGTTTTAGCACTCCTCACCTCCAGGAGCGAGCCATGGCAGAGTTAAAGTAATTCAGGCATGGTGGGGGAGAGCTGGGTGGTTGTGCAGCCTCTCCTCACCTACCAGCACCACAGAGGAGCCCAGTCTGAGCAAGGTGATTGAAATTACCAGAAAAGAGTTTGCTGTCTTGATTCAGGAATCTCTTCTGTCAGCTTGTGTGGACCAGAGCCTTCCAGTTTGAGCTCTAAGCAAAGCAAACGTGTGAAAACTCAGAGATCTGCAAGCTGTTAAAAGCATGCCCTGCATTTCATGTTTTCTTTTCCATTCTTATTTGGATCCTGAGCATTACTGTTCTATCATAATAAATGTTTGAATGATACTATAAATATTGATCTGGAAGGAAGCTGATAAAAATGAAGCATTATTATGAGCATGTCGTGGGGGTTTCAGAGTGAATGTATTGACTGATGTGCTTCACAGATTCAAATTACTGATATTCACTGGTTAGTTTTCAGGGGTTTGTAATCATATTTTTGAAGCATAACAAATCAATTGGATACATAAAACACTTCTAGAGGAAAAAATCACAAGGATACATTTGAACAAAACACATAAGCCCATGTAGAATTTTTCAGAATCAGATACATTTAGGAGAGACAATCACACTTCATGTTTGATCTCTGGACCATTGTGACTGTGATGAGAACTGTCTATGTTTTAACTTTATCTGACCAAGTGCTCAGTAAGATATACCCTGAAAAGGGAAAAAAGTTTTATGGCCAGAGAGCAAATAAAAAAGAGAAGCAAGGGTATGAGGGAAAAATTGAAAGAAAAATTCAGGGAAAAAGAGCTGATAATGTGCAGTGCTAGGAAAGATGGAAATAACCGAGAATGGGCCTGACCCAAACTCCTTGAGCACTTTCCACGGAATTTATACTGAAAACAAGCAAAATAATTCCATAGGGTTGTCTCCAGCTGCCCTGACTGATGATTTGTACAAAGAAAACAGGCATTAATTTGCTATTTCTATCAGCAGCAAATTGCAGGCTCAGTGTCTGAAAATTAAAAATCCTGGCTACAAATAGCAAGATTGTGCTCAGCTGAAAATCGTTGCAATAATGAATGCACTTCAACACATCTGCTACATCCTCTGGCTAAGAAAAGTATCACTTACAATAAGTAGAATGATCAATTTGGCCCAGTCCTGTGACTTTCAAAGGCCTGGACCATCTATTTAAAGGCACACAGTCCTCATTAGAAACATTCACTTCTGAAGACTTTTTGCTGAATGGTATCTGTGTATCTGAGAGTTGCCATCAGTGTGCATCCTTTGGTGTGAAGTGAGTAGGAGAAGTGTGAATTAACTACTTGCTCCTTTCTAATTTTGAATATTGTGCAGAAATTCTCTTGGATGGGAGTGACTTTGGGATTTCCCTGAAGTCAGGTTTTTATCAGTTTCATTGTTGAGTAAAAATACTATTTCACAATAAGGAAAATGACTTCTGGACTTCAGACTTACATTGCAGTTCTGACAAACTGCAAGGGCTGTGAAAGGGCTGGATTTTTATTTGGGGATATGACAGTTGCAGTAGCTACTTGATTTTACCATTATCTTTTAATTGTGTCAGAACACTGTCCAGGGAGTCCTGCCTCAGTCACTACACAAGCATACTACATCTAAGCTGTGTGCAAAGAACAGTCCCTGCCACAAATTTAAATAAACAAACCAGGTGCCAAGGAATAAAAAGGGGTGCCACTTACAGCAAAAGAACCCCAGTATTTCCCTAAGGGGTTGTGAATCCTCCAGTAGCTGTTGCCACTCTATGAGGGACAGCCTGGACAAATGAGCGTGTCTGGGCAGGCTCCCTGTATTGACCACACACTTATCTCACCTCCAGGCTCTCTGTCTCTTTTTACTTGCTGCTATATTTGTTATAGGAAGAACAAGGACTGCATGGTTCATTCTCTGGTGGGGGCTACAGAGCCTTTTCCATGTCTTTTCTGTCTCCACAGAGACACTAGCCCCTTGCTAGGAATCCTGTCCCATTTTTGCTCTGCTCCTCCGCCAGCAAAGCATTGCAACATCTTCTGTATTATGGATATTTTAGAAAGTACATTATTTATATTTTATGATTTTTAAGTATATTTCAGCTAAAAGCGATAAAACTTTTTCTTTTTTTTTTAATTTTGGGAAAAATTGTTAAAGAACACCTTTTCTTATTATTGGAAAGTCTCAGTCCCTTCTTCCAGCATCCTCTTGTATCTAGAAAGAGAGCACCAACTTACCAGCTTGTGGATAAAGCTAACTTGGACAAACTGTTGTCAGCATATGTGTAGCTTTATTTTTATCCGTACATTTCCGTGGCAGGTCAGCACAGATTAATTTCCTACAGAAGCCTAGAGAGATCCACATTAATTGGATCATTCATGCAATTGGTTCTTCTCTCATGACAAAGCTCTCTCTGAATACATCAGTGGCAGTCATAGAGGGCAAAGGTAAAGAATCTGCGAGGTGTGACATATATTGATGGATGTCTCAGAAATCTCCAATGATCAGACTTGAAAGCATGTTTTCACTCAACACAATGTTTATAATTCACATGGCTTGTTTCCTGCTAAAATAATAATATAAAATATAAACATAATTATAGTATTTGCAATAAGAACAAAAATTTAAAAAAAGCAAAAGGGAAAAAAAGTTTGTGGTTACAGTTTATGAAAGGAGTAATCAGAATAAATTGCCAATTTTATGAAATCCTCATTATTTGGGATCTTCAAAACTAGGTTAGTTAAAACATAAAAACTCTTCCTGTTGGAAATGTGTTTGCTGTGGTAGAGAATTGAACTACTTGACCTAAGAGGCTGTTTTGATCTATATCTTCCACAATTATACAAAAATAGCATAACTCATTTGTATCTTTTCTCTTTCTGATGAGTGTATCTGCTTTCCTTCAGCCACAGGAAGCCTAAATCAGGTGATTTCCTTAACTTTTTAATTAACTACCATGGAACTTGGAGGCAAACCAATTCTAGCTGATATGAAGGTAGAAACTGTGGTAAGGAAAAAAGAAAGATTAGCTATTTAAATGACAATAGAGAATGACAAAGAGGGATGCTGACAGGACCATGACTTGATTAAGATGGAGCTTTTCATTAATTTTTGTAGAGAAACTCTAATTGTTACAGAAACTATATTCAGCACTTTTCCATCATTTTAATTCTATTTCAAATGGATTTAATTTAATTTACTCAATGACTAATTCTTGGCCTTAAACACATTAATGAGTAGTCCAGTTTTTCCAAAGGGAAAAAGGGCTCTGGCCCCTGAGATATCGACTGACATTCATTTGTATGTTTGAAAGCCTCTGCACATATGTTCCAAGTATAATTTCCTTCTTTTCTATACATTAACGTCTAAAAGCCCTGTGTAGTTCAAAATTATTAGGAATTGTTATAATGCCAATTTTGTATTGTGACTTCTTATTGGTGTTCATTGTTTCCCCAGCCAAGCCTTGCAGAAATAACAACTAACAGATTCCCCACAGTACTTAGGGAAATCTATCAGATGATGTCACACTTAAAATTCTTCATGGAGTGCCAGAATGAACCTTTTTAGTAATTAAAATTGAATTTGTAAGTTAAATTTGTAGAAATTCAGACCTTTATTTGTAAGAGTTCAAAGTTACGTGAGCATAATAAAACTTTATGTAAAAGTCTCTCTGAGGGATTATGGCCATTTGTTTGGGGTTGAGGACTCCTGAGACTGGTCTCTAAGCTAAACTGATTTTGGAGGAAGAAGTATGCTTTCTTACTGCACTACCCCTCCAAAATGTAACCCATTTACAGAAAGTCAAGACTTTGGCTGGCAAAAGATGCATGTTCTTTACCAGCTCCCTTTTGTAACCTGCCCTATCTGATTATCTGCATCTGAATACAAAATACTGAAAAAGACAACCCCTTTCCCCATCCCAGCAGTTACAGACTTCTGATTTTATTTCACATTCTGCAGTGTACATCAGTAGGGCTCTACTTCTCTGTTCCTTCCTGTGACAGTGGAAGGACATAAAAACACAGTGTATACTGCCATTGTAATTTCAGTGCATATGAACCATCTCATTTTTACTTGCAGTAAAAAAACTGTCCACAGTTTTATGTTGGTATGTGGGAGTGTTGGGTAGATTTCCTAGGTAAGTATATTCTCTCTATATTTAGAAGAATTTTCCATAAGAAAATTAAAATAGCTTCAATTTTTCAGCAGAGTGTTTTTCAAGTATTCTTTCTCAGAGTATTGACCTAAAAATCGGTTGCCACAAATATCTGATAATAAGAGTTTGAACTGTTTGTTCTGATAGGTCACATCATTTGCATCCTATTGATTCCATATGTGTACTGGAGGAGCACATGCAAGGAAAATAATTTTAATGACCAAAGACCCCAGAGCTCTGAGGAAGGATAGGAAGTAAAACAGAGCTTGGGAATTGTGCCTCACTTACTTTGTTTTCCTTTTTGGTTTGTGCAACAGGAAATAAAAATCAGGTGATGTAAAAACTTATTGGCTGACAAGCACGGACATGGAATGTATTGTCTTATATAATATACATATTATATTCCCTTGTATCACTTGCATATAGCAAGTAATCACATATGCATGAGCAGCTATAATTTGCTACGCATGGGCTTGGCATTGCCTGGACTTTGCTGAACAATTCTAGAAACTGTATTATGAAAAGATGCTCATTGTCACGGTTCCCTTCACCAACAAATGTACTGAGAACATTACTGCATTCTGCAGATTTCTTTCATAGCTGTGGACACAAATTCTTTGTCTCTGTGCTGGTTTCCCTGTGAGGGAGCCCAGTCAGCCTGTTGTTCGGCTCATTTCCTCATTCCATTCAGGACAGGAGTAACCTTCCAGTAGCTGCAGTGCTTTTCCAGGACCAGACACACAGTCACAATGCAACAGAAAATTTGGGACAATGTTGGCTGGGTCCACTTTATGAGAGGAGGAACAAGCTGGGTGTCAGCACAGTGAATTCCTAGAACCGAGCACTTTTAGCCCACATGTAGTTTGGTATTCAAAGCATTACTGGGAGCTTAGCCCATCAACTGTGGGCTGGGATCTCCCACTTTAAAGTCTTCCCAAATCCTAGAAAGAGGTTGGAAGGTATTGCCCATGCTAAGGACATTTGTGCCCTATAGCTGCAGGACCTGGAGCAGTTTCTTTACAAAGCTGTGAGGGTTTGCAGCACTGAAAGCAGAGATCCAGGCACTGACAGCAGCCTTGCATCTACTGGGTAGTATTTCTCATTTGCCACGTTGACCCTCTTTGTGAGGGTGACTGTGTGAGCAGAGCTTTAACAATGCCATGCCTGCAGAAAGCAGTCAAGACAAAGAAATTAGCCATTAAAACCAAGCAAATCCCCAGACAAAGAGTATGGGCTTGTTCCAGGAGTAATTTTGAGGTGTTGCTTCTCTTTTCTCAGAAATTTTGAAGTGGTCATTTTGGTCAGGCAAAGAGTGAAAAAAATAAACTGAAAATACACTGGACAGTCCTTTCCTGTTAAGAGAATGCACTGTCAGTTTTTGGCTGCTCTTTTCCTCATCCTCTTAAAGCTGCAAATTGCACCTCAATTTACAATCTGTGCTGTGATGTGAAAGGGATATTAGACATTGTTGCTCAGAAAAGGTTTGGGTAAAGTGGCCTTGGCCTATGCTTTTCTGCCTACAGCATTTTAAGGCATCTCAGGGAAAAGCATGGTGGGTATTATTTAGTCTCATTTTCTCAAGGCCACTTAAACACTGTTTTGAAAGGGAGGATGGGCACAATGACACCCAGAATCCTATTTTAAGGTGTCTATTAGTGCCCTGGAATGTGTGGAGTGAGGAGCGTTTGGATTCCCTGGCAGCCCTGGCTGTATGAGGCACAGCTCAACTCCCACCTTGCTGCCTCAGGGGAGCCCCAAATAATTCACTGAACTCAAGGAACACAGCAGGCAGGTTGCAATGCAGCAGCAGGAGCAGGGGGCCCAAATGGCCATGCTCAGATTGAGATACTTTTTAGAAATTACATTAAATGGAAGCTCTCAGGCACTGGGTGATGGGGAATGGAGAGGGGATCTAGGTGTGTGTGACACTGGCACAGGATGAGCTACTTGTTTTTAATACTTTCTGCTGTGCTGAAATCACTTTTTTCTGTAAAGCCACTTGAATGAATTGATTTACTTTGTATGGTGCAGACCATAATTGCTTACAGCGCATAATGTGCACTCAGATAGGTAAAACAAGCAATATAACCCAATGGGTGCCTTAATGAGATGTCCAAGTCAGGCATTTGGACACTCAAATTGGCACTTAGGTGCATAAAATTGACATTTACATGTCTAAGTGGCAATTTGGAGCATCCAGATTAGGGATTAAGTTTCCCGTGTTTGAAAACTGAAACCCTGTCTCTTTACTCTTGACATTGTTATCTGCTGGCTGCAGAGCTTCAGTCAGCACAAGCAGAGTACTGGGGGATTAAATGAATGAACACATGCAAAGTTGTGCATTATTACAGCAAGGGATGCAATTATTGTTTGTGGTCTTGACAAGCTGCACGAATAGAATACCCGCTTGTTTTAATGTGAGTATTTTGGGCACCTCCAACATGAGCTAAATATAACTAACTGGAGAATGAATGTTGTGACTAAAGCAGAAGTGGAAAAATGGTGCTTGCGTGGGCGTGCCTTCCTACACTGCCTATATTTAGCAAGTTGTAATGCTGTTTCAGTGCTCAAGTAACAGCAGTATTGACACAGTCCTGTTCACAGCACTGACAAATGTGTTTCTCGGAGGAAGCAAAGGACATCTTCTCTTCATTATGGGACTGGTAGATACCATCAGCATTGTTAAACCCCCTTATTGTACCCAAGCAGTAAATTCTCCGTTTTACGGCTGTCATGTGAAGATCAGGCTCTACATCCCAGTGCAACTCCTGATCCATCAGTGTCACCAGCATCAGGCCAGGGGGTCATTTGCCCTGCAAGGAAGCAGAAGAAAGCATGATTGAGATTAGGAATATGTTTGATAAGTGTGAGAAAGCAAGTGACAGGGTGGCAGGCAGAGGCTCACCCATGGATTAGTGCCCTTAAATTAATGATAAAATATGCCTGGAAAAAAAAGAATCTCACTGGGAACTTCTCCAAGCTCAAGCCCATATGTTACTGGCTAATCATTTTACACCTTTGTCTGCCAGAGTAATTAGACAAAAGTGAAGCAGTACTCTGCTTGTTTTTCTTGCTACTGTTTCATAATACCTGCTAAGAAATGGTGGGTTATTTTAAGATTATGCCAAATATGAGAGACCACTGGGAGTAGCTCTTTGGTAATCTGGTAATTGGTTTAACTCACCAGTTAAAAACAGCACAATAATTTTTGTTAGGGGTGTTTTGTTTGTTCTTTAACAGGGAAAAAATATAAAAATATACAACATATATAATTGAATTCAGTTCCTGCTATAAATGATGTAATTGATTTTTCCTGTCTTACATGGACTGTAAACCTGTGTAATTCCTCCAAATCTACACCAGTGTAAAATTGGAGCAGAGAATTAAGTCCAAAATGCTTATTGGCAGTTGAATAGAAATTGGCATCCATACTCTTGGTATAAGCCATACTTTTACCAGTGCATTCTCACCTATTCTAAATACAGGCATGGATGTAACCAGCAGGTTATTCCATTATAGCCCTGGGCTTCTCAGAAGAACAGGTGAAGTCTGTAGACTGAAGCTCACAAAATGATCATGGACTGGGCCCTTCCAGAGACTGTCCAGAGACATTTTCACTTTTTTTTTTTTTTTTTTTTTTAGAATGAAAGCAAGCTTTTCCTCCTTTATATCAGAATTTGAAAGAAAGTGCTTGAGAAGTTTAGAAAGGGTGGAAATAATTTATTGGTTTTACTCAAACCCCACACTGTGAAAAACTAAGGTAGACTCAGACATCTCTTAGGATATCTAAGTCCAAGGTATTTGTGAGACTGCAGCTCACTAGAGCTGATTGTTAGAAGGAGGGGTTAGTATCACCTCACAGGGACCACTCCTCAACTGAGGCCAGCAACCACATCCTCACTTCTGAAAGGATAAGGTTAAATAGGCAGCTTCCATCCTCTAAATATCTGGAGCTTAGACATCACACAAACCCAGAGTCTGTTGTCAATGTGACTGTCTGAATAGCTTAGAAATTTTTAAAATTTTCTTCTTTCTCTTGTGTGCATCTAAGACCAGCTTTCTCCACCAAACTGCAGCATCTGAGTGGATACATGACAGGGAGATGGACACATAGTGGACCAAAAAGCAAAAACACTGCCGACCTGCTCTGGAGAAGCCAGACACTTCTCTCCTCACCATGGACAGGAAAATAAGATGAGGTATCTTTGACCACAGAACAGCTCCTTGAAGACAGAATTATAAGTCAAACATGGAGTAGGCTCCATGGATGGCAATGGCATGCTTGGCTTAGCTGTGGATAAAGTTAGTATTCTGGGCTGAATGCTTAAATGCAAAAAGCACAGCTGCAATCCCAAGGGACTTTGGGGGTAGAAAATGAGGGAAAAAATGAGCTGTGGCCGAGACATTATGGGGAAGCTTTGGAGGAGATTTGGTAACCAAGAGCTGACATAGTTCTGCTGTGAGGTCACAAGAGGAAGGATGGTGACGTCTGCACATACCAGCCCATCACACAATTTGTATTTTAATCAAATATGAGACTAGAAAAAATAGATGAAAAATTAGCAATATATTGCATGCTTTATTTGCATTGTCTGGAAATCTTAGGAAAATGGACAACTCTCCCAGAAAATATTGACCATATGAATTCTGAAGCTGGAATGCCCCAACTCACAAAAGTCTGTAGCTTATGGCTATATTTAAAGTCTTGTTCTAGTTATAGTAAAGTTGGTACATTAGGAATTTGAGCAAGCAAGTGGAATTTGAACAAGCTGAACATGTGTCAGTTGCTCTGAATCCTGGAAAGAGTCTGCTAGTAAGTTGAAACTGAGTATCTGTTCATTAGCATTCAGGGGTAATAACAGTAATTAAAAAAATATAACTTACTGAAGAAATAAAAGAGCAACAATTGCAAAACAACAAAAAAATTGCAAACCAAAACATTATTTGATTATCTCATTTGTAAACAATATATGTCAACATCCTAGACCCTTGTCAAAAGCTGCTTAGATAATGCAAATGCAGCCTTTATCTTCCCCTGCCCTTTATTAAAACAACTGTAGAGACTTTGTTGAGAAACAAGACAATTAAATGTAAATGATGTCATCTCCTGGCATTCATTCACTTTAATGAGTCTAGCCAATCACCCAGTGTAAACAGTAATAGCTGCAAAGCAGTAATATTCAAAATCATATTAGCAGACAACAAAGAGAAAAGGGTGACCTTTGTTTTTAACTAATGGTACAGCCTCAGCGTGCTGTATGTAAAAGTTCTGATTAAATTTAAAGCATCAGTGTTTATTGCAGAAGCCCTAATGAGGTGACCATTTGTGGTGGTAGGTGATGAGTTTAGAGGTGAACAAGTGGCTGGTTTAGAAAGAAGAAAGCCAAGAAGGCAAAGCTGCTAAATCAGTTCCCCTCATCTTTTTTCCTTTTCCCTGTGATGGATTTACTCTCTTCCCACTGCCTTAAAAGGACATATTCAATCTTGGGCCATTTTCTACTGAATACTTAGCAACAGTGGAGCTCAGTGCCCCTCCTCTTATCCTCAAACTGCCTCCCAGGCATTGTTATCCCCTTAATGCATTTTTCTACACATTTCCAGACTTTTTTTTTTGATTGTGGAAATAAGGTACTGACTTCTCATCTTGCTCTCCTATATTTTGCTTTACTCCACAGAGCATTCTGTTATGAATGTTTTCAGCATTTGATGCGAGATACATGGCTTCTTATGACATTTAGTAAAGAGCAAGTGTTTAATAGAAATCAGACAAATTCAGCAGTTTCACATTTGCCCTACACCTACAACTTAAAAGTCAAAGACTCTTGTGAGTCACTGACAAAAGTAAAATTGGTTTTTGATGATTTTTCTCTGTATGTTTAGTTGATATTACTCAGCTGGTCCCACCACTGAATATGTGGAACATCTTAAAAGATCAAATAACTAATAAATCTAGACAGAGATTTACCACACAAAAGCCCTTACTCATTTTAAGAAATCAATTCCCATAGTGACCTCTGAAAAGAAATTTCCTTTTGAAGCAGTTGCATGTAACTTTGCAGAGGATATTGCAACAGAAAGGGAGGAATAGTTTTCTGAGTGCTTGGCTGTAATGGGTGGTCAGCATGCTCATCAGAGACAAAACCACTGCTAGTAAAGCCAACAAAGTTAAAGATTGATTGAGCTGAGGGTTGGATGTCTGCTTTCAGTCAGACTGAGCTCAGAATTTGAAGGCAAAAAGTCTTGCTTTGTCTTTATTTTGCCATGGAATATTTTGATATACTGCTGGTGACATCAAACTCCCCCCACACAGTGGGGACACTGAAAATAAAGTGGGAGTTTGATGGTAGTTTATTCTCATGGACATGTGCACACCGAGGTACATTACCTGACAGCCCAAGATATTCAAGTGATTTTGCTTAAGACTGCAATTAGGAGATCAGGAGAACAGATCAGGAGAATTTAGAGTCACAGACATTAAGTGTTCTGTTGTGATCCAGACTTCAGTCTGGCCTTAGACATCTTAATTTAGCATTCCTGGGCTATGTCCTAGTTTATGGTGCATTGAGAGCATCATTTATGGCTGATCAGCACTCAGGAAAGGGACTGAGTGCTACTGCTGGTGCAGCAGAGGTACCAGACAGCTTCCCTGCTTTCTTTCCCTCCTTGGCAGGGATTGAAATGAGTTTGTGCTTCTGTGTCTTGTTCAGTGACAGCAAAGTGCCAAACCCTCAGGAGATGTTTAGTTCCCCTGAATTAGTCCTGGGTCACATGAGTCTCAGTGTGAGGATGGGGTCAGCAGTCTCTGCTGTGTGGACTAAGAAATAGGAAACACTTTCTCTCAGTCAGAGATTTTGATTTAATTTATTTTCTCTTTTTTTTCCTTCCTGACATGTGTGCTCTGTAGATACACAAAAAGCATGTAATTTATTGCATGCATGAGAGTTGATTATCCAATTCAAAATCCCTTGCAATTGCTACTGGGCTGTGCTCAGCCTGTCTATGGAAGGTGCCTCAGTTATCTACGTTTAAGAGAGAGAAAAGGGAGCAATTCAATCACCACTGCCCAGGCCTGCCAGAGCTCAGCCTCTTCCCACTTCTCACAGTACTGGAGCTATGTAAGTTAAGTATATAGCCTATATATATTATATATACATAAGCATATAAATGTATAAATATAGATACACACAAAAATAAAATATTAAGTATATTCATAGTTACACACATATGTATCTAAAAAATTCTGAGATCTGGGTATCACCAACTTTCTACCACTGCTAGGGACACCTGTCACTATCAGAGAAATCCTAAACTTATTTAAGCTGTGCTGAAACACTGAGCCTTGATTCATGAGCTACTCACACCCCCAGAGTCAGAGTGATGCCAATGTGTTCAAGTCCTCTAATATTGCTGCTGAGTTTGCCCTGAGGATCAGGCCTAAACTTTTCCAAAGGTGAGCTGTGGATAAATGTGAAGCCTGGAGCTGTCATTTTAGTCCTTTCATCTCTAGAATAATCACCTCTTCCAGAAACAGGACTCTGGGTAGGGTTTGCAATCGTTCCCTTGTAGCTGTTGATCTGTTCTGCTATTTTACAGCAAGTAAATTTTCTGCTCAGTGGGTGAACTGCATGATGAACCATAGGCAAACTTCTGAAAAACTGCAAACACTTACACTTTACTGCAAATGTAACCATAACAATTCAAAGTACTAATTTTCTACCTCATATAATATGTGTAAGTATGCCTTAGTAACACTCACGGGAAACATAATTTAACAGTGCCTCTGTCTTCCTTACCTCAAGATGGGAAATTTCTCTCACATACTTAACAGAAGGTTGGCTGTCTGAGCTTCCCATGTGTTTATCTGCTTGGGTTTTCTAGGAACATCTTGAGGGGGATTTGTTTTTCTTTAACCCTTCCCTAGCGATGTGTCAGCTTCACTCGACTAAATAAAATATGATGTCTTGGTTCTCAAGCTCTCCTGGGTTAAAAAGAAAGAGAGGAATGGAAAAAAATATACACTGGGCACTCATAAGAGAAAATCTTTTGAGGGCAAATGAGGTGTTTATCAATAGGAGAGATCTTATCCCACATCAGGGACCACTCAGCACACTGTGAAAAATCATCAGCTGTCTGCTTCCATGTGGTAGATAAAACCAGTAATATTCATGCTCATATTGAACATAATTCCAGGTTCACGCACATAGGAACACAAAGACTCTAAGAAGCTTTTATTTTAAAAATGAGAAACATGAAGCATGAGAAAAAGGAATTATTCCTATTGCAATTTATAGCTGAGTATGTAAAACAGACATTGATTAGTGGCATTTAGGATTGCTGGTGATTTTTGTCATTAAAATCACTAGCAGGTCTTGAACAAGTAATTTTATGGCCTGATTTGGATTCGAAAGAAAGAGTAAAATTCAATAGTCTAAGTCATGCTCTGCTCAGACAGTGAAGTCTGCATCACAGCACACACCAAATTTTTGTGTTCCTGAGTCCAAGAAATGATGTCCTTGTTATGCACTGACAACAGTGCCCAAGAAAGGTGAGGTCTGTGGGAAAAGATGATGCCTTCTGTTTTAAATTCAAGGAAGTGGCATTTAAAGATAAGACCCAGGAGGGCAGGCAAGCTGGAAAATCAGCAAACCAAAGCTCTTTCTATGCCCTGCTTCTATCAGTGCACTGTATCAGATGCTTAAAGAAGCAGGTATACACTGCTGTGTTCCTGATTCAATCATCCACTCCTCAGCTTCCAGAAGATCAGTGGTGCCATCTCTTTGCTCAGTACCTCCTAATTGATGAATTTATCTTAATGCACTTTAAATTCATACCAACTTTGGTCAGCTATAGCAGTCTGTGCCAGTGAGTAAGTGTCATGGTGTATTCCATGTGTGACAGAGGACCTCCATCACATTTGCATATGTGATAATTTCATCCAGTTAATGTGTTTTTCCCTACTGACCTTCTCCTTGCCTATCATGAGGTTCCATGAGTCCCTACTAACAAGAGAAAAAATTCTGAAATTCAGTGTTTCTTCAGGATTTGAAGTAATGCCTACACATAGACATTAATTCAGTATCTGTGTAAAGCTGGGGTGTATAACCCAGTCCCTATAGGTCCCAAGTTGGTTTTTTTGGGGTGAATAGATTACTCTGCCCTTACAGCACTGTCACAAAGAGGGGATATTTAACATTTTATTTAATGCCTGCTGCTCCAGAAGTTGCCAAAAAGTGAGACACATACTGTCTGTCTTCTTTGGCCACATGGGATCTTTGGCTTTTTCAGAAATTTTTTGAACATGGGATTCGTATGTGCTTCTCCTGTCTTGATGAGGTGCCCAAGACACCACAGTCTGGGTAGTAATGACAATGTTCAAGCCTTTTACAGCAAAACTGTGAAGGAGAGAAGGTGAGGCAGCAGTTTTCCTGCACCCTGCTGGCAGTCACCTGCTGTAGCTGTACAGTATGAAGCCATGGAGTGAGTGGGGAAGCCAGAGGGAGCAAAGGGAGATTAGAGAGCTGCAGCTGGGACACTGGACCTTGTCTCTGCTCCAGTGATGTGTGTGTATTTCCCCAATGAAATGCTTTTTGAGCAGGCACTGGGAAGTTAAGGAGGAATAACTTTCTGCAGGCAGTGGGATCTAGGCAGGAATTTTGAGAACTGTCCTTTTTGGTAGCTGAATTCCACTTAAGTTTTGCTAAGAGCACTGAAACGTCATGGAGAGCCTGAATCTTGGGGTGTGTCACTTCCCTGGAAACCAGCCAGTCCTGTCCTGGTGGTTAAGAGGTGTCAGGACACAATCCTGGGCTTCCCTGGTCCCAAGTGCTCCAGCTGAACCAGCCAGGCACCAGCTGTCCACAAAGATTTTATCCTTGTGATCAGAGCTAGCAGAAAGGACATAACAATTTCAAACTCTGATCCCTTAGCATGTGAGCTCCTGCAGTGGTACTGCAAACTTTATAAGAGGGCAGGATTCACAATACCCTGACTTCCTGAACTTGGCCTCTGTTAATTACACTTGTAATACTCCTAGCATTCATTCCAGCAATCATTCCCTGGACAAGCTTTGGTAACAAAACTGCACTTTCTACGGACGTGGAAACATTTCTGATATGAACTGTTTCTTGGACATGTATTTGGGCACAAACCCAGTTTCCTCTTCCAGCAAAATTAAAAATGAAAAAAAACAACAAACCAAACCAAAGCAAAACAAAACCAACAAACACTTCCAGATTCAAGGCAAGACAAAGCTGAAATTTTGCAAATGTACTTAATCTGAAATCATGTCCCCAAATACAAATATGAATTGCTGAAATATTTCACATGAATGATTTTGAGAAATTTCGCTTGAATGTCTAACTTACCCTTTTGAAAGTTATTTCCCCAAAAAAACCTCTGCATTTTAAAATTTAAAGTAATTTAAAGTGAGACTTCTAAAGACAAAAGAACTCTTTGTTTTTGAAATTCCTAATGGATATTTCCTCTCCTTCCATCCTCATCCCTCACAATTCCCTCTGCTCCAGTAATTAGAAACAGAAATTTAGTCGCAAAGCCTCCATTTAAGAAGTTTATCTCTCTTAAGTAGTTGCTCTGGAGGACATTTTTACTGTGTCTAGAACTGCCCTCAAGGACATGTACTTGCTCAGACATTTGGCTCGAGCCAAGAACATTTTTGACACCCGCAAGGAGTCTGCCAAGTGACTGTGAGCATCATGCATTAGAGCTGCTCTAGGGAAACCTAAACCACATGAGTGATTTGAACCACAATTTCCTTCTGTCTAAGGAAAAATAAATTCAAGTTTGTACCACAGCACTTCTGTTCTGACTGAACTGCCTATGAGAGGGCAAAATTCAGGATATTGAAGAGAGGAGTTATTCACTGCTGAGCAATGTTCAGCAAATGATAAAGTTTCAAACCTCCTCTGCTTTAGTGAACCTGAGGAGCCTCTCATTTAAATGAGACAGAGCTCAGGCATTAGTCAGACAGGAGATGAGATGCAGTCCTATAAAATAACCACATTAGTATGAAAAATGAGACATAAAGCAAACTGTCCCCATATGTTGCTCTCCATATCTCAGAAGGACTTTTCTTGAAGTTTTACTGTAACGATCATCAAGGGAGTTTACATGCTCTGGCCTGGAATTGATATTAATCTAGAGGGGAGGAAAGGGAGACAAACCCAGACAAAGAGATATCCAGGAAATAAGGACGGATGGGAGATAGTTGCAACAAAGGCTGCTGGCAGGGGAGGCAGCAAGCACTTTATACTGAACTGCATTTTGGTACTGAGGATGGTGTTCTCCTCATAAACCAAACAGCAAACTGCATCAGCTCCTCCAGTGCTCACATGCAACACAGTTGTCTATCCTGTTGCACTGCTGATTGCCCACAACAGCTTTTTAATGTAGTTTGGGGGATAGAGTATATGTATCATTTCTTTATTACAACCTTTCAATCATCATCATGATGCAAAGAAAACCCATTGTTCGGAGCAGATGCACTCTTTTATTTGCTAATATGTTCTTGGTTGACACTAATTTGCCACAGCAAAATTTAGCATCCATCTTCAAAATGCTGCTCACTAATGCCATTCCAAAAACCAATGGGTATGCAATAAACAGCATCAAACAACCCATAATAAAGCAGTTTTACTACAGATGTTCATTATGCACATAAGCCTCTGTAGCAGCCTGTGTATTTTGGAGAAATGTTTGAAATTACTTTGGGAGAGCAGTAATTAAAATTAGTTGTCTCTCGTAAACTTCAGTAAGCTCTGAACCACAGACCTGTCACAATGCGCAATTCCCTGAGGTGATTCCTCTCTCCCCATCCCTCAAAGCATGTCTAGTAATTCTGCTGTAGAGTTGTGCATCATATCCAAAGCTACTCTGGATTCCAAACGACATGATGCCAGTGAGGAGTAAATATTCGGACTTCAGAAGTTTGGTGCCCTTTTCATTCTGAACATGCTCCTGATTGCCATTGTCCCTGAGAGCCCATTGGGTACATGCGATAAATGTGCTGCTTACTGGATTAATTTTCCTGTGAGCTCAGGGCCTGCCTAATTTTCTTGTGGTGCCATGGAAAGTGTTGTGTGCTGTGGCCCTCCCAGGTGCCTGGATATCTAATTATTTTCATGATGACATGAACTGACTTGCACCCTGAGCCTCACCACATGGACACGAATAAATCCATCATGCAGTCAGGTTGGCTTCATTTTACATTTTTAAACACAATTTTTAAATGAACATTTTAATGCACATGTTCAGGGACTAGATGAAGGTCTCCTGTTTGGAGTGCAATGGTACCAAGCTTTCTCCTGGAAGTCTGCATGACCTGGGTAAAAGAGGACCATGGTCTAACTGTTCTCAACACCTTTGTGCTCAGGTCACCACTTATAGCACTCATCAGCAGAAATTAATAAGACTTTTATGAAATTATGAAAGATTTTTTCATAATTTGATCTTTTCTCACCTAAAGTGACAGAAAATTTCATCTTGTTAAAGGAAAATTACATTTACTAGTCAGTTTTGGTTTTTTTCACAAGCTGTTTAATTTTAATTTTTGACATAATTTCAGATCGCATGTTATTTTAGGAAAGCTGGGTTTGTGTTTTGCTTTTTTCCTCCCATCTCTCATCTGAATGTGGTATTTGTTTGCAGTAAACTCTTGTCTAGCAGTATGTCTGGTGGTTTCATGCGTGTGGTCCTTTGTTCTTGATTTTCTTCTATTGGATGAGCAAGCATTCACTCCTCAGACAAAGCAAGCAGAGCATTAATCACCTCTTGTGTTATGTGGACCCTGACAAGCTCTTGGGTACCCTGAATGAAGAAGAAATGTTTCAAATCAAAATTGTCTCAGCGAAAACTGCTAAATTTGGGAAACATGTAGATCTTAAATGTCAACTTTTTTTCCCTTGAAGCCACAACCTCACAGGAGTTTGCAAGACAAAGCCCAAACTTTCATCTCTTAGTGAGACTGGAGTTTCAGGAATAAGTTCCCTTCCTTCACAGAGCACTGGGGACTGCAGAAGGGAGCAGTGAGGAGATGGTATCAATCAGAGTTGAAGATAACCACAAAATAGCTGCAGAATGAGATCCCAGCACTGCCTGTGAGTAGTTGTTCATGCAGATGTGGCATTCATCAACCCCCAGTGACATCAGTCTGTGTGTTGCAATATGAAGACACGAGGCATGATTGATTAATCCGTAGCTCTGACTCCATTTCCTGACCTAATAATTCCCTGGTCTCCAATGCAGAATATGAAGGCTCAAACAAAAGGAAAAAAAAGGAAAAGTGAGATCCCCTTCTTTTGAATAGGAAGATAAATGAGCTCCCTCTTGAATAAGGCAGAGCTTTGCTGAAAAGTGCTAACTGTATTTGGGAGTAGTGTGAATTTATATCCATGAAAAAGACATCTCTCTGAGTCACTGATATGTGACAAGAGAAACATTAAATGCTGTTAAATATCATGTTAAAACTGGATTTGGAGAGCGTCGATTCCCTTACATGGCAGTTTGGCTTCTGGAATGACCTTTTTTCTGAAACCTGCACCTCCACCCTCAACTCATAAAGGCAACTTAATAAACCTTCCAGACCTGAAATGAGCATTTAGATGACACTATGAATACAGTATATGCTAAAGATCTTCTATTCCATTTTCTATAACCATAAACAGATACGCTTTAATGGTCTGATGCCTTTACCTTAAAAAATTCCAATTTAGTTCCCTACAGCTATAATAATAAAAACTGCTGACATTCTGGTTTTATTTTTCAGAGTAGAACCTGTCTTATAAGGGCTTCTCAGTGTTTGTGGACTGTTGAGATTGTTAGATCTTAGAATGGGGGAAGTTTGTTAAGAAAGGCACCTGATAGAGATGTGATGTGGACTTTTAAACTTGACACAGAGTGACAGCAAGTCTTCCAACACATGAAGCCTATTCAATTTTATCTTGAAAATAACTTTGTAAATGTTGGAGCTTTGGTTCATCTTTGCTTTCTTTTGACAGTATTCCTATCATTCCAGGTTTGAATAGAGGAACCATCCATTTCTGTCAGAACAAATGCACTGGGCAGGCGGGGAGTCCCTTTTTGCCAGGCTTGCAGTACCTGTTTCTGGCATTGCTGGCTTACAGGAGTTCAGTTCTTGAAAACCACTACAAGTCAGACAGGGAAAATAGGGCCTTTAAATTTCTGTTCTCTTTGGTTTTTAAACTTATGTGCAAATAAAATGCAAAGGGGAAAGTAGGCTGCATTATGTCTAAGAGAGAAAAATACTCTCTGCTGCAGAAACTGTGTCCCTCTCCTGTGACATGTCATAAAATGTCTTAGATATTTGAACTCAAATCTGAAATGACAATACAGATCTAGATGTGGATGCAGCATTCTGCTGCCTATTACAGTAAGTGTTGGTATTGTATTGAAAGCACATTTTTTATATTGATCTGACAGAATTCAATCTTCAGGTATCTCAGAGCAACCAGCATGAGATTATTCAGCATCTGCACAAACCCTATTCTAATAGTTTCACTAGGAATGATCATGGCAATCTTTCATAGGCCTACATTTTTCTATTTTTGCTGATTCTTTTATTTTTTTTTTTTTTTAGTATTTCCTCAAGTCTTTGTGTTTTACTCCATTGATACAGCCTTTCCAGGTTTCAATCTCTTTACAAAATCTACAATGCAGTTAATCTTTCCCCATTTTCTCTTTTTTTCTCCTACCAGAAAAACTTCTACCCTACTGATGTTGCAAGTTGCTTTTTCCTCCTTACACTGAAGTGGAGGAACAGGCACTATGGACATCGCAGCTCTGTATCCTGTATTACACAGTGTCCAAAAGTGAGCAGATTCCTGATGAGCCATGTAAGACTAAAACAAGCACCTTGTGTCTCTCCTACAGAATATCTTTCCAGTGGTCTGTGTCTGAGGGCCTCCCCGAGGCAGAGAGGATGGAACTAATAATAGAAAACTGTTTTGTTTTTTTTTGTTCACATGGGCTTTTCCTGTCCCTTCTTGAACCCAGACTATCACAAATGTAATTTTAAAATTCATTTTTAGAGAAGAATACATAGCACTGAGATACAAAAAAATGACCCATCAGTTTTTGCTTTGACTAAAATCTCCTTTGAAGCTGTTCTTTTCTGGTCTGTGTATTGCACAGCAAGAACCTGAGGCTTGTCCTGAATGTTTGTGACAGCAGCAATTGGGTCTGAGCAATGGAGACCTTTGCAATGTGCTTATGATCTCTGGGGTCAGAGGTTTATGTGGCTAAGGCAGAGGGAAAGAGAGCAGAAAGAGCTTGGAAACCACTGAAATACAGAAACTGTAGTGAAGCTGGCCACAGGAACACAGGTCCAACCTTTGAGACCATTAAATCTGTCAGCCTAATACTGAATGCAGGCAGCACTTTCTGTCTCTGCACTCTGTGGTGAGAATGTCAAATAGCCAGGGCAAGGGTTGTAAGCACAGGTATTAGTCTGCCGGAGAAAAGCAAACAAACCAGCAAATGCTCTTGCAAGCATGTGAGCCTCATTTTATATCTGAAGAGACTGAAGCAGGGGTTGATAAGAGCATGTTCTTGCACTGTTATGGTTACAACACTTCTACCATTGCCACTCTGCCAGTTAATCATTTTTCCCTGCTAAGACCCCCTGAGGAGGATGGTAATTCATATCACAAAGCACCAAGAGCAGCTTCATGAGAAATGACCTTCCATGTATAAACCTGAATTTTGTGCAAAACTTTAGAAACACTCTCTACCCAAATACTGCTAAATTTGTATCCTGTTTCAGACCAAGCTTCAGCTGGAAGTTAGGTTTAGAAAGTTTGAAAGGCACCTCAGCTCACCTGAGATAGGACCAAAGCCCTTTTGCAGCAGGTGACTCCAGTGAGCCTCAGCCTCGGATATTGGGATCCTTAAAATAATTTAACCATGGTGCAACAATGGAACAACAGCTGGAGCTGGGTGCCTCAGCCTCAGCCTTTGTTCCCTGAACAAAGGAAATCTTGGGCTTTTTTACCCCTTACATTGCCCAAAAGTCTGGAGTCATCAGCTCCTGCTGTGTCTCCAAGTATCTGGGGAAACATCAGAGGTGAGGGTGAGGGAATAAGCAGCTCTTGAATACAAGATCCTATTTTCATACTTATGTTCCATGTATTAAAGTATTAATGTTGGAGGAAAGCAATCCCTCATTCAGAATTTTCCCATCACATGCCAGTACTTTATGAGCCATTTGGCATTATAAAGACAGTCACCATGATCTGTCCTTCATTATGCTCTTGGGGCAGCACTACAAGGCTTACAAGTAGGGAATTTAAACCAAAAATCAAACCTTTTCATACAAGATTTTAGCTGGATTTTCCAGCAGACAATGGCTCCCCTGTGCCTCTCTGTTCAACTCTAATTCTTCAGGGTTGGGGAACACTTTCTTACTAACGTGCCATATTTTTGGCACTAAATAAATACTAAGTGCTCATGTATATCAATAGCTTTTTTAAAAATGACCAGTGAGTCATATATCCTCAGGAACATTTTCTACTATCTTTTATGACTGTTATCCACCCAACACCTGCATCAGCAGCTTAGGAACTACCTGACACCTAAACACTGGTAAGGTGCAGCTGATGAAATCTGTTCCATTATTTAATGATTAAATATGAGATTGGTTTGTATGCAGAATGGATCTTTGGTGAATATATTGGAAAGACAAAAACCTTTTGTTCAGACCTAGTAAAAGGTTAGTCCAAATAAAAGGCAGGTTTCCAGATGCATGAGATTTCAGTCTTCATGTCCTAGTTTGATTTTCCCACTACATAGAGCAAAACTAGAACAACCTGATGTCCACAACTGGTGGTGAACTTTGTAGTTGGTGTCTTCTATTTGTAGCACCATAGGATAAAATAATCTGGAGATAGATACTCAGTTACTTACGTGATTTATTCCATCTCCATTTTTGTAATTGAAATATTGTGGTCTCTCTTTTTGCACAGAAGAACAACAGAAATGACCTCTCGGTTGATTGCACTTAACCAGTCCTTTGCCTCATATTTTATGCCAGGTCTGACAGCTCTTTCCCCACTCTTGTCTTTAGAGTGAAATGCATTCATATCAGACCTAGGACCCGATATCAGAGAGTACTCACACATTCACAGCAACAAGAAATTAGCTATTCATTTTCTTTCTGTCACCTGGGAGTTCCTCATAACACAGTGATTCTTTGCTGCCATATGCTACAGCTCCATAAAACAAATAATTTATTCACAAATTATAAAGATCACAAAGAAACAAGAGAATGTGAGCAATGTAAGAGCAGCTTTGTGCATGATCAGCACAAATGGGGAGACAGACCCTTCCTGGAAACACCTTTATTCGAGGTCCCTACAGGACTCACAGTCCTCTCTGCCAGGACAGGTAGTGTTACACTGGGAAAGGGGGTTTCTGTGAGCTGTGGGAGTGCTCCAGGATGTGAGGTTGGTGGGCCTCTGACTCAGGTCCAGTTATGGCTCCAGTTCAGCAAAGCACTTAAGCGGCAATGACTTTGTGTCAGTGAAACACATCTGTGGTTTGCAGAGTCCCAGTGGCTGAACTGCACCTGGGATTGAGCACAATGGTAGTTCTGATCTTTCAGGAGATGTTGTCAGTTTTAAGCATATATTAAAAAACCAAAACAGCCCCTGAACACCAAGTTTAAATGACAACTCCAATGTGCTTTCCATTTCCACTACTTTCCATTCACTCTGCCAGAGAACCACAGTTTGGTGTTTCTCTCCTTGAGAAATGCAAAAATTAGTCTGTCTTGCTTTGTTTACAGCCTGATCCTAATAAATTTCCCTCAGAGGTTTCTTTCTGTCAGCTCAATACTCAAAGTCTCAGCAGTGGTAGCTGCCACAAAGAAACATTAACAAAGATAATTTCTATTAAGAATTAAAGAAATAGTTAGACTGGTTGTTTTAATCCCAAATTGTTGTTTTAATTAAAAACATAAATAATTTCAGTCATACCTAACTTTTAACTGATTAAAACCCAACCCTTTACTGACTCTTGGGAAGATTTGTTACTCTGTGCTCTAAACCTGTCTGCTTTCACCCTGTCTGCAATCCACTGGCCACCCATAAAATCTGCAGCCATACACTTTGCTCAGTGGGATGTGTTTGGCACACCATCAGCACCCTGCCCTGGGCCAGGGTGTAAAGAAATGAACAAATGCCCCAGAGGACCCCAATCCAACCTGGCACCATCCCAGAGCAGAAATGGAATATTTCTGTGACTAATTTTGGTTTGTTTCCCCTTCTGTAAAAGAAAGATACTTTTTTGGTTACTCTGTCAGGAGGGATGAGCTGATTCCATTTCAGATCTCTGTGACCAATTCATTTCTCTACTACAGGACACTATCTGTGATACAGGCTGTATTTGTAACTATATGGTAACTATACCCTTTTTATCCACTGCTCATGCAACATTCTGTTTTGAGGGAGGCAACAGTTTTATTGTATCCCTAACACTAGCATTTCAATAGTCTCTCACAAAATGCTTCCAATTTACCTGTGCAGAAATTATATATTTCTTGATTTACCATCTAAGGAGACTATTAAGTTTGCCAGCATTTTTTTCCTTTTTTCCCCCTTTTTTTTCACCTTTTTTTTTTCCCTTTCTTTTCTTTTCTTTGGCTAGAACTCTGATGGAAATTAGTCTTATGTTTTCATGTAATAATGTGAAAAATGTTCTATTAAATTTTTGAAATGTTCTTGAACAGCTAAGCATCCAAAGCCCAGGATAATTTGGTTACTTGGAAATTATTACTGTCTTATACAATTAAATTTATCAATTATTTGGTGATACGTTTGTGTCTCAGAGCTGTTTCTTAATTAGAATATGCAATCCATAATGCATCACTTTTCTTCCCCAAGAGAAAAGACTTGGGTGTATCACAAACCATGTTTCCAACAGGAAAGAAGAACTGTGGAGGCAAATGTCCAGATCAAATAGCCACCTGAGGCTCAAATTCCCATCCAAATGAAATCTGTTTCTGCCCAACTTTATTGCCCCCTTTCTCCCAATAAGAGGGATTATGTTGTGGCATATGAAATACAGGGAAATTCATGCTTAAACAAGAAGGCAAGAGTACCACATTTTCAGAGAGGAACAGTCTTCCCCAAAAATGTTGAGTGCTTGAACTAAAGTCTGAGCTTCTTGGACAAGTTATGGTGGAAAGATTTAGGAATTCCAGCCAAATCCCATTTTTCAACCATCCTTAAAGCTGTGTTTACAAATCAAACTTTCAAGCTAGTTATTGACATTCTTCTCCCACAGGATATTGATCCAGCAGATGCAGTGTTGGAAGCTTGCAGAAATCTGTAACTTAGAGCTAAATTGCTTGACTGAGTTAGTGGGGGTTGTGTCAACAAGGCAGGACTACATATATGGGGAAGATGCTCCAGAAACTCCTGTTTAAAGTTAGTTTCTGCAGAGTGATGGACAGATAACTTTAGTTTGTAAGTTCTGACAGAAAAAAAAAATTAAAAAAACAGTGAATGCCAGGAAGAGAAACACAGAGCTGGGATAGGATTACAAGACATAGGCAGTGTCAAGGCAGGGCAGTCAGAGCAGCTGCACTGTCTCAGAAATGGGGAAGGAATGTGGTCCAGGCACTCCAGTTACCATCTGACCTCCTGTGTTCCCCTCATTCAAGGAGTCAGAGACATGGTTTATTGCATGCTCAACTGCCCAAGGAAAGAATGTAAAACTCCTGCTGATAAATCATCTCTCAGGTGGTTTTTATTCCAAAGATAGAGTATTGCAGAAACAGGACAGCTCCTGTTGGTATCACATGAGAACTTTCTGCTCTCTTTCTTGCAATGCAGGTACAGACTCAAATGAGCACAGGGAAAAATCCCCCTGGCTTGGGAAAGAGAACTCTTAATTCATTCACTCTTCTTAAAACACTCTTCTTTACCTCACTTCCTTGCTCTGTGCTGGAACTTTTTGCAGGGCTATCAGCAGAGAAACTGGCTTTTTTTGTGCTTCCCACCTCCCTGCACTGAGCCCTTATGGAGTCCATAGGCACTGAGGCAGGAGAGCCCACTAGACTACCATGGCTCAGCCACATCTCTTGCTGTAATTGAGTCACAGTGGACTTTCAGAGACCTCTGCTTTCCCTGTCTGCTTGATCAGGAGCGTGTGTATAGCTGAGTTCAATAAGAAACTGCCCTAGTCTGAAGCAAAGCTCAAATTCAACACTTTAACTGGACTGAGACATTTTAATCCACCTCCTTCCATACTCCTGCAGTAGCTCTCACTGATATAAAGCTCCATCCTGGACTTGACCAGCAGATGAAGGGGAATTGAGGCCACTTCTCTCCTCTGCCTCTTTGTTTTGTTCATGGTTTAACCCCAGCCAGCAGCCAAGCCCCACACAGCCAGTCCTCTAACTCCCTCACCAGTGGGATTGGGGAGAGAATCAGAAGGGTCAAAGGTAGAAAACTGTTGGATTGAGATAAAGAAAGTTTAAAAGAGAAAGCAAAAGCAGCACATGCAAGCAAAGCAAAACAATTCATTCATTGCTTCCCATGGGCAGGCAGGTGTTCAGCCAGCTCCAAGGGAGCAGGATCCTATCTTGTGTATTAGTTACTTGGGATGACAAACACCATCACTCCAAATGGCCCTTCCTTCCTCCTTCTTGCCCCTAAATTATATGCTGAGCATGTGATGTGGTCTGGAATGTCCCTTTGGTCAGTTTGGGTCACCTGTCCTGGCTGTGTCTCCTCCCAGCCTTCCATGCAGCCCCAATCTCCTTGCCAGCATGGCAGTACAGAAAGCAGAAAAGGCCTTGGCTCTGTGTAAGCCCTGCTCAGCAATAACAAAAACATCTCTGTATTAACAACTCTGCAAAAATCCAAAACACAGCTCCATACCAGCCATTGGGAAGATCATTTGCCTGTTGTGCAAGCAAACCCAGCACAACATTCCTATGTGAACATTTTGCAATTCATGTGGTAGACCACATTTTAACTTCTCAGTCACACATGCCACTGCTGGATCAGTGCAGTACTCCATGGGAGAGCAGCAGAGCAGGATCTGACCCATGTTTCCTTGTTCCTCTGCCACCACAGCATCCTCCTGATCAAAGCTGCATGTCCCAGTGAGTGCTGCTCACCATGAGCGTGTCAGGCAGGGCAGCCTGGCTCCTGTGACCCCTCAGGGTCCCACCACACCTCACACTGCCCAGCAGGCACTGGATCTACTTTCATGTTTATGCACTCAAATTCTCCTGGTGTTGCCTCGTTTTTTCCATTTCCTCCACCACCCACTGTTTCCCTCTCAAGTCTCACCCCCACTGAACGTGTGTCAAGCTGGGCTTATTTGGATGGGGCAAAGCACTTCATTGAAAATGCCTTCAGCAGTGGGGCTCTGTGTGCTCCAGGAGAGGAAAAGCATGTGGCTAAGGCAGGAAATCTGCTGTTTGGCTTTTGCACCGACCTGCTGTCTGACTCCAGGCCAGCCCCATTTAAGCTGTCCTCTCCCAGACAGCCCATGCAGATATGACAAGCCAGCTCTCTGCAGGGAGGGGTCCCTGTGCACCCCCACAGTGTGGGGCAGAGCTGGGGGCTGCCAGGCTGAGCTGGTGGCCATCCATCAGAGGCTGCTTTCCCCTTCCTCACAGCCTGACCCTTGGGCAGCTCATTTGGAGCCACCTCAGGTATCCAGAGGCTCACTGTGTGTGCAGGGTAAATAGGAGCTTAATCCCATTACAGGGCTGAGCAAGTCCACTGAGGCCAAGCATCTTGAGGTACCTAAAGTACAAATGCAAGTCAAGTCTTCATTACAGCCTCTTCTCCAGTGTGTGAGCCAGTTTGGATTGCTCCCTACTTGAAGTTGGTGGCATTTTCTACCAGTTTACTGTAGTTCCACAGGTGTGAATGGCAGAAAGCCACTGAGTGTGGCAAAGGAGCCAGCCCAGAATCACCTCAGAATATGGCAAACAATTGCAAGAACATAGTGCTGTTAAAAAGAATGCCCTCAGCCATGTCACTGGTGGGTAACACTTGCAGTTCCTAAAACAGGAGGGACTTTAAATGACTGATTTATTTTCCATTAGCTGAGTTGCTCTATATCCTTTGCAATTCTCTCAGGCTGGGCTGTTGAAATAGACAGTCAGGTTTGCTTTTATTCAGTGCTAATTTCCAGGCAGGGTACTTTGCTGGGCTCTTGAGCTCAAACCAGAAATAATTGCAAATAAGGGAAGGAAAAACAAGAAGGAAACGAGAGGGAGGGCTGGGAATGTTAAAATTCTCAAACTATTCCTGCTATTCCGATATTTAACAAAGAATTTTGGACCAAAATGGCTCCTAGCAGCACACTCTGATATTTTTCCTCTCCAAAAGGCAGAAATAAATAATTTTAAAAGTGTCCAACAGCATAGGTAAACTCTATACAGTCCAATAGAGCTGCTTCTTTCACCTCAGGTGAACTGATGTCTGATGTGCAACCAATTAAAAGAGAATATGGTAGATCTATTTTTCCACTAAAAAAAAAAAAAAAAGGCTCATTGTGTTATTCCCTTGCACTTTTTTTTCTTCTCCAACGCCAGAAAATATCTGGTCCAAAAATGTTAAACTTATAACTAGAAATGGTACTTACCTGGTCAGGTATGCTGAGGCTTGGTTTGCATTTTAAGGAAATCTGGCATTAGTTTTGCATCAGGTGGCTGGTTTCTGTGATCTTGACTCTCATTTCTGAGTACATTTCCTTTTGAGGAAATGAGGAATGCACTGCAACATTTTATCATGCAACTCTCTGCATTCCTGGGCAATGTCACTGTCTGGTGTGTGACTCATTTATGGTCTCTGCAAGGCTTTATGCTTCCATTAGAGGCCTCTTCTCATTCTGCTTTATTTTAGACAAAATTAGGCTCCAATGACTTCAGTTTTTAGGAGTCATATGACATAAATGGAAGGATAGCATACTGTAAGATAAATGTGGCCAGATCTCCTGTCTGTCTGTACTTCTATTACTGAGACAGATACTGGGAAAATCTAAACTTATGGAGAGAAACAAATAATGCTTAAATAGAGAAGAAAATCCTTGTTATTAATTAAAATAACAATTATTGAATGACCATGGATACAGCAGTATATGTTTTAAAGTAGAAGTGTATAAGGTAAAGTAAAAGTCCCTAACCTTTGTTTATTTAACAAGCCAGTGGTAATTAGATGGTCAAATTAGTGGTGTGTCTGTAAAACAAACTGGTGAGGTATCTTGAGGAAGGCAAAATTATGTTATTATTTTATCCCATGTTGTTTATTCCTTATGCATCATGTTACCAGACCAAACAGCTGCAACATCTGAGAGTGCAGAAGGAGGATAGATGGGAGAAGGATGGTCTCTGTGATAGAAATGTGGTGTTAAAGCTGTGTAAGATGTGCAGGATAAATAAGTAGTTAGGTCTGTATACAGGGAAGAATGGAGGATATTTTCTCATAGATATATTCATTTTTAATTGTGCATTTTTCCTTTCTGTGAGCTTTCACTGTTTCACAGTATTGCTTCCATGCTTTGATACGTGTGATGGAATGATGAGTAAACCTTGACAGGAAGCTTAATTTTGATTCAGTTCTGCTAAGGATTCCTTACATGTGACTAGAACATACTGGATCCTTACCCAACATGTCTGGACTGCCAAAGAAATGGTACCACCTAGGGATGCCAGAAGGCCATCCTCGAGAATATTAATTTTCTTTGTCATTAAGGTACTATTGGATTTAATCAGTTACATGAGGAAGTTCCATGTGGTTTGAGATTCAAAAGAAATGTCCACTCTGCTTGCTTTACATGTTTCTGATGATTGCAGTTGGGTAAAGGCAGAGTAACAGCAGGGCTGGTTTGTCTTGATCATTGAATCAAACATAATGCCATTCCACTGGGATAGTGAACAACAGAGAAAGTTAATCAAAATTAACAGTAACACTGGGCTTCAGTAACAGTCATACAGGGGCCAGAAGAAAAGAGTTCAAAGGTGATATTTGTGAGAAAGCAGTGAATGGGGTCAGGGAAAGGTAACTCGTGGTAAAGATAACCAGAATCTGTGACAGTCTTTCATTGCAGGGGGCATGGAGGGTACAAAGGAAATGTTCAAACTGCATAGGAGCAAAGGCTGATAAGACTTGCAATACAGAGATTAAGGTATCAATTTCCAGCCAAAGGAATCTGGGGATTGGATCATTATTGTGCTATTAGCTGCTGGCTGGAGATAAACAAAACAAATGTTTATTCCCAGGAGAAACAGCTCTTAGAGTTTAACTGACTGCTAATTTGAAATTCCCTCGAGCAAGAAGGCAGTCTCCCTCTGGAGCTGGAGTCTTCAAAAGGCAATATCAGGATGATAAAAAGAAGGAAAATACTTGAATGAAATCACAGTATGCAATATACTGTGATTGGTCCCTTATCCTCTGCAGGATTATTTTCTGTATTACTTATTTGTATTTCTTGGCATACAAGAAATTAATATAGGATGCCTCTCAATATTTAGGGAGAAGCAGTCTGAACACGTGAATTTTCAGGCCCTATATGATGCCTTCATGAGTTCTTATTATTCTGTTTCTTATGTTAGGTACAAAAGATTTCAGAGAAGAAGAAGATGACTAAACTCAGTGGGAGTACAGGAACACCCTTGAACACCAGGAAATCTCATGACTGTCCAGGACTGAGGGGACACCAGAACTCACCAGGGCCAGACCTCGGCTGCCAAAAACTGGGAAAATTTCACTGCAGATCTGGGCAGTATTTTTTCTTAGACATTCACCCGTGGCATTTCATGAGGATTATTTTTGGAAAGCAACAATAGAAAAAAAGCAGAGCCAGTGTCATCTCTCATTCAGTTCAGGCTGCAGAAGTTGTGCTTGGGAGAGGAAGGCTGAAGTTCAAAGCTTTGCCTTGGTCCCCGATAAATTGCAGGGCAATATACAAGGATATGCCAGCAATGAGAAATCCTGTGAATTTTTTTGCAGTAGGAGGATCTTTGAATTTGGGATGTCAGCAGCCTTTGACAACATTCTTTTTATTTCCAGAGTGCTGTTCTGCCAGCAGAGGAGGGAAAGTCCTGATTTCCCACTGTGAGGAATAAGTAGGCTGCCCAGTGACACAAATTACAGCAGCATGGCACTGATAGGACTGAGTGAGCCAGGAGAAAAGCCTGCATCATGCAACCACTTCCAGGAAGCTATATATTCATTATGATAGAAATTTTTTTTTTTCCTCACTGCATAATGACTAATGCCATGATTAACATATCAGATTGTACGTGGAGTCTCAGCACAAGACATCAAAGCCTTTCCACGTAGGTTCTGCTCTTGGTGTCTCTTATTAGTATATATGGTGCCCCGAGGACATAACAAGCAGAGCTGCAGAATGCCTCATGAGCAGTTTACATGTGAAGCTCTAGGTTTGCTCCAGCCCCAGAACAAAAGAGAGAAACATTGTTTACAGCAGGAACTACCCAGAAGCCCCAAATTCTCCAGGACACACTTAAATAATGTAACCCAATCCAAAGAAAAGGATGAAAGGGGAAAAAAAAATTTTGGTCCCATTCTCTCTTAGGAGTCTCTCAGACATAATTATGTAGGAAAGTGTGGCTTTTTAGGCTGGACCCTGAATGTATCAACCACCCTTCTGTGCCATCAGCAAACTGAGAGCTTCCTGACTGGAAATATCAAAACACTTCAGCAAGCCTATTTAGCATCTTTTCTACACATACCCAACCCCTGAGGGTCTGAGTCCTGCACAGTGTAATCTCACTTTCTTGAAAATTGTTCTGCCGGTCAGCTCAGCTGCACTAATTTTCCTGGTTTGTGTTTATTAAAATACCTCCTCTACTGTCCACAAAAAAACAATCAATCTGACTGCATTCGTGGCAGTGGCATTTTGTCTTCTACCTGTTATTGTACCTTTTTATCTCCAGCAGCAGCCAGCTTGTGGGTGGTTTGGAGAGAGATTTACACACTGATATTTTATTAAGGTTCCTTTTTATTTTATAATTTAACTAGGGAGATTTAAACATTGTACATTATTTTGCCTGTGGTAAAATAGACCTATTTTAGCTTCTCTTTTCCCCCCCCTACTACTGATTGCTCATTAATATTCAGAATTTACCTTATCTATTCCCCTCTTCATTTGGTTTGTAAATGATTCCTTTTCTTGCTCCTTTATTTTTAAGCCTGTTTTCAACTTTTGTTTAATCTTCTTGGTGGCTTTTTTTCTTGTTTGGTATTAAATTTCGAGTTAGACTTCTAAGCTTGTCCCTTTTCATATTCACACCTTAAAACGCCAGCTGCTCTTTTTCTCTGTCTGCTGCAGAGTGTGTGTGAGAGCAGAGAGACAGGAGCTGTTCCTCTAGCATCACACGGATTGTTAATTTTGATGGAGCTTTCTCAGGTGCCAAGAGCAGGGGCTGGGTGGGCTTTAGCCTTTCACCCTCACAACAGCTGGGGTTGTAATAAGTATAAACAGACACTAGTGTATGAAATGTGGGGTGCCACTCAGGTAGGGCACCCCTCTAGGAGCCCTGTGGGAGTTGTCTCACAGCAGGTTTTGTCATTTTGAACATTTCTTCTCAGCTCTCATTCCTGCCACAGCTCCCCACTGGCATCTCTGGTGGGTCTGCAGTTTCTGCAGGACTGATGTGTGCTGGGACTGCTGTGTGCTCTGCGTGCTCTGTGTCACCTGGGCTGAGACTTGGGGGTTCTGGGGTATAGGAATGCACCCCCACACCCGAGCAGGTGTTTCCATATAGGGAAAGGTTTCAGTTCCACCCCTTGCCATGCTTATAAAAGAGCCAGAAACTTCAATGCTTGTTTCCCTGTAATTGGCCAGGTGCCAAGCAGAGATACTGGTTGGACACCTGTACCTGTACCTCAAAACCTGTTGCCAATTTCATTGAGCAAAGTGCCAAAAAGCCCTCCTTGACCATTAGGTACTTAAAGGACTGCACAGAACTTCCCAGGGTTTTTTCGGACTGCCTTAGCCAGTGCAGGAGTTCTCTCTGCACAGTGTTCAGCTTATATTTCTTTTGTTTGATACTGTTTGATATTTTTGTCGTTATTAAAACCTTTTCTTGTACAAAGCATGTCCAGAGAAGTTGTCCTGCTATTATTTTAAGACATTTCTCTGCAAGGGCTGGCCCCTCAGAGGCGATAGACCTTCATGGAGTTTATCACATCTGACTCCACACGAGATTCCATCAACCTGGGCTCTCATCACACATTGACTCTGGCCCTGTTTGCCTTGTCCTCCTGGCCCTGCTGAGCAGCAGCAGGGTAATGCAAGGGAGAAGGACTCTCATTCCTTATAAGTTACTCCACCTTGCTGTAAATGGACTGACTCCAGTCACTATCCCAGTCTTTGAGCACTCTCAGGAAAGCACTGAGCCTGTTTGTCCTTAGCTGACTACCTCATCAGGGCCTGTTTAGATTGAGGTTATATTTATTTTAATTAAAATTTCATTTATTGTGATTTGCTATCTGACTTGTCTCATATCTTTTCAGTCTTTGGATCTATTTGCTTTCCTGAAAACCTTTCCCCTCCTCATTTCAAATAGTTTTTAGATCTGAAAAAAGTAAAATTTGCATTCTTGCTATCATTGCTTCTCTTCATTTCCCTCAAGTCTGCTCCTGTGGTGTGCACTGTTTTGCAGAGAACTGCACACAAGAAGTCTCACTAGGCTCTGTGTTTTCTATTATTTTTATTATTTTCATCCTAATTCCTCTCAGGTTTTTTTGTTGTTTTTTTTTTTCCTTTTGAATTTCTTCTATTAACCACCAAAGAGCTCATCTAAGACCTTTTCTCAGCTGCCTCTTCAGTGTCTTCAGCAAAGTCATGCACACCCACAGCAAGCACCATTTTTTACATCATCCTGCTTGGGTACAAGGTTAGATTCTGAATTCATCTGTTGACATGATTTGAATCATAGTAACCATAGTTCCCTTCTCAGTGCATGATACCAGTCTCTATAAAAAATGAACAAAAATGGACCATCTTGAGAAGATTTTTGGCTGTGTTTTTTCCCCACTGCATCATATGTGTTTAAGCATGCAGGTGCACCTGCCCTTGCTGTCTGTGTCATGCAATGACATGTGGAGCAAAGGAGCTCCAAAATGAAAGTGTAATAATCACATGATTGATGAGAAGTACATGGCGAAATTGACATTTAAAGGAAAATGGAACAAATTTAACACAGGAACATTATGTTATTTGGCGATGGAGGACAAATGAAAGCCAAGACAGACAGATACAATTCCTCTAAAATGGCATACACTTTGTTTGGAGCAGTGATAATATTGGATTCTTTCAGTGGCATTTGTCACTGTCAGAGGCAGGTCAGTAGACTGGATGGAGCCAATTGTGATCCATTATGACAATGACTAAGCCCCTGGGGACCAAAATATTCTTAGGGTTGCTTCGTATACAATTTTTGTAAGCCCAGCCTGTGCTGGGCACTGGCAAAGTACTGGTTTATCTTTTATATAAATGATCCACCTGCTGAAAACTGAAATAGTATTTTTGTATTCCTAACTCACTTTGACTCTACATGATTCGTTTGCCTTCTTCATTTTGTGGATTTGGCATGTTCCAGCTCCTGCACTTCAGTTGTCTGTAAGATTCTGTACCTCTTGATGTGGGATCATAAATAGTATTATATTTTTACATGCAGATGCTTTAATGCTTAAAAATATTTCTTAGAATTAATAATTATTAGCGATTAATAATCAATAATTCTTGTTATTAGCATGGAAATTGGTTCCTTTTTTTTTTTTTGGTGGGTTATATGAGCTTGCATGAATGAAGCAGGTTCAACATGTCCTTTTTGATGCTGCTTCTGGCAGGTTTGGTGATATTGCTGGAACCTGACTTCAGGTGGCATTTTCAAGGTATAACCTTATCCAGGGGTGAGGTAGGTAAAAAGTTGCTTCCATTTGCTGCCAGGGGTTCTGAGTGATCAGAGCTGCTATAGGCAGCTGTAATTGAAGTGTTTAGTCTTTGCTAAATATGGTTATTACCTGAGGGTGCTTGAAATACTGTTTGCATTTTTTATGGTCATTGGATTCTCCTGATTACCAGATGTAATAGACTTTTTATGCTACAATGCAACTGTTGAACATTTTAATTGGAATGCCATGTCAAATTTTTAAATTAAAAATCAAATACTCAAAGCACCAATGCTTTTTTGATTACTGAAATTAAAACCTAATTGAATTCTCCCACCAAAAAAATATCCTGTGGAAATTTAATTAGAGAAGTGTAAAAGACCTGATTTTTAAAACATATTATTTTTTAATTAGGAAAAAATCTAAAAGGCAAATTAGTAAGTTTTAAATTTTCAAAAATATGGATATGGAGATTCCATTTGGCACAATAAAGAGGAGACCCAAAGCCTGCCTTCCTAAATGACTTATTTCACAGGGCTTGAGACCTACCTGAATAAAATAAATTGATGAATACCTGCTTCTGTTGTGGATTCTCATAAAAACCCCTACATACAATAGCAGCACATTAAAAGACTACAATGAAAAGTTAAAGCAGCTTTAAGTGAATATTTGGAGGAGGGTGCAAAGAGAGAATCTAGCTGTTTATTTACAAATAATGTACAGGGTACAGCCTTCAATGGCCTCTTGAATGGCAAGACAGCTGTGCAGCCAATCTCTTGGACTGGATCCCATTCCCAGCTCCTTTGCCCCCCTGCAGGATGCCCAACCCCAGGGCTCTGCCTTGAGACCAGGCACATTGCATTGCTCTGCACTGCTCTGCTTCTGTGTGATTGACCATTGTACACCCAGGAACACTCACACAGCATTAATAAGGGTGAAGAAATCATTGACAGCCTAGGTGGGCTCAATTTGGCCTTGTCAGGACATTTCCATTTCCCATTGATTTCAGCTGTTTGTGGTTGCACACAAAGTGTCAGAGTTAGTGAATTAGAACAGGTGACAAAGGCTCTTGGGAAAGCACACCACCATCATTAGGTGGATAGGAAATGATTGCAGCTCTACTTCTTCCTTAATCATTTTTCTTTCTTAAAAATGTGTATTGCACAGACTACCTCTCTATTTTGTGGCACTGTGTAATTTCATGATACAGCGGTTAGGAGATAATTCGATTTAAAGAAAAGAAAATAGAAATACTAACTACAGCTCTCTGGAGACTCAGTGCTTAATGATATGCACTTAAAAGTAGAAGCAATAACAAAATGAAGAGGAATGGTGCCTGCAGGGTACATTCAGATCTGGGTTATCTCACTCTCTCACAGCTGAAGGCGGGCAGCGTGTGACAGTCACTCACAACTTGCACTCCTGAGCCTGCGGAGCTGGGGGACACCTACCTGAGCAGACCCTGCAGGGCATGGGCTGACTTCAGAACTCTCCAGATCATCCTCCTGTATTCATGACCTGGAGCATGGTGCCAGTCCCAATGATTACTCACTTTTATCTTGGAAAGCCTTTCCTGGCTTTGAGAACAAAGAGGAAGGAGTCTGCTCACAGCTGAGATGCTCACCTGGGAAACTGAAACAAGAAAACTCTTTGGGTTTTTAAAATTCATTTTTCCTAAATGCAAAAGCACAAAATAAGCTTGTTTCTGTCCCTATTGTTTGCTTGAACTGGAAAAATCATAGTCTTTCCCATGACCACTCTAGTGTTAGTGGCATCTTTCTTGTCAAAAGATGAGATGGGACAGCTTAAAATACAAGTTTAAAATGTTAATCTTCCTTTTCCTGAGTGAGTATCTTAACCAGTCTTGTATACTAACTGGATTTCAGGCTGTCTCTCAACACACCTATCTCAAGGTAAATTTGAGCAGAAGGGGCACCCCATCTTCTTTATGATGACTGTATTCTGCAGGTAACAATGTGTGGTTTCTGACTGTTTAGAGGAGATTTTTTTCCCTTGAAATCTGAATTTGATGTTGAAACACAAATTCTATTTCTGGTTCTGGTAGTGAAGGGGTTACAAGGGTGGCTTCTGTGAGAAGGTGCTGGAATTTTCCCCTCTGTGCCAGGCAGCTCCAGGAGCTGCTGCTGACTGAGGCTGAGGTGATCAGAGATGGTGGGGGCATGGAGGGGCATCCTCACCCAGGGCAGGAATCTTCATGCACACTCCAAGAAGAAATATATTAAAAGGACCTGATTCAAAAGTGGGATTGTGGGACTGGACTTTGTCAAGATTTTATCATGACTGTCAATCATACATCTGCAGGTCAGCTGTGTCATCTGGGCATTTTTTGATAAGGATATTTTACCATATCTTCCACATCTTTAGCTCACTCTTGGGATGTTTAAGTTTGGGTTTTGGCATAATTCAACACCAAAGCAACCTGACACACCCTCTCTCAGCCCACCACTGATAGCCTTGCAAATAGGACATTGAGTTACATTCTAGGCAGAACACCCTGCTGCACAGGGGAAGGGCTGTGCAGGAGGGAGGAGCAGCACCAAAAAGAGCACGTGATGAAGTGACCATAACCCCCATTCCTTTCTCCCTGCCTCCACTTGCTCAGGGCAGGAAGGGGCAGGAGGTAGGGAAGTAGAAATAAAGTTAAGACTGGAAAGGAAGGAGGGGTAGTGGGAAGGTATTTTTTAGGATTGCTTTTACTTTCTGTAATCCTACTCTGATTTAGATTATTAATTAATTCAATTATTTTCTTCAAGTGGATCTGTTTTGTCCATGATGGTAAATGGTGAGTTATCTCTCCCCATTCTTATCTTAATTCATGAGCTTTCCTTACATTTTCTCTCTCCTGTCCCGTTGAGCAGGGGAGTGATAAAGCAGCTTTGGAGGGCACCTGGCATCCAGCCCAGGCCAAACCACCACACGACTTATGTCCCTAGGCCTTTTAACAGGAGTGAAAGTCACACACTGGAATCCCATAAAATGCCAACTCCCAGGTTGAGGAGAAATGGCCAAAAATAATGTGAAGTAACATGGTAATTCTGCCATCTATAACCTTCCCTTGGTGATTTAATAGTCTGGTAAGCACTTAAAAATGAAACTATGAAGCAGTGATTTGGTTATCATGTAGGTTGATGAAGATTCCTTTTCTTCAGACGTCAGTTTTGAAGTCACTTGCAATCAAACAATCTTGTTATCTTTAATTTCATTTCCTACTGCCTACTTAGGCAATCTGCTCTTTATAAGCAGTTATTACAACAACCTATTTGTTTTTCACTTACATCTAACAACAGTTTGCTCATTCTTCAAAGTCTGTACTTATTTTCATTTTTTATAACAAAATGAGAAGGAGAAAGTCTATTCAGAAAAGTAGCTTTTAAACAAATGTGAAAATCAAGGACTAAAGGCTAGGGGTAAGGCTTTGAGATTCAGATATTAATATCAGGAAGGAGAAACTGATGAATATAAAGAGTTTGTGTGGCAGATTCTTGGTTTACCTTGGTGCAAGCACTTGCCCTCTAGATAGTCATCCAAGATATTACTGCTTTCTGTTTACTTGATATTACCTTCACAGCTGAGCCTTGTTAACATGCAAAGTCAGCCAAATTAGTTCAAAGAGCTTTCAGATCTTCAAGGATATGTCTGTTTGCCTCTTTTATGTGTTTCGTTTTATTAAAGTCAAATTAAAAACAAACCAAAAACCAAACCAAACTAAAACCCAAACAAACAAACAAAAAAATCCCACAGGAACAATATATGTTTGTATGAAACTAAAAATGGTCATCAGATAAAAATCAATGTGATCCACATGAATCAAGTTTGTCAGGCAATATCAGGAGGAGAGAAGGTTTGCAGCTCCCCTACTTTCCACCCCAAGGAACAAAGCACACAGCCCTTCTTCTCTGAGGTTATTAATAGAGTTACTGCCCAGTGCACCTCATCCCTTCAGGAATCAGGACACTGATAAGACCAGCAATTCATCTGATCCCACGTTGCAAATCTTGTATGGCCAGCCCTGAAAGCAAGGACATGTCAATACTGAGAAAAAACAAAACCCTACATATGGAAGGAGTTTGGAAGAGGAAAAGCATCTGCAAGTCATGCACTGAAAAAATCCTCTCCTAAGGAAGAAAGTTAAACAGGAGCATGTGAAGGATGCAGGAAAGTGCATGAGTTTGGACATGGGCTGAACATGAAAGTCTTTTAGCAACCTTGGCCCCAGACATTTAGAGTCATGCTGACAGTCTGGTGTGATTGTGCCATATTTCAGTCTCCCTTCTCTGGGCAGCACCATCAGTGGACATCTGCTAATGCAAGATTAACTCTCAGGTCACACTGGGCCCCCTCTGTGTGATGTGAGCTGACTTGCAGGTGAGTACTTTAACATTAAATGGTCAAATCAGTCAAGTTTGGTAAAAGGCTGTTCTCAGCAGACACTGGTTAGAGTGGCTTGCAGTGTCTGAAAAGGTTTGGGAGAATAAAGTTTGAGCCAAATGAGTTAGGCAGAGAGTTATTGATAAGTTTCTTTCACGTTATCCTAATTTGATGTTTGTGTAACGAAGGGTTATTTGTAGTAGACTAATAGGAAGACAGGATTGTGATATAAAAATTCCCAACTGAAATAAAGCAAGGCAATTACAGGTTGTCCACTGGGTTGGGTTGATGTAATGATCTTTCGTTCCAGAACAGCTGAATTCTGCAACCCAAGAGTAGCCCTCTAGCAGATGCCTCTGGCAGCAACATGAGCCCTGTTTCCATCTGTCTAGAGTAGAAATGCTGGCAAAACATATAAGTTTTGGGTGGAAAAGAAGTAATTTTTTGTGAAAGAGATATTTATTCCTAAAATAGGGGAAACTAGGAATTGATTTATTCTTTTAGGTTATGGCAAAGGAACACAGAATTCCTTTCCATTCTCCACAAGGATATTGGAATTTGTTTAGAAGGAAAGAAACCAAATAAACAAACAAGGTGATACATAAGTATTTACATGGTAGCAAATCCAGATAATATATTGTGGTGTTTTCAACATTTGAAAAAATAACTATATGAATTCTCAAGGGTCTGAACTTCTAGATCTCACTAAAATTTGCTCATGATATTATGACTTTTTTTGGACCATATTTATTCACAAACAAAAAAAGTTAAAAATTTGTCATTTTAAGTGCACTCAAAAAATTTAAGAAGTATCACCCTAGAAACAGCTTCTAATCACCCATCATTTGTCTGTAAGGCAGAGATTACAGCATCTGTCTGGGACATACAAAGTCTCAGTGCACATCCCTTCTCTAGGAGACGTGAATTTCTCTGCTTTATGTTCCTGGGAAAAATTTAAGAAGTTAGAGATTGATTTCTCTGCCAAAGGCTATTTTCTTCTTACTTTCTCCCACTGAAATCAAAGACAGTCTGGTTTTGATATCTGACTCTACCAGATGGGGTGCAAAATAGAGCAGCAGAAACACACAACTGCTACTTTTATTCAGGAGGAACAGAACTCGCTAGCCTTGTCCTATAGAACTTTTTGTCTTAAAGCTAAAATAATCCAAGAGACTTCTGAATATCAAAAAATTGATAATTTATCCTTTCAATTTGCATATATTTTCCCCTGAACCTTAAAGTGTTCCCTTCGTCCCAGAAATTGATAACCTCCCCCTACTAAAAAAACCTCTAAAATTTCCCATCTACCAAAGCATGGGATACATGCTCAGCTTTATGCTGGAGGAAAAATGAGTTATACTGAAGTAAATTCCCTTCTTTTGAGTACATGGAGTTAAATCTGTGACTAATTTATTTGAGTGAAGCTGAGCTTTGAGCACGAGGCTAACCCCATTGCAGTGACTTAGCTGATGTTATAAAAGCTTAGCATGGTCAGGAGTGTCTGACTACACTGAAGCCACTGGAAAACGAAAGGGAAGAAAGATAAGCAAACCCTAAGCTAATCCTGAAATCTTAAAAAAATATATACTAAAATGTGCATACTGAACACAGTACAGAACAGTCGCATAACTATGTTGTACAATAGACACCTCACAATAAAAAAATTGAGTCAAGCACTGAAGAAGGGTGAATTTCAAGGAGCTATAAATACAGTCAGGAGCCTGTGGTTTGCAACCCGATCTTCCTTCTGTTCTCAACATTGGTGAGGCCACACCTCATGTGCTGCGCCCAGTTCTGAACCCCTCAATTCAGGAAGAATTTGGAGGGGCTGGAGTGTGTCCAGAGAAAAAAACAGAGCTGGTGAATGGTCTGGTCTTATGAGAAGCAGCTGAGGGAGGTGGAGGTGTTTAATCTGGAGAAAAGGAGACTTGGGGGAAATTATTGCTCTCTACAACTCTCTGAAAGGAGGCAGCAGCCATTTGAGGGTCAGTATCTAATCCCAACAAGTGACAGAACCAGAAGAAATGGCCTCAAGTTGTGCCAGGGGAGATTTAGATTTGATATCACAAAAAATATCTTCACTTAAAGAGTTGTCAAGCATTGGAACAGGCTGCCCAGGGAAGTGTTGAAGTCACCATCCATGGAGATAATTAAGAGATCTGTAGAAATGGCACTTGGAGACATGGTCTAGTGGTAAATATGGCAGTGCTTGGTTAATGGTTGGACCTGATGATTTTAAAGGTCTTGTCCAGCCTAAATGATGATCCTATGACTTTGAGAGTCCCTGACACACATTTATTGCCAAGTTATCCAAGTTGCAAATCACTGTTAATTTATGCTGGCCCTAGCTCTACACAATGAGGTTACCAAGGCAGTAACAATTTTTAATTGCACCGAGTTAAGTTAGGGATGTACAGTGTTGTGGTATCAAACCAGTATTTCATTATGCACCCATCAGTTCCCATGCTGTGTAGATGCTTAATACTGAACAGAGAAGGTGAGGGAATCATGACAAACAGGCAGCATGGACCTGGGACAAGATATGGACCCAAGGCAGGAAACAGGTAAGAGGTGATGGTGAAGGAAAGTGCTGCTTCACTGACAAGATGCCAGTCTTGCACAGGAAGGCCAGTTTCTAACTCTTGTTGAGCTAAGTGATAGTAAAATGCTGCTACAGTTATAGCTGTAATGCTTGAGAAATGTCACAAAACAGAGAGGAGATTAATACTTTTTAAGCTTCTCTTTTGGATTCAGGCATTTTGTTTTCCAAAGTGACTTGCCCCACTGCCCTAAGTCTACTGTGGACTTTCATGAAACTGCTAATGTGCACTTTTAAGCAACTGTGCATGCAAATCTATGCATTAAATGATCTGTCTTATTTGCTACCTATAGAGCTCTCAGGCTTGGCCCTGACCTCAAGCAGTTTCATGGGAATAAAGGAACTTCCCATATTAAATCCAGTGGGCTGCATCAGGCCTTCACTCTGTTGCCTTCATGGAGGATTTCAGTGGAATTAGAAGGGCAAATGTCAGCCTTTAACCATTGTTTGCATGAGGTTATTGAACATGATTCCTCACTGGGAGGAACAGGCTGGGCATGGTGGTACTCTGAAGGCTCAGCTCTGTGGCACCCAGCCCTTCCATTGCTCTGGCACTCCACACATTTGCAGCAGCTTTCTTTCACGAGCTCACTCTCAGCTTGCTTCCTCCTGTTTGCCAAAAAAGTGCCAGTTACAGCACAAAGGCATGATCAGAGAGGCAGTTTGGCTGGAGAGCTGCAGAGCCCAGCAATTATGGGCTGCTCTGGCCGTGGCCGTGCTCTGTGTCATGTTCCATTTCACATTTGCATAGCTGTGTGCATTTGCTCTTTCATCGCTGCTATTCACTAGCTGTAATCAGTTCATTTTATGGCTGTCTTCAGCTAAATTCTTTGTTGATTTTAACATGACAGAAGTTGAAAAGATTACATATTATAAATAGATAATTAATATATCAGCACAGCTTGTTGCTCTCTGTCGCTCTGTCTCTTTAGGAGAATCAGTTTTTAATGTTTCCTCTGCCTTTCTGTCCTGCATGTAGACTGCCTGAGAATTAGAATGAAGCTTGACAGCTTGATTAAAATTTCACCTGATATATTTCTCTTTCCATAGCGATTCCTCTGTTTGGAACAAATGGGTCATGTATAAAAAAATGAAATCACAGTTAATTTCCAAGTAGACTAAGTTTTTCCTAATTATGGGGGTTTTTTGTTTGTTTGGGTTTTTTAATTTTGTTTTGCTTCTGTGTTATTTGTTTAGTTTTGGTCATAGCTTGGGGATTTGTTTATATTCTAGGATTTTCATTATACTATCATGAGCATTTCATAGCATTGGCAAAATTATCTTCTGAATGTCATTTGAGGAAGAGATGCACCATTTTCATTTTTTGAATGGTAAGTTGAGGCACTAGGTTGATTCACTTGCAGATGAGTTTAAAATTAAACTCCTGCTCCCTGAGACCCCAGTGAACTCCTGAACATCCTTCTTCTCCCAATCACAATATTCATAGCTAGCACACCAGAGACCATCAGCTTTGTTTCAGCTCGTGAGAGTCTTAATAATTATTTCATAGATAAAGTAAATTTAACTTCTTAAGTCTGCTTTTCTTAGCTACCATCTACAGATCTTGTAAAAGCATTTGAGAGATTCTGAGGTCTTGTGGACACGACATGGAAAACTAATGCAGCACATGCCACTTTCTGGGGTTCACAAAGACTTTTTTTGCAGCTTTAAATAAGAAGAAGACATAATTTGTAAATCTGAGAAGGGAAGTAGAAAATAGGACAGAGATATCTCTACACCCTTCTTATAACTCAAAAGTCAAGTCACTTTGTAAATCCTGTGCTTGTCAATATGAAATTTTATCGCTTTTCATACACTGGTTTGGGAACACTTATTTGTGTGTGGCAGGAGTAACTCCAGTGTGTTTGAGAGAACCAAGGTGGAGCAGAGGGACCTTAAGTGCCTGGGGCACTGAGGATATGTGCTGGGGTGGATTTATCAGGACTATGAATCCAAACCACATACTAAAATCTTTCTATGACCAAGATCCATAAAACAAATACCCCTTGGCTGGAAAACCAAAATGGATCAGAGACTGGACATTGACAATACAATCTGTGGGGATGGGGAACCATAACTATGAAGTTATTTACCTGACCAGTGAAGGTGTTTAGGGAAGGGCTCCCAGCACCATTTGTGATGCAGTCCTTCTCCTTATCCACCCCTGCTGGGCCTCCTTGTCCATAGCACAGGGTTCAGGAGGTACCTTGCAGAGACCCAAAGGCCATGCCTGATTTTATCCTTTGCCAGCTTTTCTTCGTAGTGGAATCTCACTGAATTCAACTGAGACAGAAGTGAAATAGAAGGTTTTTTTCTCAGTTTATATTTCCTTGCAGGGCACAGCATATCAACACCCAAAGATAGAACAAAAATGCATGACAAGGACCTCAGCTGAAGAGCTCTATACAGAATAACAGAAAAGGGATTTCAATATGGGAAGTATTAAGTATCTGAGAAAAGTTAGCAGAGAAGCTGTCATGTATTTTCCTTCACAATTAATGGGATCCTCAAGCCAAAGCTTTCACCATCTTGAGCAGTTTTCAGAAATAAATGCCATTTGAATCATCAGGATTTAGTTTCAATTGACTAATCTTCTCCTTCTGGGAATCAAATTCTGTCCAGAATTACAACCTGGCTGCATCTCATTTCAGTGATGCAGTAGCTAAATAACAGTGAGGATGCATTGACCTAACAGGCTGTGCCCAGAGGGTATTTTGAATACAATGTCAGTAATCTTCACACGCAACCTGACTTCAACATTTCTACAAATCCATACATAACATTCACATTTATAACACTTGAACTAAATGCAAATGTATTTTAACTTTGCTGGGAGGTCCCTTATACACTATATAGTGATATAAAATGTCCAGTGTAAATTGTGATCAGTCTTGATAGATTTTAATTATATTTTGTGGCAGTTTTTCAAGGATTCTTCTTTAAGAAGATTTTTTTAGAATGCAAATGCAGAACTTAGCTGTATAAAAGCCCACTGTATGAATGCCTGGTTTAAGGAAAAATCCCTAAATGCTGCTGCATAATATCACTCATGAGACACTTTGGAAACTTTCTTTTCTCTTTAATGAAAAAAGCATTTCAAAAAGAATTCCTGAAAGGAGCCTGAATTTGTTGCTAATGCTTTTGGCCTCTGTTAACTATTCTGCAAATCTTTGATGCACTGTAGTTCAATAAATAGCCAACCTTTTCTGTTTTGCATTTTGATTATTTTGTCTTTAATGTAAGATAAAACAGCCAGCTTTATGGCTTCCAGTAGGGAGAGAATTTCTAAACGTTCCTGGAAAAACAGAGAAAAAGGCAATAAAAAATTTTCAGTAGTCATATTAAAATATTATCAGGAAGGGCTTTTGATGGTTCTCAAGCACTTGTAAAATATGGTGAAAAGATGTGGGTTTTTTTTAAAAAAAACACAACAGCTTTTCTGGATGTGTTTTAAAAGTTCAGAGCTGTGCTTGCTATACCATGAGTCACAGTGGTGATGAGAGTAAAATATTACAAGATTGTCTTTCAAAGTGCACTTCAATTCTCTGTGCCCTTCACCTGTTCTTTAATAGAAGAGGTGAATAAAATTCCATTTAAAATGGAACTGAAGGCTAGCCTAGTTTATAGAACTGGTCAAAACTTGGAATTGCTTTTACAGAATAAACTGAAATATTTTGACAATTCTTTTGTCCCAAATCAAGGAATGGAAAGTGCAAAATCTTGCACAAAAGAAGAATGACATTTATTAAAAACATCCATTTGGAAATATCAAAAGACTTCATTGAAGTAGTGTGTTTAGAGAAGGTTAAAAAGCTTCATTTGTAGTTCAGCATTTGACTTGAATAAAAGATACTGATAAAGATGGAATCAAAAAACACATTAATAATTAAAATAAAAGACCCTGCTCTGGTTACTTAGGAAGTGAGCACCACTGATAAATTTGCATCGAGTAAGTTTTATTGGGGCAAGGCAGTGTGAGAGTAGGGCAAACTAGGTTTGGCTATCTGGAAATTCATTCTCTAAAAATCCTGTGAACATCACAGGTTATTTGTATTTTATATTTAGGGAGGTTATTTGTATTTTATATTTGGGGAACATTAGCACTGAAACACAAAACATTGAAAATTGTAAATGAAACACTCATCTTAGGTGGAGTCCCTACAACAGGTAAGATGTTTCTTTCAGTATAACTTTTTTTGAGAGGTAGTAAAATAAGATTTGTATGAATTGAGTTTGGTTTTTGGTCTGCTGTTGGTTTTTTGATGTCACCATGGCAAAAGATATGCTCTTGCAATATTTCATTTGCCTTTTCAGAAAAGGAGGAAGCTGTTGTGCATTTCTGTAGGTCTCCCCTGATGAGCCATGGTCTCTGGAGCTGCTCATGCCAGCTCACACCTTGGCCCAGGATGAGATTGGCTTGGAGCCTGATTGGCTGTGACGCCTCTGGCATTTTGGAGAGAGAGTTTGCCAGTCCTACAGTCCTGCTGTGAAGTCCTGCAGCTTGGGACTGTCAAGGGACATTTAGGTCATGGTGGCCTTAAAGAGCAAGATCTAGAGCTGAAGTGTGTCTTCCTGCTGAAAGGAGACACCTCCACTCAGAGGTACAGGCTTGTTCTTCATCCATGGGTTAAAGTTCCTGTAATGTTCCTCTTCCTCCACTACATGGAAATACAACATAGTAACAAACAATTCCAAAGCTGAAATACCTCATGGCATAGTCTACATTATAGAAATTAAACTATTATTTATTTTCCCATTATATAGTCAAATTTGTTTTTAAAATGTGCATGCTGCCATAATAAGACTGGTAGCTGGTTAAAGAAGTATTAATTTAGTATTTAATGAGCATTAAAGAAGTATTAAAGAAGTATTAAAGAAGTATGTGATGTTTAAGACTGTGACACATTGCAGAGGATTCCAACTACAGCAAGAGTCCAGCATAGACAAGACTTGGTACTCACTGCTACTGTTTTGGTGAGGTAACAGGCAAACACTGAGCTGACAGCATGGCATGTAAAAGATAATTAAGCCTTGTAATTAAGGAGATATTAAGTGCATAATCACATTTATTCATTTAATTAAGTTTGGCAAGTTTGTCCTATGACGTTAGATATCAATTGCTAAAGATACACATTTACATTTAATAAGCATAATTTCTGACTTGTCTTATTTTGTTATTTGCCAAGTGAACACCTAGAGAGCCCTTTTAAATGGATTAAGCAGGAGTATAAGCTTAATGCATTACAAGAGCATAATGGTACTTTTATTGCTCATTAAATTTCGAGTTAATTATGTAGCAACCAGGTTTATGTTTTATTATATCAAACCTCAATCCGTGGGCTGTTAGAAGTAGTCTAAGGGAAGAAAAACAACTTCAAAACTTACTGTATGAGATGTCTTTTGAATGTATTTACTTCAGGAATTGCACAGCTCTGCAGGCAAAAGAAAGCAGGCACCCAGTGCTGAGTTCCTCCATCTAGAGCTGAACACAACACTTGGAACCTCCCATTAAAATATGTATTATTGTGGGACTTTCTCCTTTGTCAGAAAGAAGATCATATTTTCTTTATTTTCTACCCAAGTTTTATTACATTTTGATCCTTTTTTTCTCTCCTATTTTTTTTCTTTCCTCTGAGGAGCTAAAATAATCAAGGTTTCTTGCTATAGGGACTAGTCTGATCTGGGCGAAATCTTCTTTTCAAAATAGCTATTGGAAAGTTGGATGTCTAAAGAACTTTCCAGAAAAGGGACATATGCCCAAAAAGAGTTTTTTGCGTTAAAAATCTTTGGCATCTCTTTTGGAATAGGATGTCATTCTCCCCTGTATAGAAGAAACCCAAAGTGACCGAGTTGGGGCACGTGGTTTATGCTAAAACAGGAAAAGTTAATGGAGAACAATCTTATTTGCAGACTACTGGCAATGAGATATGGGCATGAAAAAGAGAAATTCAGATCAGGTCTGTCTCAAGGAAAACAGAGTGAGATTCTAACATCTACCCAGCGGCTCCCTAGTTAATTTTTTTCACATCGACTTCATTAGGTTTTAGATTAAGTCATTATATGTTTCATTTGCTCTGAATTTCCTCAAACCATGTGAACTAGATATAGAATATGGGCTTGGAAATGAAGTTTCAGTGTCCTGCACTCCTGGTGACACTGGGCTTGGGAATGCTGCAGGATGTATGAGAGAATCAAGCAGCTCTAGAAGTTTGCTGTAGTAAAAGCTGCAGTGAAATTTCAAGAATATCCTCTATGAAAACGTAGATTTCTAATTTCCACACATAAACATTTATGGCTTCCTTTGTATAGCTGGAAAAGAAAGCACTCATTTTTAGAAATGAACTTCCCATGTGACTAATTAAATAAATTATTCAAGTGTGTGCAATTCAGTGATATTCCATGGGGATATATTTTATGGAACAAGTATCTGGAAGAATATATTTCCAGTTTAAAAGTCTCTAAATGTGCAAGATTAGACTGAATTCTTCTTTCGTGGTATTGAACCTCTGATTTCTAATTGTGACTAACTGCCTTTTTGAAACCTTTTCTCTTCATTTTAGACATGCATCCTTTTGGTAGAACATGTAGTAAATTCAGTGGCCTCAATTTCATTATTTCAAAAAAACCCTTTACAAGATGCTGTACATAGCTGACAATACTGAGGGAGATTTTTCACACTGAAAAGCAAAATTGTAAAGCCTCTTCCAACTATAAAATGTCATGTGAATGCTGAAAAAATCTTAATGATGCCCAGCACATGGAGGTCTGCACATGTAAGCTTTTGTTGGATTAGCCTTCAATACAGAATTTAATGTTATCTGATTAGGTGTGAACAGAATTTTCAATGAAGCAGAAAACAGGACACAGATGATAAAACAGTGAAGTTAAATAAAGATAAGGCAACTTTGTAGCAAAGCCAAAAAAATTCCATTTGAATAATTCCAATGTAGCAATTTTAACCTTGCTAAAATGAATCTCTTGGAAATGTAGCCAAAACGAATTTTTCTGTCCCCAACTAACCTGGGTTTTATTTTGTAAACTATGTAAAATTTTATTAGGTTCTATGGAAATAATCTCTTTGAATTTATTCAAGCCCCATATTTATTATTGTGCCTAGGATTCAAATACTGAAACATTTCAAAATGCTTTTATCAACACAGAAACACAATTGTGTTGACCTCCTCTCTGTAAAAACTTCCACCAAAGCCAGTGCTTGGCTTTGACTCAGATTCCAGAATCACACCTGAGTACCAGTCCACAAAGGAGAGCTGTTTCTTTTATGGATTGATTTGAAGGAGCCATGAATTCCTCCACAATAAAAGAGTATGATTGTACAATGAAATGAATGGCAACTCTGGAGCAACATCATGTCTGATACAAATTCCTTCAAATAGCATTTCTTGATGTCAATTTATATCAACCAAGAATGTGACCATATTTTCCTTTAGGAAGAAAAGGTTATACTTGCCAGTGGACAAGTGATTTCATGAGAAGGCTTTTTGGAAGGAGCTCCATTGTGCAGCTCCCTCAGGTAGCACAGAAATGAAAATGAGGTGGCAGAGGCTTGTTAGACTTAACAAGACTATTGCCTTGTTACCTAAGGACGTTCACAGAGTCTCCTGCAAGTCTGCAAATGTGCCAGCCTGCTTCCTCCCCTCTTGCCAGACATGACTTCATCCAGTACCTTCCCATTTCTTTTGATGCCCTAAAGATTTTCTGTCAGGAAACCATAAAATAAGTGAGCTTTCCTGCATCATCCTTTGTGGAATCCTCAGGAATGGTACAATGGTTATTATTGCTATTAATGCCTTAATCACAGTGAAAAGGAAGCCCTCCCTGAGTTCAGAGTTACTGTGTTGTAAACTTTGTGTTTCAACCTGGCTCAGTCACCACTCAGTGAATTCTCTCATACCAGACCTCAGGACTGTGTCCACACCACCTGCCAAGATCCTCTCCCTCATCTTCCCCTGCAGCTCCTGTTGACTGCATTGATGGACTCTGTGTCCACTGGCAATGCTTTCCTGGATAACTTTGCTGCCTTCCTCCACTTTCCTGGAGACAGAACAGCAGGAAAAGAGTCTTTCAGGTTAGCTACAATTTTTCAGTGGTGTTTTAATTTCCTGAAGCTTGCTGCTTTATTTTGATCATGCAAAGTTAAAGGGGAAAAACAATGACAGAAGAAGTTATGGTCATTCTGGTCTTAATACCAGTATTGCAATAAGCAATACACAAACAGCAGAGGAGGAGCACACAAATAGAAATGAGAGGAAATGTTTCAAATAGCTAAGCCAGTTGTTATGCTCAAGGACTGGATATGTTCCTCCTGATGGTGGTTTTCAAATCACTTCAGTTCTTATGTTTCCTGAAGACCTGGTTTTAAGTCTCCTGAAAATTTCTGTGTGTATAAGATTGGTAGAATAGAAGCGACATTGGAATAAATCTAGATCACATTATTTGTATATCCTGCTCTCTGCAATTACCCCAAGGCAGGGTTGGAATAATTACATTTTCACCTAACTCTTCTTTCTGATTTTAGTGTAGTGCAAGATCTGTGGTTCTAGTTGTTTTTTAAAAGCTCTTCCCTGGACACATTTTCAGCTTAAGTCTTAACTGGTCCACAATGATAAATAAAGGTCAGCTAGCAAACAGAATATTGTCAGCATTATTATTAACTCTTGGCAAAACAGTGACTTCTTTGGCCAGTTGAAGTTTGTGTGACATGATTGGGCCATCTTTAAATAAATAATCTGCGGTTGGAAATAAGATCGTCCTTGTAACACCAATAATTGTGCGGTCACAGCTCAAGACATTTTGGGTTAGAGAAAGAAATAAATTTATTGAAAAGTGATAGGAAGATGATATTTAAAATTCAACACATAAATGTTCAGTTTAAATGAAAAGGGACAGTGATCTATCTGGCTGCTGCTGTTTCTGGATCAGGGACATTATTTGCATCCTTTATTTTACTGATGCTGCTAAGCTCAGAAAGAATGTACTGTAATATTGAACTGATAAAATGCTTGGTATAAAATTAAGAAATTTTCATGGTGACTGGACGGCTGCTGACAAAAAAAATTACTTGGAGCAGAATATCAAATGTTCTGTGATAGCTTGCGGTAGGTGATGGGAGCTGTTCCCTGCCTCAGCATTTGTACACAGAACTGACAAACTGTCACTCATTTTTGTTGTTCCCCCCATTTATCCCCATTTTTTCCCAGTTACCAAGTGGTTTTTAGTTATGATCACTGATAAGACAATATATCATTTTGGGTTCCCATTTTTTTCTAAGCCTTCACTAGTGACATGGAGAAATCTACTTTTTTTCTAGGTTTTCTGTTAGTATTGCCAACTCTTACTACCAGGGACCTACTTTGTAGGGAAAGGAATCAAGTCATCAGCCTGAACGGTAAAAACATATTATGTTCAGATAGGATAGGATTCTTCTTAGAAAAGAAAATAATTGAAAAGTCAGGGATGATTTCTCAGTCCCTAATCTCCACAGCTATGCCTAAGAAACTTATATTTGTCCATATTTAGTCATCAGCTTGTTGCCTGGCATGGATTTGCTCTGTACATACCAGTAATGGCCAATGGATAGAGCACAGACCAGAGACAGCTCCAGCTCCTGGCTGTTGTCCTTCCCTGGGAGGTGTTTACTCCTCTGAGCTGTTCAGTGCTGCTTGCCTTCAGGCATTTGTGCTATTCCTTGATTTTGGGAGGAAGCTTTGTGGGTGGAAAGACATGAAAAGACCAAGAGTAGTGGTGGCAAGAAAGCTGGGGTAGAAGTGCCATTTGGCACAAGCCCGGGGTGAGGGAGTCTGGGTGTCAGTCTTTGTGCAGGTTGGAGCAATCACTGAGTCAGAGCACAATGGAATATATCCAGTGTTGCATTTTTCTAGAACTACCTCTTTACCATGTGCAAAATCCTGCACATGGTGTGTGATCTTACATACAAGCAGGAGGAGCTGGATGGTTAAAACCTGTTGCCTTTGTGCAGCAAACTGCTCCATTTTGAGTAAACCTGGGCTTATAAATTACAGGAAACTGAAATGATGATGAAGAAGCCAAATTGAATTCCTCTACTTTTCCTCGTCTTACAACACGAGACTTGAAGGCAAAAATAATACAACAATCTGAACTGAAAATAAATAACTTAAAAATGCTCTGTAAAATAGAATAAGGACTGAAAGACATTCTGCTTTATTAGACTTTAAATCAAGTTGTACATATGGTAGGGGATATCAGTATTGCAAGTGAGAGATTTTTTTGTAATTTATTTTTCTTTTCGCTAACAGATTAGGATGGTTTACTTAACAAAACATGATTTAAAAAATAAAAAAAAGAAAAATCACTGTACCAAAATATTGTGAAGAAAGAACTAGGGAGCTGTATGCAAACCAAGAGTTTCACTGAGCCCTGTGTGCACTGACAGAAGTAATAGGGATTCAGAAGACAAATCTTTGGCTGGTGCAGCTCTTTCAAGGAAAGTGTTGGGGCAGCAGGCAGATGCCCAAATGCTGCCTGAACTGAGATTTAGACAACTGAACAGGAAAACTGCTGGACACAACATGAGGAATTGCTGGGTATGACAAAGAGCAATGTCAGAAGCTGACAGAAATTATGGACTGGTGCTTGGATGATGGCTGTACTGTACAGGCAGTTATAAGGGGGAGCTGTGCAAGAAACAACAGAACTCCAGCAAGAAATGGAATAAATGAGATTTTGAGTGGGTCAAATCTTTTGAGTCCAGCAGTAAATAGATAACTATACCAGTAATAACTCATAGGAGGTACCAAAATTGGGTATGGATGCAGCAAAACTGGGTCCAGTGCTGAATAATTATTCATGGGTTGTGTCTGGAGTGGAGAAATGTTTCAGATATTCCAAGACTTGTCATTAGCTGCTGAAAGAAAACATGGACGTACAAAATCAAAGCTGCCAAAGATTTAATTTGGGGTTGGACATTAATGCCAGGGTGACATCACAGCACTTAATCAGACTTTACCCTCTGAAAGCAATTTAAAACTTTCCGGTCTGCTTCAGGGGCTGAAGCACAGGTTGAGTGAGCACACTGCAACTTTTTTTGAAATAAGGCTCCTGAAAGGAAAAGAAACAGTGAGGAAGAGAGCAAAGGGAAGTGTGCTCAAGCAAGATTGTAGAAATAAACTCTCTGGGAGGAAATGAGGTTAAGCTAGAGATATTTTAATTTAGCCATGTCCCTAAATATCTTGTTTAATTGTACAGGATGAAGTCCAGGAAAATATTCAAACATCTCAGTAACACAAACTAGTGCTTTCATTTATCTCCTTTCAATCTGGCTTGAGTCTTTAAGTTTTTTCCATCTTATGTGAAGGGCTCAACAGAAATGTCACATCTCCCTTCACAAATGTTTTGATTCTCTAAACAGATCCTGAAGTTGGAAGCTGCATGTGGCCAAATATGCCTCTTCAAAATGCAGATTAGTAGAGTAAGAGTTATGTTAAATGACATAGGGTAAGGTGCTGAAGTTATGACACATAGCTTATGATGGATTTTCTTTCTAGGAAAAAAAATAGAGCTTAATTGTGGATTTAAAGTGTCACACCATAGCATAGTATTTGAGGAAAATGAAAAATCTCCGAGTTTGTATGTTCAGGCAGCTGATGAAGACATCTGTATGGAATACGTATGGTGTTCACATTTTTTATTAAAAGAGGAAATAAATAGAGATAAATGTTATAGATTAATGACCAGTTTCCACCTGATTATAAGGAGCAGCTGCCTCACTTGAAGTTGTTATCATGTCATATCTCACAACGAAAATTTCAGGGTCCTAGGTTTCTAAATTGCTAGAAGTGATATGGCTCTAGATATGGCTAGAAGTGGTATTTCCTCTAACATGAAATTGGACATCCTCTAAGTTATGCAGTTAACAGGTTTGACTTTCTGGGATTGCCACCAGCAAAGATGAAAAACTCAAGTCTCTGTAACCGGTGCTCACAAAGCATTAAACTGCACTTTTCATGAGAGAGTAAGGATAGGAATCCTCTTTGCTCTGCATACTGAAAAATCACTGCCTGTTTGACTACCTCGTATTTTCAATGGGGTGGGCTGGTCTTCTTTTCTGATCTGAAGCTCTCGGGTAGAGTTGCCATGTGCTGTTGAGTAGTAATGCTTTAAGCAGTGCATGAAACAGCCCCTGCTCTTGCTCTATTAAGTGCTTTTGGGAAGAGAAGGGTTACACACAGCTGAGGAATGATTGTGAACCGTGTCTTTGGTTTTGTGCTCCTCTTGCTTATCCTTTGAACTGACTTGGTTCAAAGCTGGTGGCTGTATCAGCCAGGTACAGTGAGCAGTTCTGCTGCTGTTTCACTGCTACCCAAGAAGAAAAGCACCTGAAACAAAAGCTCATTGTGAGTCCCACATCATGTATACAGTGTCTCTCCACTGACACAGTGACACATCAAAAACTGCCTGTGCTTTATCACTGCATGGACTCTACAAGAGGAATATTTGATTTGATCTAACAGGCAGTTGTATGAATCGACAGGTAAAACACATAAATCCTCCTGGGACACCCCCGTGCTTTGCTTTGAACTCTTTCAAGTCAGTGCTTATTCAGGTAGTTTGATCTAAACCTTCTCCTTTTGTGTGTTGTCTGGAATCACTTACCTGTTTGTAATTCTTCGTTAAAACTCTTGTCTGCTTGGATTGATCATGGCCTCTTCCACTTGTCTTTTATCCATTTATATATTCGAAAATACTGGTGTATTTCCACTACAAAAAGCAATGCAGAGATGGGTAAATTATCAATCAATGTCTTCAATAAGTGGCCTACAAATACCTGAGGCAAGCCCATTTCATCCTCCCACAAAGAGACCTTTTGTCTGCAGCATTTCATCAAAAGGATCTAATTATGGCAAATTTTTTTCTTGGCCATTGTGTGGTTTGAGATCTGGATTTACAAATATCACATCAGTTATTAGGTGCAAGAAAATAAGATTTCAGACTTTCTTATTCCTAACCCATCCTTCTCCAAAACCACCCTATGTAGCTGCCTGAAAACCCACAACAGGATTTGGGATAAAATATTGGCCCTAGGAGATAAATGGGGGGGAAGATTGTTGTCTGGATAAGATTAAACATCCATGACAGGTGACATATCAGTGTCACATTCATGATGCTGTTCTTTTCTATTGTTGTACAGGTTTGAAGTATTTAACATATATAACAAGCAGTTTTTGCCTCACATTTTGCCTCATCCCAGTGATCATTGCCTTCATTATTTTAGCTGAGATGAGCAATTTTTATCCTAGGTTCTCTTTCATTCAAAATGCTGATTGGTTTTCTGGAGCAAATTCATTGCAAATAATTGTGTAAATTCAACTCTTTCTATGCAAGCCTGGGTGATGTAGCATTAGCTGCAATAGTTACAGTTGCTGCCTTACTCATTTCAGTGTTTAATATATTCTGTATTTCACACTGAAGGGCACCTTGCCTTGGAAACTGCCTCTCTGCTCTCTGATGAAAATAAGAATACAAGCAAGGAAACATAAAGCTGAAAAGGCAGCTTCAAAAATTGCAGCTCCAAGAGCTTTTAAATAAAGACCAAACTGGCAGACTCATGTTACAGAAAACCACATTAAAACATACTAATTGCAGGCTACTCTTATTCCTTGAACTTCCACATGCCCAGGAAGGGATCTTTCTCAATTAATCCTTGTCATATTTTGTCACTCTATATTTCTTCAAGTCTTGCCGAAGGACCATTTATAGAAACAATAATTTTATCTGAGATTCAGTAGAGTTCAGCAAAAGACTGGGCAATAATCAAAGTCCTCCCATAGAATCAAATAATCAAAGCCAGATAAAAGTCTTAAAGGGCTTTACATTATTAACAGTTCCACTGATGTCAGTTTTTACTTTGTTATCAGAAATATTACTCTTTGCCTCTTAAAATGACAACAAATAATGCTTTGAAAACAGCTTGCCTAATCAAAGGAGGTTTACCTGGATTTCTACAAGGACATTTACAGACACTGCATACCCAAGCAATTTGTACAAAAAGAACTAGGAAAAAACATGCATTTACATGACTATTCCTTCTGCAATAAAAAATTACTTCTGTGTCATTTCTCTCTTTTTTCTTTTTCCTTTTTCCTTTTTTCTTTTTTTTTTTTTTTTTTTTTCTGCGTAACTTGTAAAACCAGCAGGCAGTCAAGAAACCCATTCTGCACACAACTTCTTTTGTCTTCTAAGGAGGATGAGGTGCCAGGCTGCCACCCTGGGAACCTTGTGAAAATGGGTGAGAAGACTTTAGCACCAATGTGTAGAAATGAGACCAGCCCATGCCTGGCAGACCACCCCACAAAATTAGCAGATAAGTAGCATGATTTCACTCATCCAGCATAGCACTTGCATGAGGATGTCCTCACAATGAAAACCAGATGGCTGCAGAATTGTGGATTTCTCCAGACTGAAATATCCAACTGATCACCCCAGCTGAAGTGATGGGGTGATCTCTGGCAGAGATACTTCAAGGATGACATCCTCTTCACAAAGGTGTGGCTTGGTCAGAGATCTAGGGCGTCTGTAGACACTCCTTGTCACTGGCTCTCCCTAATGCTGGATGAAAACCACCTGCCTCCCCTTGCTGTGGCCCTTGACAAGCCCACTCCTCCCTCAGTCCCCTGCCCCTCACTGCCCCAGCACTAGGATGCAGCCCAGCTCACCACACTCTTGCAGTGTGGCCTTTCAACTCCTATGGATAACCCATTCAGAGACAGAGGTAGGGTTCTGCCATGAATTTCACATCTTTTGTTTCAAAGAGCAAGGTTACTTTCTTTTGCTCTCTGGAATCAATTAAGTAAAAGAAAACCAAACCAAGCAACCAAAAAGCAAAGCAAAACAAAATGAAACGAACCCTGATTAATATTCCAGGCCATCCATTTTATGGTTATAAAAAGCCTCTGTGCACATATTCACACTCACACTGTCCCAGGAAGCATTGGCGTTCAGCTCGCTAGAGGCCGGCATATAGATCATATTTCTCTTCAAAAGCAAAGTATGATTTTATTTTTCTTAGGCAATGCTAAGGAGTATTTATTGTTCTCCTGGAGAAGGAAGGGAGTGTGTGTGTGAAATGTAAAGAGAGGAATCTGGAAAAACCCTGGTGCCGTTAAACTAATGCTGCTGTGCATTACAATGAAATGCTGTACTTGGGAAAGCATGTGACATTCGATATCCAGCAAATTCATTGTTATTACTGTACACTGAATGTCAAATGAATTCATAATGGCAGTGGATTGAAGGTAAAATATTATCTTGGGTTCAAACAATGCAGTTCCATTGAAAACTCATACGAGCCATTAGGGCAGTGGATGGCACTTTCACAGCTCCTCTGACGGGATTTTTCAGGGCTCCTGTTAACTCACTTATAAAAACAAATGGCCCAGGAATGGGAGCATAATCCCGAGCCACATGAGGTCAGTGTGAGCTTTTCCTTTTACATCAATAGGCTGAGGATCGAGTCTGCTGGGTGGAGGGGGGAGGAAGGAAGGAAACAATGTTAGAAGAGAAATCAGTGAAGAAAAACTCTCCATCACACTTCCCTTGGGTATTTTTTCATAACAGCTCTCTGGCTGGATTTAGCATTCTGTAAAGGGGAGGAAAAAACCCTAGAACAGCAACTTGCTACTGCAGGAAAGGACAGAATGATGTTAAAATCCATTGCTTAGCACATCTAGGAATTTAATAAAACCTCTGTTTCCTTGTATTTGCTTATGCCCATCATGACATAAATAGTCTTGGGGGGCCTCTGGAAAGGAGAAACTGCTCTGTGGCATGCACAGGCACAATTGTCCCCGTTGGGACAATTACACCTGTGAGAAGGACATACTCAGCACCTCCACGTGGGAGGAGTGCAGTATGTACAGAATACCCAGTGGAGGCTGTAAGAGGCATTGACTCTGAGAGTGAAACTGTTTAGAACAAAGTTTATTTTTTTCTACTGAAAGGCGAGACTGGTAGGTTATCCCAGATGATTTAGAGCAGTTTGCTCTTAGTGCATTATATCATCAAATGGAGTGGGAAATTATCTAGATTGCAGTGGAATGCTTTTCTTCTTTGCTTAAAAATATGGATGGCGTCACAGACTCACTGTTGAAAAAAAACTTTCAGCAGGCAAAATAGGCCCAAATAGAGTTTTTACAACTGATTTTCTTTCATCAGTCTCTTCATTTGCTTTTAGGAGTTTTTTCTCTCCCTTATCTACTGTCTCTATTTTTCTAGTGCCATTTTCCTTTTACACTTTCCTGGGGCAGGCTTCTTATTTACCCCTCCCCTCCACTTAAAATCTTAAACATCGCCTTCCCAGTTTGTTCTCTGAGCCTTATTGATGTTCTCTGCAGTCTCTTATTGTGGTTTTGCCTCTCAGCACTTCATATCAGTAAAAAATGAGCCACAGGTGGGAGGGGGCTTAGCTAGGCTGTGCAGTGTGAACAGATGACTCTATCAAGAACTGAGTCATTGGCTCACTTCATATAATTCTCACACAGCCTCCCTCTATTTGCTGCTTCAGGAGGAGGCCAAGCATTTAGAGACCAGCAAGAATTAGACTCCTGTTTTCCCTTCCATGATGAAGAAATTGTATCTGGCCTCATTTACCTCAACTATAAAAGCAGAGGACCAGCATCTGCTCCCCATGGCATCCTGGTAAATCTGGAATTGCTTCATTGTCTTTGCTGGAATTATGCAAGGTTTATCCTGATGAGAAACAAGACATAATTTAGCCTGGAAGTGAAGGAGATTGTGGAAGATGTAGCACTCATTCCTAGGGTGGCAAAGGGGTCTGTACACTGCCAAGAAGTAGCTTTATCATCGATTTAGTAAGTCCATGCTGGTGGTTAAGGATGTTTTTTCCTTTACAGTGTAAGACTAACCTGAGTCTGATGACCTGAGGCTTGATTGTTGAAAACAGGAAACATACTCAGCACTTCCAGAGACTTATGAACTATTTATAAATCTTGCTAGAATAATCTATGGAAAGGAAATTCTTTGTACCTTTACCCCAGGTGGAATACTGTGCCTGCAGCTCTGTTGAAATTTTCACTCCCAACAAAGGTGTACAGTCCACGTCCCATGCAAGTAGGCACAGGAAATCTCGCTGTAGTCAGAGGGTATTTTGACACTCAAGGTGGAATTTCACCAGTACTCACCAGAATGAAGAACCTCTGCCAAAATATTTTATCTAAGCAAAGATATGGATGGACATTAGTTTAGTACTTTGTTGTCATCCCATGGCATGCACAGGAATTACCATAGAATCACAGAATGGCTTGGGCTGGAGGACTTGCAGATTGTCTGTTTTCCCTGCTGGGGAGGTTCCATGGCTAGTCAGATCGGGGCTCCCCCAAACAAAACTGTCCTTGGCCCTGGCATTTATTCAATTACTTCAGAAAGAGCTCAGGCTTTCCTTGAATGTTCTCAGAAATATGTTTACAATAAGGGAGGGTCTGGAAAAGTGCTATGCTTTAAACAAAAGACTTGGAATTTAGAAAAAAACCTGCAACAATGATGGATGAAAAGTTACCTTGCAGAAAATGGAAATTAAAACAAATTAGTTGCCATATATTCATGGTAGTCTGCTAAAGGCAAAAACCTACTTTTCTGCATCTGTAACACAGGTGCAAACCTTCTGGGCTAGCAAAGTGTTACATATTTACTCTACTAATGCAGCTGAGTGGGGTAACCCTCCATAAAGACCCAGTGACAAAATGTCAGGTGCAAGCTTGGACCAAATCCTTCCTCTGTTGATGAAAAATACAACAGTTTTCAGGATTCTGGGTATTTGTGGAAGAAGGCATATGGAATACAGAGAAGAACTCTTTCAGTTGCTATAATAAAAAATATTAAGAGTCTTAGTAATCCACACTGCCTGAAATGTTGAGTTTATAACAGCATTTCTCAAGACATGTCATAGAAACAAAGCACCACAAGCAGTATTTTTGTCAGACAGGGAGTAAGGTCAGGATGTACTTGGATTCGAAACCCTCCAGGGAAAGTCAGTTTCTGTGGGGAAGTCTTGACTCTCTCACTCTAGTGGAAGAACATGCACTATAAATCTCTGTTCTGACAAAGTGAGCAAACACAGGCTTTGGGGTCAGTTTTTAAATAACACTGTAAGCCAGTGCTAAGCAGCAGCCCAGTGTGTTGCTGAAAACTGCACTATGGGAGGATCAGAGCTACTGACTTCTTGTTTAGACACTTTTTTTAATGTGATGCACTTACTGCTGTTTCCAAGTCAGGTTAATAAGTCACCTATAGAAAGGACATTTTTCTTACACTCTAAAAGAACTGTAGTATGTTCCCAAAAGATAATCTGTGGTGCAGTGCAGATCTTTTGAGTCTCATTCAAATGCTCTCAATAGTGGATGAGACAGCTACCCCTCTTCTTACTTCAATGAGGAAATGATCTTCATGTACTGTTGCAAATATTCATAAAATGTTGCTCCAGTGACCCAGCTTATGGTTTCACCCTAGGATCTTTCTGGAATATTTAAGACAGGAAAGCAAATGAATGGGTATCATCTTTTAACCAAAATACATTTCTGAGTAACGATAAACTGTAGGATTTTGGTATTTCATCATAGAAATTCAATTCAAACCCAAATAACTTCCTATAGTGGCTCACTGATTTCGGGGCTGCTTCATCAAAAGTATATAACAGGCTCTAAATCCAAATTTTTGAATACACATGGACTCAATTTGAAAATCTGAGTGTACCAAGGCTTTTAATTTCCCCATGTGGCACATTTAGGTTAGACTGAAGGAGATTCTGGACCCAGTAGACTTTCCAGAGGGTTTGAGCTGATGTAATACTATCTCTCTGGCAAGTAAATTCATGTCAAAATGGCCAAACATTTACTATTATATTCCCTGCCAGCCTTCAGAAAAGTCAGTACACAAGCTCAAATTCCCTGTCAGCACTGTAAGCTGCTGGAGGATATTTCCAAGGCAATCACAGGGGACCTGAGACAATCAAGTTGCTGCAACAGGAAGCAACACTAAAGCCTATGGATATCTTTTACTACTGAGATGGACTTGCACCAGTTTTGATTTGTACCCCAAAGTTTCTGGTCTCTTGGGCACCTTTGTCAGATTTCAAAAAGACTGCTGTGGTCACTATTTATGTTTATTTTGTTTGTAGCCAAACTGGAGTGCTGGAGATGTCACACGTATGGCAGTGATGTGGAAATTGTTATTAGAAATTGGTGGTACCAAACCTCTTTGGCTTTGTAGTATTTTCTTTCATTTCAGTATAAAAAATGTTTTTCTGCATGCTCTATTTTTTCTTTTTTAGTGTTGTATTTTAACTTCTATTTCAGCCCTCTTACCCACTCACATCTACACTATTTTATTCTCTGGAGAACAGAGAGGGAGGAGAAGGTCAGAGCCCTGAAGACCAGTTGCTGTAGAGAGTTCATTAAAAATTTGAAGCAAATCTCAGACTTTCCTTTTGACCTGGCATTATTATTTGGTATTAATGATGCTGGTGGGAAATCAGCTATTCCTAAAATTTCAGGTTTTCTGATTTGTACATTCCTTTGCTTTTTAAAAAGAGTACAAGAAGGGCTACAGAAAGTCCAGACAAAGCTCCACCAAGCCCAGTGTCTGGTCAGTGTCCACCAGCTCCTTACACACGAGCAGGGAGGGAGAAATATTGTCTGATATTATATACACTGATCTGTGTATCCTGCAGGGTTTTATTTTTCAGATCTTTGGCTCATACACCTTTTCTTTGCATTTATTTTTTTGTCTTCTGACATAATTTGGCTTCTTTTTTTTTCTTCCTCCTACATCTTCTTTTTTCTGGGGAGGTTTGTGAGGTTTCCTTAGTGTCAGATTGACAATACAAGCAATGGTGGTATAAGATGTTATTTAGAGAGAGTGTGAGGGGCTGTCTGCTAGCACACACCTCCTAGCAGAGGGGAAGGACTGGTCAGCTCTTTATTTGCATTTATTAGCCATCAAGGGATTTTCCCAGAAATTATTGATAGGTAGCACTTCCTATCCAGCCTCAAAAACTGAACAAGTTCAGGCAGATTGTTCAAGAAACTCATAATCCACCTGAAACATCAGCAATTTGATGTATTTACATATCTGAAAGCTGCCTCCTTGTCTGACTCCAGATGGTGAAACATGCTTAGATGCAGCAGATGTCTTACCACAGCTTTTCCATACAGCTCCTTGTTTGCACCATTGACCTGGTGGCTGGAGCTCAGAGCAGTGCTGAAGCTGTAACTGCAGCTGATGAGCAAAATCCCAAATAGTCCAATGTGGGCCCACAAATCTTCATAAAAACCCAGATAATGCACAGGCTTCACCTCACCTCATCCTGCACCATCCCAGATCCCAAGCTGTTTGTAGATCCTAATGCAAGGCACTGAAATCTTCCTTGGGTCTGAACACAGTGAGTGGTTCCTTTCTTATACAAATGGTTGTTTCACTTCTTATGCACCCACCTGGGATAACTGAGACACTGAAAACCATTTTCTTCTGGTGTTTGCATCAGAGTAGGGGTCCAAGTTAACCTGTGTCACTTGTGTGCTTTCCTGTACTGCTCCAAAACCTAGCAGGGTGAAGGGAATGCTGTAATAAAGTGTGAGGTAAAGGAATGAATGTGCTACATTATCCTTGATGCTACAAAGGATGTGGGGTGCACGAGATTTTAAATCAACACAACCCGGAGTTTTGTCTGTACATGTGCATTGTCCAGTTAAAAGCTGATTCTACTCCCTGCTACATGTTGTATTTCAGCTGTGCTTGATACATGACACATTTAGCAGATAGCCCTTCCTTATCAATACAGTCCTGTCTGAAAGGCTCTAGGCTGGCCACAGAGATGGCAAGATATTCCAAATGGGATTGCTACAGCAGGCCAGGCTGTATTAACAGCCAGCAACACCGACACAACACACCCTGATTAGAAGAGTGCAGCACATTTACAAGGACAGAAATGTCATCTCTGTTCTGTGATGTAGTGAGCTAAAGGGCACTTAGGAATGAAATACTAATTTGAAAAGATGGCTCTGATGTGTGCTTTTATATTAACCCCTGCTGTGGAAGACATGATCCTAATAGTGCCCACTTTTACCAGAATAGGATTTGCATTAGGGTTTGTAGTGTTGCTGCATCCTTCCTTTCCAGATAGATCTGCCAAGGATGGTCTTGATGAGGGGTTTAGCAAGGACTTTGAGACCTGGTTTGCACCAACACTTGGCACAACAAACATCTTATCTATGGCAACGGAGACCACAGAGAAACTCGCTTTCTGTCATTCTTTCACACCTGTGAAACAGAGGTCTCAGTGCTTACTTTTCTCACAGGAAGAACTCCAGAGTTAATGCTGCACAATCAGTCAGCAGTAGCAAGCTCAAACTTTTGAAATTCAACCCAAAATGTTTAGCTATGGCAGTGTTCCTGTTGGATTGCTTCTGTTGGACTTTCTGCTGAGCAAGGAGCACAAAGTCAGATCTCAACTATTTGCACCTCGCATGACACTTCATGGTAGAGTCAAGGAGAAAAACAACACAGTGTAAAGTCTTGCCATTCAGCTCTTAGAGTGAAATAACTGCAGCCATAAGTTCTTTGTGTGGTATTGCAGAGTCATTTACACTGCCCATCACCTCTTTAACCTTCCTAAATATCTAGCATCTTCACTTATGAAGTAAAATCCAGCATTTTGAGTTCCAGTTGGAAATGCTGGTTGTTTCACAATCCTGACAAGGCCATTTCCATGAGAAATACTTGGAGCCCAGCTGCTTTGTCATTTCCTGTGTTTTGGCTGGAGCTTGGAACGGCAATTATTACAATGCTCTCTCAGACAGATATGGTAGGAATGAGTTATCAGCTGCTAGCAGATAATAAGAAACATGCAATTTGTTAAATGTGCATGGACTGTGTGTAAGAATCAGACACTCTGCCCACTGCTGCTGTTGGGTGACCAGTGACCCAGCACCAGCTGATTTTGTAGCTGGACCCTGAAAGTAATGGCAGAAACAGGATGTCCTTCTGCAACTACAGCTGACTGACTTGCTGTGTACACACAGAATTGCTCAGAGTTAATCAGGCTGGCTGGAATCAGTGCTGGGACAATGACTCTCAGATAGTGCCTTGACCAGCACTTCAACTTCAGGAGGTGCCTGACTTGCTCCCGTTTGTAGCCTGAGGGCAAAACTTGACCTGAACTATTCAGCGATGGAGACAAAACTGAGTTTTCTGCCCAAAGCTGTGCTTTGTTGATGGGAAAGGCCAAAGAGAGAGATTATTTTTATGAGCAGGGGACGGACATGAAGTGGCTGGGCATCCCTTTGCCTCCCAAAGAAGTCTCCACACCAGCACATCCAATGTTCCCCCTCAGCAACCAGCCTGCCATAAACAAAACTTGCTGTCTTGGGTCACAGAGTAACCTGCACCTGCCCAGGAGCTGACTCTACCTCCCTGAGCAGCCAGTCCTTGGCAATGGTTGGGCTTCACAGCAGGTCAGAAGCCCATTAAAAGCCTAGAAGGGATCTTTGGCAAGACTTAAATACAGGAACACAGAGGGAAACACAGGAAAAATAAAAATGACAAAGTTTTTGAGTTAGTGCTGTTTTGGCAGTTGCTCAGGGGAGCTGCTCTGCCTTTGACTGGCTGCTGATGAAAAACCCAGCTAATGCAAATACCCCATAATAAAAAAAAAAATTGGCTCTAGCCCCCAAAATACTAGACACCACACCCTTTGAACTCAGCTGGGGTATATGGACAGGTATGCGAGGGGCTGGTTCTTTCTGAGTTTCCAGAAATTGAGAACATAAACCTGTGGTATTTTGGGTGGATAATTCATGTGTAGCCTGCCTGTTGCCTGAGTCTCAAAGAGCCCTTGTACAATTGCTGAGGTCCTTCCCTTCTGCATTCTAAATACAGGGAAGAACATTTTTAATGAATTGTGTGTTAATGCTGCAAGACACTCTGCCATTTGTAAGTGGAGTCTGTGTAAAGCTCCTCCATTGGCTGCTTCCAACAGGGAAGCAGCAAGGGAAGAATTCACTTGAGGCTTTTTCACTAGGTCGGCAGAAAGGAAAAAAATATCTTAAACAATGTATCTGCAATACTTCAGAGATTCCTATTCTCTTCAGACTCTCTCACAAAGGTGAACTTTCTAAGGAGTAAATGTAAAGCAGCTTTACACTTTCCCAGCAGGATTGTCTTTAGGCTCAGGGGTGAAGCAAGCTGAATTTTCTAGACTTTATCTTTCCAAACCTGGCAAATAATGGTCCCACATCAACCTTGTTTTTTTTCTTCAAGATATGTTTATTTATAAAGGCCAGAAAATGAATTCTGGGCCAGAGTATTGAGGATTTCCTGAGTATCTTACTCTGGTCCTGACTTCTGCAGCATATTGAGGTTACATCATGATTTGAACTGAAAAATTGCCTAACACCTTGAGACTATATTTGTTTTGTTTTTCTCAAAAAATGATAAGTAAATAAATAAAAAGGTGACATAGCCTCCCCTTCCATGGGATCTTGAAACACCAAATTGAAGGCATGTGGCCAAGGAAAGAGGGTCACTGAAGGACATTTACAGCTTTAAGTTTTGAATGGATGAGAAGTGTATTAAGAGGATAATAAAACAAGTGAGAGAAGGAGAGGTTTAAAAAATCAAGGTGAGAAAAAACTCCTTCTTTGGAGTGTTAGATGTGAGAGTCATAAAGCAAAAGCTAAATGTTTTGTGAGATGAAACCTTAGGTGATGACTCCAGCAGAGTCCACGAGAGTTCACATGCCCTGGTTGTCAGTTCCTATAACCTGATAGCAGAGTCCTGGCTAGCTGTAAAATCAAATTAATGTTACTCTCTACCTTCCACAGGTATAAAGTTAGTAAGCTTGTTGAAGGCAGCAGACTTCACAGAGTACTTAGTGTCACACCAGAAATGACCCTGCCCTGGGATGTTCTGTCATGGAACTACCAAAGAGGGTGCTTTTCTTTCTCCTCCTGTGGAAGAGGCATCCCATCCTTCCCATCCACCAAAAATAAGTGATAAGCAATATCCTGAATCCCAGCTAAAGCATAGTTCTCCAGCTTCTTCCATTAATCAAACTGCATGCTGTATTTGGAAGGTCGAGCTGAACTCATTGAATGAGTGGATTTTTTTGACAGTAAATCATTTTGGTTCCCGCAAGCATTTCACATGCAGTTTTATTTTAAGGTTGGTTGGCCAGCTCTAGCCAATGCTGAACAAACAAGCTATCTGTCTCTGTAAACAGAATCAGGGATTTCCCTCTTCTGCAATAACATAACACATGGACGGCAGGCGGAATTTTCCGTATTCCACAAAAACGATAATTTAATGTGATTTTCCACCAGAAAATGGAATCCAGGGTACAAAACAAGGATTTTTCATACTGTTTTTGAGCATCTGGGAGCTCATTAGATGGCACTGCTGGAACCCTATTATTTTGCCCCCCAGTGTTGGACAGCACATTTTGCTAGACCAACCAAAACTGACAATATGCTAGACCAAGTGCATGTGGAGGTGAGAGCTCCACAACCTCTGTAGCTCAGATTGAGGTTTGAATTGAGGCAGAAAAATAAGTCTGAATGAGAGCCTACCTGAGATTTGGAAAATTGTGTACTGTGTGTGATGTATCAGAGCACTGTGCTGAGAGTATTGAATTCCCCATTGAGGGTCAGGGTAGCATATCTTTATTCATCTCCTTTGCCAAAATGAAATAACTTTAGCACAGACTAAAATAATTTCTTGTTTTCCTGCAGTGACTGGACCCATGTCCTTTTTCTTGCAATAGCTATTAGAAGGGCTTTCTTTACCTTTCCAATTAGCCCCATCTCCTGTCATCCTTTTTCTGCAGAGGTGACCCTGGGCACTCCACTGCTGCACTGAAGGTCTTTGGACAGATGAATCAGGAACACAAATCCTGTGGCATCTAAATGAAGGAGAAGAAGTAGTAAAGTCTCTTTCTTTTTTCTGATAAAAAAACATGCTTGTTGTGAATATGATTCAAATTCCTTGTTTTAATTGGATCTTTAGCTGCTCTGGGAGAGGAGAGATGGAACTGTTAGGAGGACTTTGATGTATTTTCTTAAGTCATTCAAGCCATATTGGGCAATACCAGCTGTAAACCTTATCTCTAGACAGAAAGGTCAAATTTCTTAAACTATATGTAAAAATAGTGATAAGCATTTCTTTTTACTTGGCATTGAGTGTCTCTAAGCACTTTCACAGACAGGCTGGGTGTCATCTGTGTCTCATCTGGAATTACTGAATATACCATCTGAAACCCCTGCAGCATGAAGCACCAGTTACTCCTTTTCTGCCAGAAATGTTAGTGGGGCCACTGATGTAGCCACTGGGATATGTTCCAATGCTTCCTAATAAAAGAGAGAAAACTAAGCTCTCAAGAAGTCTTGCTTCTGGGCTAACTTGCTGCAGCCACATGATTTTCACATTTTCTGCAGAATGAATTAAATGATCCACATCGAACATCAACAACAGGAGTAACTCAATCTACACTTTAAAGAGCTGGGTGAAGCCCACGCTTTTCTGGCTTCAGGCACTTATGAGAGATAGCAAGACTTGTAAACAAACCAGGAGAGATAGCACAGTCCTGTTCATCTTCCCCTCCTGTCACTACTCCTCCTTTTTCCTGACCTGGATAATCTTTATTCTGACTCAGGTACCTCACCTCTGTTACAGCCAGGGAAAAACATCCTTATGTATTTCAAATGAAACAAATTGCTTTAGGCTACTATGGATAAATTACAGATGACTCAGAGTCCAACTGAAGGATTTGGCTCTAGATGTGAATTGAAAATGCCTATAGAATTGTGGAATTTTTTTCCTAGGTTCTTTAATAAGAATATATTTCTTCAAGAAGAATGACAGCATATGCTCATGTCCATTTTGATTCAGGATGGTGAATAAACATTGTCTGATGTGTTGCCATTTGTAGAAGCTTGTTTTTTGCATCAGGATCAGCAAGAAGTAGCTGCTACCCCAACCTCTTCACCAAAGTTCATGGCTAGGGTGAGTAGAAAACCAATGCTTTCTCCTTGCATTTAGAAGCAGATTAAAGTTAAAAAACATCAAATAAAAATCACTCATGAGCCTTGAAGCACCAAAGGGCAAAGGCAGCTTCAGGGAGATCATCCATGTCTCTGATGTGACTGTGATCCATCAGCAGACAGCATGGAGCAGGCAATGTGCAGCGTTTCATTCTCCATTCTGTACTGGTTACACAAGGATGGGCTGCCAGGACCCTGGCACTGGACTTGACCAAAGTTCATCCAGCCCAGAAATCTTTATTAATCTATGTTGTCTCAAGAAACAAATGTTTCCCCACAAAGCTTGAATTTTACCTCAAAAAATCTGGATGTACTTGTGGCTGTCTGTGCTACACTCTTGGTTCAGAAGCAACTCAACTTCTGCAATGATTGATTTACTTCTTAACACAAAGACACATCTCTAAAGAAAGCTTGGAATAACAATGTGATTTCCTGATGCCAGCTCAGGCTACAGACTTTCCAAGGCTGTGGCCATCTGCTGCTCCACAGCAGTGTGAGGCCACGTCAGAGTCATCCCACAAGGCACTTCTGTAATATTCATGATTATCATTATCTTCATAACTAATACCAGACTTACAGAGCTTTGAAGTTTTGCTTTCCTTGCTGGCTTGGGAGAACAATAGTGAGCGATGGAGGCCTGGGGGTTTCTTCAGTCTTTCTTTAGCAAAGAATTGCAAATCCAAAGCCAAAGTAGTGGAGTGATTGTCAGCAGTGAGAGAAGCCAGCTCACACTCACTCAAATCCAGTGATCATTATCCAGTCTTGTCTTGTACTTTGACAAAAACCTAAGCCAACTGACCTTTGCCTAGTCTGAAATTGATTTGTTTTTCTTAAAATCTAAGGGGGGAAAAGCCTCTCTAGAATAGAAATTTAACTCTTGCATTGACATTCGGTTGGATGTTAGCACCTGGAACACATAAAATGAGATTCATTCATAGCAAATGATTTACTACAGCTGACAAGCAAGTGGAGGAGCCCCTGAATTTCTCACCTAGAAATCAGGAAAGAATGGTACTTTAGATTTTTGAAAGCATCATAAATACAAAATCTGTATAATCACAGTACAAGATTCAAAAAACACAATGCAACATCATTTTACTTCTTGTTGAAGGGTGCCTCTGATGAAAATGCAAACTGGCTGAAGCTTCTTTTTACAGGCACATGCAAGATCTGATGAAATTTTCCTTCTGAAAAATTTTCAGGAGCACATGATCTTACTTGTCAAAAGAATCATAAAATTACTTAGGCTGGAAAAGAACCTTAAGGTCATGAAGTCCAACCATTAACCCAGAATTGCTAAGGTCACCATTAAACCATGTCCCTAAGTTTCACATCTACATGTCTTTTAAATACCTGGGATGGTGACTCCACCACTTCCCTGGGCAGCCTGTTCCAATGCTTGACAACCTTTTCTATGAAAAAACTGTTCCTCACATCCAATCCAAACCTCCCTATGTGAAACTTGAAGCCATTTCCTGCCATGTTACTATAGAGAAGAGACTTGCCCAACTTTGGTACAACCTCCTTTCTAGAAGTGACAAACTAAATTGGATCTTAGATTAAAACCCAGAATGTCAATAAGAACAAAGCATTGTGACAGGTCTTTTTTCATTCTTTTGTTTTCCATGGAAAATTTACAAATATCTCAGTTAACAAAGAGGAAAAATAGTAAAAATCTTAAGAAGTTCTGAATTTCCTGCTTGACTCCACTTTAATAGAGAACAAGCCAGACTATACAACACAGGAGGATTGGAAGCAGAGAATGCCACAGGGTGAAATTTATCCTGCCACAAACATGCTGTTGTTCACATTTGTCAAGGACACTGGAGTTAACTATGGCTCCTCCTGGGAATATCTTTGGATTTGCTGTGAATGTAAATGTCCATACAAGCCATCAAATCTGTTCAGTTACAAGTACAGCCTCCAAAACTGCCACCAACAGCAGAATGCTGCTGCTTCTGTGCTCAGCCTGTTCATTGAGTCAGTGGCAAAAACTGCAGGAGGAATAAGATTCATGCTAATTTGTGTCTAGAAACAGGCACCCTGTGAGTTTGGGATGGCTACAATACAGTGGTGGTGCATGAAGAAGTGCTCAACTGTACAGAAAACCTGCCTGACAGCTGCTGAAAATATCCTCTGTAATGTATCAGCTGCTTTTTTTAGCTGCCTCATCTGAAGAGACTGAGTGGTAAATTTTAATCATTACTTCTGGAAGGTGAATCCTGCAAAATAATGTCTGACAGTGTCAGAAGGGGTGAGACAGGTGGCTGTTCCCTTTTCTTTTTTTAAACACAGGGTGCAACATAGATGGTGCTCTGTGGCTCAGTTTTGCATTTGTAAAACCTTATCTGGTTCTTCAGTTGTGGAAAAGTCATTTGGAGCACTTTGTTTCCTCTCAAATTGAGGTAAAAATGTGCTCATGTCTGGTGGGAAGGGCTGCAGAGTCCAAGCCACGGACCTGGAAGAGCCATTAAAATGCAGGTAAAGTAGAAACAGCTTGTGATGTATAGGATAGATTCCTGTGCTGAACTGCAATGAAATCATAAGGTGATCTCATAGGATCTAACCAATGGTAAAATCACCAAAGACTGGTAAAAAGAAAAGATGAAGTCAAGAATAACCAAACCAAGAAAGATGATGTGATTGGCACCTGGGCTAATTTCCTAATGGAACTTACTTCTTCCGTGAAGGAAAATACTTGAATGTTTATGGTAACATTAAGCCAAAGCAAATTATTTAAACAAAGCAAAAAGCTTCTGATTGCCATTCAGGATCTTTGCTACTTTTTGCAGTGTTGCTCCAATAATGTCATTACCCTTTGAGGAGAGTGCTGCTAAAGAGCAAGCCCATAATGATTACACAGGCTCTTCAAAACCCCCCCTTTCCTGCTCTGTGCCTCCTTTCCCTGCCACAGGGCATGTCAGCACAGAGATCCTGGAAAGCACTGAAAGGAAAACCAGAACAAAGAAGTGTGAAGATGATGCAGATCATGAGGGCAAAAGAAATATATTTGGGACTTCCCCAAACTCATAACGGTTTGTTTTTTTCATAACGGTGGTTGCAGTTATTTGCAAATGTTCCTACCCCATGAAATGCTCTGGAAAAGGCTGGATTACTCTAACTTTTAATGTTATTCCCCACTCAGTCTTTTACAAAGCAGTGTGTAATTTGAGAGACAAAAATAATTTAAGAGCTTGGTTAATCCTTTTTGCAGCTGTTGGCAGATTTGTGTCTGATCACCGTCTGGGAGGATGCACTGTCTAGGGTAACACAGCACTGGGCAGATTTAGAGAAGTTACAGGCAGAATGTTTTCCATCATTTAGCCCATTTCCATGCTGGGGCAAGAATTGCTCCTTATTTGTACATTGAACAGTCTATAGTCCAATTTTAAACATATCACCAATGCCACTCTCCCTGGAGAGAGAGCCTTACCACAATAGTCAGCAGAAAAGTCTTCTTGTAAAAAATATCTGTTGATTATGAGAGACAGGATAAGGAGTAAAAAGGCCAGATTGTTTGGAAGTGCTGATGGGAGGAAGGGGATGATAACATCAGCAGTATTGCTAATGGACATGAGCAGCATCCTTCCCACTGGAAGGAGAGTCTGTTCAAATGGGATCCTTTCAAAGTCTTCTGGGGTTTGTAGGGCTGGTGAGCCAAGAGGGTCCTCTCCACTATTTGAAGGGTTCAGTGGTGATTTGGGCTATTTTAGCAGCTGAAAAGAGAGCTCAGCACAGTTATTTCCCCAGTGGTAGTTCAGATTTACAGGGGCAAAGGAGGAGGAGAGGACAGGCAGCTTGGTAGGGGTTCAGGTAGCCCTGCTGTTGGGTTTGGGATATGTTAAGGAGGGAAACCTCACCTCCCACTGAGGCTGACTGATGTAGCTGTCACAATGAGGGGTCCTGAGCAGAAGAGTCTTCTAAATGAAACTGGCAGTTGTCAATGACTATCATTAGCAAGATGTCACAATCACAGCTGCCATCATGAGTTTAAAAGGAAAACACTGTCTGGAGCTGTCTAGACCAGATTTCTTGGCTTTTTTGCATTGAAACAAAATTAGGAGTAGAGATCTTGGAAAACTGATCCTTAACGTATTTTCCTGATTCTGCTTTCCTCTTTTCAAGGGTGTTACAGTGTAATTTTGCTCTATCATCTCATCTCAGCTCAGAACTGGGCATCCACATCCACAACCAGCTGAGCATGGGGTTGTTTCCTGTACAGTATCAGATTTGGTTTTTGTAGCAGGCCAGTATGGCATGAGATTGAACAGGTGAGTGAAGAACAAAATGCCATTTCACAGGTCAAGGAAACCCAGCCTACTTTTAGCTTTTAGTTCAAACAAATCATCCCTCTTCTAAGACAGCCTTTTCCCATTTGAGAATGCTTCTTTTATTATAATTTATTATTATAAAGCATGAGGTCTCGAGCCCTATGTCCTTCAAGGCTTCTAAAATAAACTAGCAATTCTGGCCTTTGGTATCCTCTGAAATATACCATACCAAAAGAACCCAGGCCCATGAAGCGAGAGGTTCATGATGTCTGCTTTCACAGCATCAGACTAGGGTAGTTTCCAGGGGCTACATGAACAACTCTCTGCTAACATCTTTGTCGTGTGCAATAATTTAAACCATGCATCCATGGTACAAGTACACTCAGCAATTACATTTTTAAGACGTGGCCAATCAATTAGGAAGCACACTGGCATAGAGAGATATTGACAGTGCTAATTGTCTTATGTCACTGTCCCTGCTTATTCTGCTCTGTTTTGCTCACTTCTTCCATTTTCCCAGATAATCCAAATTCACATGGGGGACTGCTGGACTGCTGGACACTTGTGTGGGTTGGATATCAATGTTTTGATATTGCCAGCATTTCCTGGCTGCCTGAGCTCTGGCATGTGAGTGACAGATTTCCTGCTGACAATACACACTTTTTAGGACTCTGATATGACCCCACTTTGGCTGCCTGCTGTAGCTTTGGGGGCCAAGTATAAACCAGCATGGGATGAGTCATGGAGCCACCCTGAGCAACACTGTCCTTCAGGGTGTTCTGCATTGGGAAAGTGTTGAGTTCTCTGGGATTCCATAGGAGTTGCAGAAGCAATATATAAAGTGGCTCGTTTGCTGGGGAATGCTTTTTCCGGCTAGCTGATTCCCTGAGCCGATTTATAGCAGTTTGTGAATTTTTCAGGTCGCTCGCTGGAGTGTGTATTCAAGGCTTGGAAGAAGGAAGCGTGCCCTCTCTCTTGGGTTATCAAGGATGTTTATTGTGGTGCAGTTCCATGTGGCTGGGGCCTTGCCAGAGCTCTGCGTCCACACGTGGAGGCAGGATGGAGAGAGAGAGGGAGAGAAGGGGTGTGCGTCCCTTTTTCCCAGCTCGGGGGCTGGGCGGGGAAACACTGACCCAATGGGGAAGGGAAAGGGTAGGGTTACATCAGGATGAACCAAGTACATCAGGGGTAGGAATGGGGTGGGGGAAAGGACTATACCAAGTACATACAAATAACAAAATACAAATATAAAAAACCTGAAATTCGCACTGCTACAAATATAACTTTTTCCCCCCTCTTAAAATACTATGCCCTAATGACATATCCTATTCTAAGGAAGCTAAGGAAGAAAGAGGACAGTTGTACTAAGTTTTATAGGCTGATTAAGTGTATCTGATGTCACATTTAATCAAGTTCCTTTTAGTTTTCCTCACTCCTTCCTCTCTCTTCTTGAAAAAAGAATCAGGGACATACAGTGTATTTAGTGAAATTAATTGTATATACACAGTAATCTGGCAAGAAATAGGAGAGGTGTTGGCAACGGAGGACTATGGATCATAAGAATAGAGACAAAAAAACCCCAAACCAAATAATTTTTAACTTAATACAACAATAAACCAAAATTATCAGGAGAAGTAGTTTGTTTGACTGCATAAAGAAGAGCAAGGCAGATAAGAATTCTTTCTTGCATAGCCACTAGATTGAAAGCCAGTGATGGCAATGTGTGTATAGAGGAAAATGTGAGACTTAAAATGCACTCTAGGTCAGATATTAATAGGGTTTGGGAATAAAGGAGGAAGAAGGCTGGAAGAATTTGTAAATAGAATCTGAAGACTACAAACAAGATTGAGAATATAATAACAGAGACTTCAGAAGAGAGGCAGAGTGAAAGTCTAGAGGGAATATATACTCAATAGAGGTTCAGCAGTTTGCAAACATAATCTGTGTGGGAAATGACTGACCAAACACAAATTCTCAAAGCACGTCCACACATCATTTCTCCACTTAGAGAACCTTCCTCTCATGACACTGGCTTGCTGCTTCAGTACTGAAAATGAGGCTGGTAAATCCAGGGATATTGGATTCATCAAACTTGTCATCTCACAGATAGACTCTCTAGGTGGAATAATGTTGAGTTATAAGCTATATCCTTTTCTCTACTTTGACCCTCTTTGGGTTTCTACTGTTATTTATACATGTTCCAACAATTAAAAAAAAATTTATATATATATATACAGCTAATCTTGAAATTTAAGATACAGCCCTTGCCTGATCTTGGAACCATCTTCTGAGCCAAAAAACCCAAAAGCATATTCCCACAGGATCTTTTTTTTATATATTGTAAACGTGCTCTCTAAATAGTTTAACAGAAATATCTGAGGAGAGACAAAATGAAATCTAAAAAGATACAAGTTCACCAGTTTGCAAACAGGCTGTCTGCAGAAAATTATTTCCAAAAATGAAGTGACTCTTGGAAGTCCTGTGCAGGACTAAGAGTTGGACTCGGTGATCCTTGTGGGTTCTTTCTAACTCAAGATATTCTATGATTCTGTGATTCTACATTTTGTCTTCTCCAGCTGCATGTCTGTATACAAGACACAAACTCCATTCTGTCAAGGAGATGAGATATACCCCCAAGTCTTGTTCTCCCAACAGCAGAAATCCAGTTATTGACCTAATTATGTGACTCTCCTTGCTGAAGGCAAGGGAATGACCTTTTCTTACTAGGAAAAGATGGCATATCTCTGCATACCCCTTCCAGACAGTTATCCAAGGGTTATCTGTCAGCCTCCCTAACTCCTCATCATGGGGTAATCTTCTCTGATCTGTACATTGCCCAGTAAATCAGGTCCAAGGTTGCACAAGAAAGGACCCAATGGTCCTTGATGAACAGAAAACGAAGCACTTAGGCTAAAACTCTGCCTGAATTGTAGCCCTGAAACTCTAATAAAGGTGAGTGGCAGAACATAAGTATAGAAAATGGGTCTTCTATTTTAGATTGTGTTGTATCTGTCTCAGCTCTGAAGCTGGCAGTTTCCTCTCTGCCCAAAGCTCTTTCTCACATGAGACTCGTATGTCACTGTCAGGCTCTAGCTGGTGGTTCTTTCTCATCTCATTGTTTATACTATCACGACCTTTTGTTGTTCATGTGTCAAGAGCCCTCATTAACATTTTAGACATGAGGTCATGCTTCTAATCAACCCTGCCCCCTTATTCAATTAACATTTCCAATGTTTTTAAATTAAGTGTTGTTCCACAGGCCAGGGAATTTCCTTTCAATTAGTACCAGTAGTGAAAGGCAGATATCAAAGTTTATTTGCTCATATCAGCACTCTCTTTTGATCTATTGAAAGGATCTGGTGAACATACAATTAAGAAGTTCCTCCTAGGTATCTTTCCCCAAAGGACCAACAATACCTGCCGGGGTCTATTAGCATTTCAATATATTTCCCACCTCAGGAAATGTCTCTGCTTCCTTGCCTGGCTGGTTAATGTGGCTGCATATTTTGCATGCATGTTACTTGGAGTCCCTGCTTGCCATTGCTGAGACTCATTGTGCTCCACCGTGGCACAGCCAGGGATCAGACTTGCATTTTCAACCTTTCCACCTCTCATGGGAGGGTCAAACGTGCAGAGCCATTTGGGAAGGGTCAAACATTCAGTGCTGTCAAGGAGGGAGAAGCAGCATCCACAGCAGAAGGCAAGAGAGTGACAGTGCTCTGTGTGAAATGCGTGTGGAGTTCCTGATATCTTCACACGCTCATCTCTGGGATGTGCTGATTGCAGGACCTTGTCTGTGATTGCAGGACCTTGTCTGCATGGCTGCTGGGCATGTGGACTGAGCAGCAGGGTGCTCAGGAGGCACAAAATTCTTCCTGGTCTGAGTCTCAGTTTACATCTCTTGGAAGGAGAGCGGAATATCTTGTGGGAAGGATATTCCACCAGGTTATTAGTTTTAAAGTACAGAATACTTAGTGCAAACCAGAACATGTCTGAAGCAAACAATTTTAATGAGACTTAGGAACAGATCAACTCCTCCAGAAGTTACATGGGTGTATGATTGCCTCAAACTTTGCCTGTGGGGACACACAGCACACGTCTGCTTCTTGACCTGGTTTAGGCGAATGGGAAGGATTCCTCACCCAGCTGCTGGTTCTCACAATTGCAAGTTCCCATTTGAAGCCAGGAAGATTGCCATCTGCATCTTGCCAAGGCCAACCTGTGCAAACACAGCCCAGAACTGGGAGTGTGGATTACAAACAGAGATAGTCCTATAGTGCTGAAATTCAAGGCTCAGTTCCAACTTTACAGCCAGGAGTTGTGGGGAAGTTTTCTTTGCTTGAGATCCTGATGTAAATACCTTGTGCAAGGGTGACAGAGGAGGGGTAGGAACTTTGTACCCATTCTTGCCCACTGTCCCTGTGATCCATGACATGTAGTCATGCTGCCTCTGAGGCTGTCACCACATCAGCACACACTGGTGGTTGAACTCAGTTGGGTTAAATATCCCCTGCAGGCCCAATTCCTTCAGCAATGCTCCACCAAAGAACAGTGCCTTGTAAGCACAGTATGTGTCCTCTGATGTTTGTAATAATTCAGGTAGATTTTTCTTTGTGGAAATTGGTGGTTTGTTAACAATCCTGTGTTCATTTTTAAATAGAGAACCTTCTCTTGGTTTGGGATCTGTTGGGGGGGATGTTCTGAGGCCGATCTAGACTAAGCATCTCTTACATGTTTTGCTGAGATTGTGAAGAATAAGACTCAATGACCCAGACCTCTCTAACTCCAGCATTTGACACAGTTCAGGAACAGAGAGTTTTTGCCAAGGTGCATTCAAGTGTATCTCAGACTGCGAGATCAGTTAGGAACTCTTTAAGGAAAGGAGTTTCAGTTACCTTAATAATTAAAGGATTTTTAAAGGCAGAGAGAAAGCACTTACTGACATACACAGAGAAAGAAATACAGAAAGAATACTACTGGCAATATTAATGGGGCCAGGAGGAATCTAATCTAATCCTTTTAGGTGCAGAGTGCTGAGTCCATTCTTGTATTTATCAGTGAAAATCAAAAGTAACTCCCCCAAAGTCAGTAGATTTATGCCAGCATAGCCCAAGGAAGCAGACTGCCTGGAACCACTGATAATTTGAACACTGACCAATATAAGTCTGTGGGAATAAATCTTACACAGAGGGTATAAAATTGGAATGTTTGTGTCAGCCTAACCTGTTCCAAATGTCAGAGTCTGAAGGATAATACAAACTGGGAGGATCTGTTACAAGACATGCAAAAAAAAAAAAAAAAAAAAAAAAAAGGAAAAAAAATAAAATAACCCACCAAATAATGCCTGAAAGTGCTCCTACTGAAATCAGCAGTGGTTTTGTTATTGGCTTCCAGGGGTGCAGGATTCAATGCATGGGAGACTACGATAACAGGAATTTTAGAAAGGGAAAGCTAATAACCTGCAAGTGAAAGAAGGTAGAGCTGAGTCCCAACATACCTCCCCCAAGATCATAAACACAACTGGACAAATAGAGAATGAGAATATTGAAACAGCAGGCCAAATTTCTCCCCAGCTTACACTGAAGGCAGATGTCCAAACTGTGGGACTGGTGTCGCTTCTCCACACACCACCAGGCTTGTAGAATGTCCCAGTGCAGAGGGGAGAGCTCGGGCTGAATGGTGTGGGGATGCACACACTCCTGTTCCCCACAGTCCAGTTTAGGGTGGCAATGGCCAATTGCAGAGTTGCTCCCATCTCGGGAAGTCATGTCTACAGAGCAACTCAGTGAAGTTAGGGTCTTTCCCAACATCGAGAAAAAACAGGGAGAAACTTTCTATGGCAGGTGGATGAGACTCATAGAAATATAGCCTTGTAAACATTTGCACTGTACCTGAGCTGAGAACCCAGGTGTTGTGTCCCTCTGATTAAATTCAGGATCACCTGAATTTATAGTCTTCAGCACCAAAACCTAAATTCAATTTATTTGTGCACTCAGCAGGGTTAGTAACTTTGCAGCCCCAGAAGGACTGGGGAAAACTGATGAGATTTGATTCATTTATCACTGTAGCCCTGGATTTAAATGCCACATTCACCAGCTTTCTCCCAAGAGGCACTAAAAGAAATCTTCAGATATTGGTATCAACATATTGTCCACATGACCTCTCTATAAAGAAATCCTGTTGTCACACACTGATCAATAAGAGGCAGGTATGCCTCAGGTTTCTAATCATTATGAATCCATTTAGAATTCAATGCAATAGCAGCAATCACATTGAATTAATTAGAGGATTTGCAAGGATGGCTTATGTAGTTCCACAGCAATTCCCTTGTAATTCAGCACTAATTAAGCATTATTTCATGCAGGAAATAATGAGCTGTAGAAACATTGTTAGTGCCAAATAATGGAATAAAGGTGTGTTTGCATATTATAAACACTCCATGAATGTTCAAAGAGGTTAGAGCAGGTCTTGACTTTTTTACCCTGGAGAAGAGAAAGGATCCTAAAGGAGTCATCTTGTTTAACTCAGAGGAGTGTCACCTAAATAAATATTGAATTAAAGAGGGATACATTTGAAAATGGAAAATCACTCTGACTTCTCACATTTGAAATGTCACTGGTTTAATTATTAGATTGTTTCCAAGTCAGTGCCATTCTTGAGGAGGGTTTGGTGTTTAGTCAAGCTTCAGTGTTCTGGAGGTGGTGTTTGCAGACCTTACTGTTTTTTATAAAACGCAATAGGCTTTGAAACTTTTCATTTGAAGAGGAATTTTAACACCAGGCTTTCAGACCCTGCCAGTTTCCAACTTCATTTAGGACAAGAATTCTGGGTGCTGAACAATGACAAGTTTTCCAAAACCAAATACACCACAGTGTATGGGTATACACAACTTTTCTTCTTTATTCCCAGCTGGGGCTTCTACCTAACATAGTGGTAAAAAGAAGCTACTCCCTTTTTCACAGGGACATTGCTAAAACCCTTTCATCTCTAACAGTGCTCAGTGTGCCTAAGAAAGATGGGAGCCTGTTCAAAGCCACGTGGATCTGCTTTCTGGAGGGCAAATGCCAGAAGATCCCTGGAAATGGCTCTGCGGTCCATCACTGAGATTGTCTGGAGAGGTTGGCTACCACAACACAGCACACCTGACACATTTTAACCCAGGGATGGTGGGGTGGGATTTAAGGAGAGTTGTAATGCTCATACCCCAGCAATTTTGATTCAGCTCACAAATTAAACCCTAAAACCCCATTTTTAACTAGTTTGCTTAATTAGAAATATTTGTCATACACAAAAGGCTTTGGCTGGCACTATGGCATGCAAATACTTGCTATAAGTACCCTCCCCTTAGCCATGAAAGGCTCAGACATTAACAAAAGCTGTTGAGAAGGGACGTTTGTTTCATTTTCTTTTGTTTTACTTTGAAAGAACAGCAAAATGCCCAAAACATCAACTATTTTGAAAGAAAAGGATATTGGCCTGGGGGATTCAGATGCTGTTTTCTGCATGCTGCCCTTGTTGCTTATGGCCTTTGATTGCCAGGCAGGTGTTTATAATTTCCAAGCAGCAACCACAAGATGAGGAAAGCCTGTCAGAACAATACTGAAGATGAGAAAACTTTTTTTCCCAGTAGAACATCTGAATTTTCTCTGTTGCTTGTATTTCTGGGACAGATGATTAAACATTACAGCTCCCAACATTGCCATGACAGGCAAGTGTGACAAGGTCAGGGGAAGGAGGAGCTTGTTCTTGTTACTGTTTACTTTATATCACTGGCTTTGAAAATCTCATCTTCACGATGGCGGAGGCAGGTACTGTGTCAGTCCTTCCATCAGCTGGCACTTGCCCTAACCTCTATTGACTTGTGAGACCTCTTCATTTCCTCCTCTGACTCCTCTCAGTCTCACAACCCTGAAATTCAATATATGAGAAAAAGGAATGCAAGAAGGCTTGGAAGCCTGAACTAATCAGGTGTTGTCAGGTGGGAACTTTGTGACACATCATCATGAGCTATGGGTTTATTTTTGTCATTCATCTGAAGATGCTGTTTGGGTTGAATTTAAAACACAGGTTAAGTTAAAGTGGCAGGTCTTGCTGTTGGAACCCTTTCTCTAGAATCATCATCCCCTTTGCTTTCAAGGGGAGCCAGCTGCTCCCCACATCTTTCTATAACCAAATTTAAGCTCCTACTAGTCCAAGATGCTGATGGCTCTGTGCAAAGCTAATTGCTTGTTTGTCATGTTTTGTTTCTGCTGTGGCAATTTTGTGTAGATTTTTTCCATCCCTTTCCCTTCAAAGCAGTAACTTTCCTCAACAAATCTGGCTTCAAACAAAAAGACACTGCAGCCTTAATGGAAATTTAAAAGTCAATGAGACAGACACAAAAAAGAGACATGATCCAGGATGAGCTCAGTTCAATGAATAAATTCAAACCATTTAGTGGATGTTTGGAAAGATCAGAAGGGCACCTTTGCTTGCAGCATTTTAACAAGCCCCCATGAATTAGCAAGAGGCCTGAAAAATGAGTGGCAGTGGTGGGGAGTAATTCAGTTGTGATCACTTGAGGGTGATGAATGAGGAAGTGACATAGTCTGTGCAAAGACAAGTCATCTTTTCTAAAACAATTGTACTTAGCCCTCATGTCTGGAGATTTATATTGCAGTGGTGGCAATTCTGGTAATTAATGAAACAATCCTAGGTTTTGTGGGGGAATGCTAGAAACACGAGGCTGAAGAAGAAGCCATGTGAAGACCCAAAGAGATTTTCTCAAAAGGCTGAAATATTCCTGGACACTGGACGTTGCTGCACAAGGTTGATAAATTTGTCTTTAGCCTGGGAGATTGAACATGGTTTAAAAGGGCTGGGAAAAAAAAATTACTTCAAGGCACATTTTAAGGTAGATGGAGGATGAATTAAGATTAATGAGAGTCTTACAAGTGGGCTGAAGCTAGCACTGCTGATATGAACACTGTGATAAAAGCCAGCAAGACCAGCCTCAGAATATGAATTACTTGCTTTATTTAGTGCCTCTCGTGGCTGTGCCTAAGCCATTGCATATGTGTGAATACATGCATGCACAACTCACACCCATTTTACATTAACCATGCACAGAATCTCAGTGACCATGAGGACAAAAGGAGGAAAACACCCTTGAATCACAAGATGCAAGACTCTTTCTTTCTTTCTTTCTTTCTTTCTTTCTTTCTTTCTTTCCTTTCTTTCTTTCTTTCTTTCTTTCTTTCTTTCTTTCTTTCTTTCTTTCTTTCTT
>JBBMKD010000216.1:53141442-53194120 GCA_037834095.1 Argya squamiceps
TTCTTTCTTTCTTTCTCTTTCTTTCTTTCTTTCTTTCTTTCTTTCTTTCTTTCCTCTTCCCCAAACTGTACAACAAAATGCTGACAGTGTCCTGTTAATAGTTAAATGTGCTGTGAGTTAAATAGACCTATCAAGGCCTTTTTCAAACAGGAAATCTTGTAGGAGTTTAATGACATCTTACAATACAACCATCCTGGCAATATAATCATTAAAATTTGTCAAGTGTAAAAACGGATGACAAAATGTTACCCCAGAGACACTTACCCTATAAATGCAACAATGAAGCTGCTAAATGGTTTTTCTGGATCTTTACTTCTAGAGCTGAAGTCATATTGATTTGGCTTCAACCCCTGAAGGGCATGGGTTCATAGTTTTATGGAGAATGCAAGATTAGAGAGATTCACCTTACATGAGAGATTTCCACGTCCGTTCTGCAAAGTGGTGTAGAGTTATTATAAAGAGAGCAACCAGAAATGACTGAGATTGTCTTGGAAACACAAAGCTTTGTGTTTGCTTTTTTAAAAAAACAAGCTAGAAAGAAGTTGATTCCACACAGAGTAACCACACTGCCAGGCACTGTTCTAAAACTGCATGGATCCAGACAGGAAATTTGTTGCTTGGAGAAATTTCACAGAAGGAAAGATCTTATTGCTGAAAGATCCTGAATGCAGAAGCCATTCATCATGAAACTGAAAGCAAAAAAACCCAACCCATACAAATGTATGTAAATATATTCAGATATTTGTGAACACTAAATCCTTGAGTCCAGTGGGATGTCAGAATATTGGACATTGCCCCTGTGGCCTGCCTGAGGTTGGAAACGTGATCACCCCACGGAGGGCAGCACCCATCAGGTGCAGATTACACCAGAAGGGGAAATGAAATACTGTTTGCTGAAGGTCTTGGTAATGCAGAGTCTGCATGTTCACCTCTGACACCTTGTTAAGTTGCCAGCTCCTCAGAGCACCCACAGGCAGCAAACATTTGTGTCCTCACACAGATGGAGGAGTTGTTTCACATAGCACCTTTAGAAAAATTTATGTAATTACGATACTACCCCCAAAGTAACCAGAACGTGTGGCTGAGGCAAATTCAGAGCCCTGGCAAAAGGAGATGCTTCTGTGTCTTGAATGACAACATTCGACATAATTTCTGGGCAAGAAAACAGGCCTTGGAAGGCAAAGGAACTACTAACTTACTTTTGTGCACAGTTAATACCAGATGGCAGGACTGGATCTGGGACAAGAAAGACTTCTTTGAATAATGGCACACTTCCCTTTATGCCTTTGATGGAGTGCAAAAAGCCATAACTGTAATGTATATTAACATTGATATTGGGTTAAACCCAACACTTGTTGAGTGGCAACTGAACCTAAAGAGATTTTCTGATTAATGGAAGAACTATCCAGCTCTGATCATCTGGAGGCTGGCTGAGCATTGCCATAATGTTCAGCATTTGAATGTGAAATCCTTACAAAATAAATATGTGAGTTTGAATTTCATTATTTTTAGGCAAAATGTTTCTTCAAGCAAAATAGTCTTTGTGAAATTTTTGCTTGCCTCTTCAAAGCAGTAGGAAGGAAGTTCTTACAGGGAGGATGCCTTTCAGTTATATACCTGGTGAAAATTCCCCCTGAGTTCAGTGAAGTTCTGACGTTGGATGCCTTTGCACCATCTCAACAAGTCAAAGGTCAAGCCTTGAGGAGTGGGATTATCAGCTCCACTGTCAGCATTTTTTAAGAAATAGGTATTTCAGTAATGAATTTTAACAGTATTTAAAAAATAAAAGGCTGAGAAATTCCACTGTCCTGCAGTGTGCTCCCTACTTAAAAGTTCAGTGACCAGTAAGGGAATAAAGATGAACTCCGCAGCCATGTAAGGCATCATTTTAGCCATCAGGTAATTTGAAAAGAGCCCTTACATGCTCATATTTTAGAGTAATTCTACGTATATAAATCTAATTTTTAGACCAGCTTGCCTTTAAAAAGGAAGCTGGCATCTGAGACATGCTTTTACTTGTTTTGAAATAGATTTTTCTCTAATTTATGAAATTAAGGTAAAACCATTTGTATGTAGAGCCCAACTCAATTAGCTCTCTCAAATGCCAATTTTCCACTTGATCTAAGCTACACTCTGAGGTTAGATTTGCAGAGCTCTCCAGCACCATAATAATACACCTACTTCGACATAATTCCTTTTAGATTTTATTACTTTTTCTTTCAGCCATTAGCAAATGCTTTTTCTTAGCTAAATCCTGTTTCTTCCTTCTTCAGCTTCTTCAAGCCCCTTTATTTTGGTCCTCTTTGGTATTTCTGACACCTCCTAGTGAAGTGTCCAATTGGAAGTTTAATTAATACATCTTCTACTTTCTTATTTCACTTGAGTAATGAAAATACTAAATGAACTCAGAACCAGTATTTTGGTACCCCAGGGCCTTTCACTGGCCAAGTCTGACTTCATAGACTATTGTGCCTGTGGTGCTTTGTTTCAGTACCTTAAACAGTTTTTTGACCTTGTAACAAAATATGTATTTATGTCATATTTTAACCCCCCGGTAAAACCACCTTTGACTTTGGTTTTTAGCCCAGATCTGCCACTCCAGTATGTGGACTGGGATGAATTGCATCCACAAACACAGAGCAGAGGATACCTTGGGTGAGAGGAAATGTCCAACAAACACAAAACTGGCAGGGGCAGACACCACCTCAGTCCCCCCAACTGCAGGTGGGTCCAAGGAGGGAGAGTGGAGAGGAACACTTGGCACTTAGTGGATCTCTCTGCTCTGTGTCCTCAACTAAGGCACAAAGTAAGGATAAATTCAACCACAGGTTGCACGTAGCTCTTTTTGGACAGAACAGAGACTCTTTTTCTCATTCCTTAAAATTCCTCTTGAAAATATCATTTCCCCATTGGCTCTAATAAATTGGATTAAATCTTTTGCACTGGTATGCTAACAATACAATCAATGGCCAAATACTTTAATGCATAACAATTACCTATTTACTCAGGTATCTACTTGGCCATACAACCACTGCTAGCCAGATATGCTTGGTTTAATAGCCAAGGGCTTCATCCTTTTGCAGGTAATGTCTGTTTTTGGATCTTGTTCAGTTATTCTGTAACCTGAACTGACAAATGGAAGTTAATAGCAGTGGAGGCTGACAGAACAATGCATCTTCTTTACACTCTGGTAAGTATACATACCTGTGAAATGCAGTGCCAGAGGACTGCCTTTGGAGCCTTCATTTTGGGAGGGACTTGCCTCACGTAGGCTGATCTGCCTTGAGAGGGTGATAAATCCAACCTGCCTCAATAAACCAATTGAGATGGGAGCAAAGACCTCCTTATAGTGCTGATCTCCTTCCATTGACCAGAAGTGTCATTTTGAGCCAGTTGATGCTGAGAGAGAAGAATTTCCCAGTTGTAGTGCAGTTTCCAGCTCTTTCTAGATGAGCAATTGCACAAGGAATTTCTAGATTACTAATTTCCCAGTTTGTAAATGCTTAATCTTGGCTCTTTCTTAAAGCTGCTTCTCCACTTTATTTATCAAAGAAAGTTTAAGACACCTCTAACAACAGACTAGGGCTTTGAAGGTTCAGAGATTTCCCCTACAAGTATCAGTGCCTCAGAAAGAAGCAACAGAAAGGTCAGGGGCATTGCCTTGCAGAAGCGCCTGAAAGTGACTACAAATAAATTATTTTGCCAGATTCTCTCACAAACAAACATATGCACAGCAGTGGCTCAAACACAAATGCCAGGAAATCACATGAATTTCATGTTCTCCCTGAAAAGGGGATATTATAACCCTGCTATACTGCTTTTTCTTCCCAAGATCCTCAGCACACAAAGCTCTGTGCCTCAGAAGCTGGGCTAGGGGTGGATGAAGCCTGGAATGCTGTGTGGTATTCATTTTGCACACTCCTGTACAGCTCTGCATTTCTCTGATTTGCATTCCCCTGTGAAGCAGCCAAATGAATAAACATTGAAGACAGAGCCTGATCACACTGAAAGGACAACATTCTTGCTAAAAGCTCTCTCTTTTGTAAATCAGTGTGATAATATCCTTTAAAAGCTACTTCCAACTGTCATCTCTCCTGATTTGGCTCTCTGGGAGTGGGAAGTATTGGGGAGATTAATGACAGATTTAACAGCAGAAAGGTACCCCTTATTTCGATCTGGTACAGATAATGCCCTCTAATGCTTTGTCCATGCTGTGAAATCAGACAAGAAGCCATCTCAGTGCTTTTATTTGCTCAGGTGAAGCACTGGGTAACTGTGAATTTCTGGATTATTGTGGGGGGTGGAGGAGAGGTGACATTCTGGTTGACAGAAAGTCAGTGGTATCAGGGAAAAGGAGATCAGCTCCAGCAGGCTCTCCACCACTTTGTCCCAGCCAGCAGGGAGAAGCCTGGGCTCACCTCTCCAGCCCAGCACTGAGAGCCAGAGCCTTCCTCCCCCTCAGTCCTTGTGGAGGAGCTGTCCAGGAGATGCTCATATCATCTCAGCTGCACAGAGGCACCTTGCTGCTTTCCTAGGGCTCCAGCTTCACAAACCATTATAGCAATAGTAGTCCTTACAGGATCATTTCTAAATGAGTTGTGAAAATAGATTGGGTATATTCAGTTCAGGCAAAAAGCGTTTTTTGATAGGCTTTGGGCAAACAATCTGTTCCTTTGATACATCTTACTGCTGAGTTTCAAAGAAACCAAATTGATGAAGCTGTGAGGAAAGTGATTTGTTAAAAATAAAGTCTTTTTCTTTGGAGATTCAAGTTGAAAGAACATCTTTGTGTACTGTGCCTAATCAGAACCTTTGAACACTATCAAGCATGCCCCATTAGGGCTGCCAGCCTTCCAAAACAAATTACTTACAGCAATCCCTTGCCTGATGTATGCAGTAAAAGACAATAGTGCAGCTCAACAGCACTGTCATTGCATGAGATTCATAGCATGCAGCTGAGAAAACTTCAATTTATACTTTATATCACAAAGTGGCCATAAAGCTCACTTCAAGAAGAGGAATATTAAAACCATCAGACTTGCTTAACATAACTGGTCAGGTTTTCAGGGCGTGCAGCCTCTGTTGACTTTAGCAGAGCTGTGCCGATTTACACCTGGTGAGAATCTGACCTTCCCCTTCTCTTCAGAGTTTGGAACCTTCTAAAACAAACCTTATCTCAAGAGCCTGTGAAAAGACTAAGCAGCAGTGAAAGCAATAATTGTCCCTTTATTCTCATGCAATGCCATTGATTACATTTATTAAGTTGTTTTAGTGAAATTCCTCAACAGAATTATCCTGCTGAAAATAACATGCTAACTCCATCCTTCACTTCAATTTTCAATGTTCATCACTGCATGTAGTAACTCGTTCCTTAAACAATTATTTTCTTTAGACCCTGAGCATGGTCTTGTTTAATCCATTCTGTGACTAGCTATTTGGATTGTCACAAGGACTTCATAATATCATTAAAACATTCAACTGGATCATAAAATAATTCTGAAGCAAATGAAGCACATTAACTGAAATTATTCAGTAACTTGCAACTGTGGAAATCTAGTAAGGGGACTCTGTATTTTATGATAATTGGAATATAGTAAGCAATCCTCTAAGAAAAAACCTTGCAGTTTCAGGATCACATTTCATAATAACATTTCAGCAATGTCATATGCCTTACAGAAAAGAAAAGGAATGATGCCTGGTGTATGAATTATGATAGGCACAAATCTAGCCAGCAAACCAGGTCTTATACTAATCTCAGCCCAAGGATCTGGAGAGACCAACAGAATATTCACAGGAACAAGGAATTGAGCCCAAAGAAGTGCTGCTGAGACCTTGAAGAAGTGGCTTGGCAGCTCTGGTGAGGCCAAGGAGAGTGGAGGTCTCAGGATGCTGCTCAGCCTCTTGTACTTGAAAATTAAAGCTTTCCTTCTCCAGGTGTTTTGGAAGAGACTTAAGTTTAAGCAAGAGAGTTATTCCAGATACTTAGGTGAGATTCCTCCCATCCTTCAAGCTTGGCTTCTGCTTACAGATCAGACTTTTATAGAGTTTGGATCCTGAATTTAGACTGAATGCGTCTCACTTCTGAAAAGGTCTTTATTCAGACAAGAAACAACTTTCCTTGCTCTTTGAAGAGGGAATTAAAGTATACTTGAATCAAATACTCCTCAATATCTGTAGCCTTCAATAGTCCATCTATTGAAGTGGCCTGATCAGCTCTTGTATCTTGTATGTAGGCACCTCTACAGCAAACTGCCCAGCTTTGTTGGTATTGCTCAGCATCCCTGGCAAAAAAGAGTTTCATCTGCCTTGAAGGGAGTTGCCTTCAGCAACGTTTCCATACTTCTGAAAATCAGCAAACAAAACAATCCTTCAGGCAACATTTTTCAAAACCCTTGCCTTTGGCCTAATTTGAGTATTGTCAAAATCAAAGAAGTCTTGCCACCAACGTCACTCTGGTAAAAGCCACAATCCAACCCTTTTTAAAATGACAGACCCTGATACTCATCCTTTGCACAATATCTTTGCAAATATTCTTACTTTTTTTAGGGGAGAACAATCTTTTTTTTCTCTCCCCTTTGAAAGAATGACAGGGTATTTATAATAAAGTTTGCTGTCATAAGTTAATTGAAGCAATAAGACTTTACAATCTTTTTATCTTTGTACTGGCCTCTAAAGCATTGCCTATTTTTCTCTTTTCTTAAAAAACTGAAAATATAGCTAGGCTGGATATTGAAATGACAATTCTGTTCTCTGCATGTGCACACTTATATTATTCCTTTATGATGCTTGCACTAGGGAGAAAAGGAGTGGATAGATTGCAAATATTACAAACAGGGCTATCATTTTTGCCATCGTATTTCTGTTACAGGAAAGTGACTTCACTCTTTTGAGAGAGGGCTTTTGAAATTCAGAGAAAGAGCTGTTGTAATTAGGCTGATGGAGATAATAAGATCATTTAGGGCAAAGTCCAAGTGAAAGGGTGGTGCCCTGTGCTCTTTCTGATCTGAGGTGGGAGCCAAGTTTATATAGTGTATAAGGAGGAATTCAGGACTTTTCAGGTTTGAGCATAAATGCTAAAAGTAATCATGGTATGTTCCCTGCCTTCTGACCCTTCTCATTACTCTTGATCTCTGCTGTAAATGCTTTCATTACTTTCAGAGCTACTGCCTAAATTAAAATAGACACTGATGTCTCAGTTCCCACTGCTCTTGAGGACTAAGCCTAATTTTAAAGGGCTGCATACAAAATATTAAGGATGAGATGTAAATATTGATAAAACAATGTTAAGGTACAGAACACATACAAATTTAGGTTGTCTTCCAAACCTCTTTGATGTTCAGGTGACTGACTATAGGAATCAATCTTAGGATTTGAATTCTTACTGCAGCAGGAGAAATGGGAGCAGAAAGCTTTTCAACACAAAGGACTACAGGTAGAAGGATGCTGATGCCTTTAACAGACAAATATATTTGACAAACTGTATTCACTTCTTATTCACATCTCTTAATTCATGAGATAATAAATCTCAGTGATAAAGGCTCCCTCCAAACAACTGAACGATGGGATGGCTATCAATGTTTATCCACACCCCATAAACGTACAAAACTCTTGAATATTGGAAAAGCCAGTTGTGTCTAAATTGGTGGTTGCCTATTCAAGGCATCTCATTTATTACAGTAGACATGATGCATACAAATAAAAGAATGACCAAAGGAGGCTGCTGGGTGGAGAATAGGTGGATAATGAGGTCAGATAAAATGTCTGGGTCTCATTAATCCCGAAGAACTGAGAGAGCTTTCAGTGTCAGTTCAGCAAAGATGGTGAAGTGCTGTGAACAACGAATCCATACTGACAGTCGAGTTTCCTGGTAACCAGACCCTACAGAAATCTGTGTCTCACCTTTGTGAGCAGCTGAGCAAAGCACAGGGGCACTTGGCAGCCCACCTGCAATCAGACGTCAGTTTACTGCACAAACTTGGGCCAGCCTATCACTCCATGTTCCACAAGTGAAACAACACAAACCCTTGAAATGCATGGAGATGCTGCTCTTAAATGGGCAGGGCAAAAACCAACAGTGGAATCCTAATAACAGCATTTATATTAGGATGGAATAGACAGAAGCAAAAATAGCTACAGGTAACACCCTTCCCTCCCAGTGCAGATAACTTTTCCTTTCCTTTAGCAATTGCCACTTTTGAGGACATATTCTACTGATTGTTCTCCCCTTATCTTGCAGAGATCTTTAGCTACCTTTTAGAAATTGCTTGCCTGATATCTCACGTAAGTCTCCATTCTTGTAAATGTAGCATCTTTTTCTTTGTCCCATCCCTTACCAATACAGAAAACAACTGATTTCTACCCTTTCCAGAATAATGTTATTTGTTATGATAAGCTATTACATACTTTTTATTTCCACTATCCCCCTATATGCCTCATATTTCTCTTTTCTTGGTTAAAACCCCCAAGATCTGATTGTTTTCCACAGGGATAATGCTTTTTTATCTGCTTGTCATTTTTGTTATTGGTTTGTGGTGTTGTTTACATGCAGGACACAGACTGAGCTGATGTGATACTGCTAGTGCTCAATATAAACTAACGTCTACTACTCTGCCAGGTTCCCCAGTTTTCTGGTAATTTTCAATTTTGTGATCACCTAAAACCTTCAGATTCCTTACTGCTATAATATCCTCTATGAAACAGTCTCCTAATTTTCCTTTCTAAATACAGCATGTGTATTGAATTTGATCTTATTGATTTCAGGTCATTTATCCAATCTATTGTGATTATTTTGAAGTCTAATCCTGTGTTCTCGTGAGATTTCCAGTAAGGTGTCATCTCCAAATTTTTAATGTGTACTCTCCATCCCATGATCCAAGTAATTAATAAAAATCTTGAATAACATTGGACAGAGGGCAGCTTCTATGGTGTGACCTTCGAGTTTGACAGCAGACTATTAGTAAGTACTACTTGCGTAAGGCTTTTCAAGCATTTGTGTATCATCTTTGTAGTGATTTTTGCCTAGACCATAATATCTCATACACCTGACACCCCTCCTCCCTCCCCAAAAGCACACTATGCAGTATCCACTTCACACAGCTAATTCTGTATTTAATCACTTGGGCTATTGAGGCTGCCCTCTGTTGTCAATGCCTCCGCCCAAGCATGTGAATACAGCTTTTCTTTGTTAACACTTTTTTTGGCTTCTGGTGTTTTTAAGCTTTATCACTGTTGTTCCTAATATTTCTTCTCCTTTAAGATCAGCAGATGGAAAAGATCTTGGCTTTCTGACCTGGTGCTGATTGTTGAATAGGAGATCTGCACATTATTTTATTTTTTTCAACAATAATATTTCCTTTGGTTCCTTTCTTCTTTTCCCAATAATAGATATTCACCTCTCATAAAGTGGTGTAGTTCACAGATATAATTATTTAATTGGCAGAACTCTAAAGCCTTTTCACTGGTGATAAGGCACTGTATGACAGAACTGAAAAAAAGACCCAACCCAAAACATCTGTCAAGAAGATTAAAAAAGTATAATGGTGCCACTGATTTTCTTAATCACCATGTTATTACTGACCTCCTGTATATGTTCAGTCAGTCCTTGGTCTCATCCAGAAGAGTTTGGAGCATGACCTACGCCAGAAGATATTTTGGAATCACATCATGAACACTGCTTTCATCTCACAGCCTCAGGGGGAGGTTTCCCAGCTTTTATGTCACAGGAGAAATTTCTAACAAATCTCCAAGAAAGCAGGAGATTTTCTGATTTCCTCTGTCAAAGGGCCACACCAGAGCCTGAAACACTTTCACACACCACTCAGAAGACTACTGGAGCTGGAGTGAGTTTGTGGCTGCCCATTCCACATGCTTTCACTTAAGGTTTCATTAGAAGTGCTTGTCAAAAGCATGATTCATGGGTTTTGTGAAATCCCAGGTGCCATCAGCTGGGCATGGCTGCTGAGTGCTCCACAGAGCAGAGCAGGACTTGGCAGGACCCCATCACCCAGCAGGGGATTGCTGAGGTGCAGGGCTGTAAGAAACAGGAGAGGCACATTGATTTGCAGCAGCTGGAGACCAGCCTTGAATCCTAAACCAACTCTTTAGTGTTCACCCGAGGTCTGGCTCACACTCAGGTGCAGCAATGGGCAGCATATGTGCAGGACACAGGGAAACACTCTGCCATGGATCTGTTGCTCCAACCAGTCACGAGTGAACAGCTACGCATTCCCCACATGGCTGTCTCCACTGCCCTTGTGGGAATCAGCCTGGCAGGGACACAAGGTCAGCCACATCTCACCTGTGACAAGCCAGATCTTCACTTCAAGCCCTGGGAGGTATTTGTTTAACTTAGGGTGAGCTAGAAGTATCCTCCCAGGGGCCTTTGCACTTATGTTAATGAATCTAAATTCTGTTCCCCTATTGGTTGTCTATGTTCCATATTTGGTAATATTTCTGGAACCATCCACCCCCAAGTCTATATATGGTCAGTTCTCCTTTGTTTCTTGTCTTTGAAGTTTTGTTCTTACACCGTGCATGGCTTTTGGGCATTTTTATTTTCTCATTAAAGTAAATTTTCTTTTTCAGGGCACTCCATCGTATCCGCTCTTTTCTCTGTGCTGCATCTGCCCTGAAATCAGGGAACCCTCAAGACTTGTCACAGCCACCCTCACTCACTGTGACATGCCCTCTCATTGCTGGTGCCAAGGATGTGCAGAATGGACAGAGGTACTATAGCTGAAACAGGTTCCTCAACATATTCATGCTCACAAAACATAAACACTTGTAAAATGCAGGCACCGTCAGCGTGTGCACTTCTGCTGCTGCGTGCCTTGGGAGAGGCTGGGAATGTTAATTGGTTCTGGTCTGAATCGGCTTCCTGGTTCAGGGCACTCTTATAAAAGGGTTTTCAGCTACACATTCAGTGCCAAGAGTAGCAGATGGTGGTAGGATAGTAAATTACATTAAGGAATACTTGTACAGTTTCTTTACCACTTTTATAGTTGAAAAACAAACAAGCGAGTTGCTTAGGGTAAAGGCAGATGCAGCGTCATGTATGTCTACCACCCTAATAGTTTTATGGAATTATCTCAGAGAATAAAGAAGCAGGTTTAATAACCATGGAAATGAGCTGAATAATCCCTGAGCGATCATCATTTCTAGTTTAGAAGTTTATGTTCCTCTGTTACTAAGATTTGTGTTTGCAGTTTTGAATATTTACACAATCACATACTGATTTTTTTTCCAAAATTTTTTCCTCTTATTTACAAAAACATTTCTGCAAACAACTTCCTAGCCAACTGTATGCAGTAAGTGGCACCACTGGGTATTATTGCCACCTGGTTGTCATGATGAATCGAATCCCTTCCTATTTAAAACAGTATTTAAACAGTCTTCTACACAGCTTGTTTTCCAGCTCTGCCTCCTTTGTTATCCAGTCTCTGCACCTTCTTTGATACACCTTTCAGATATCACATGTCATGGGATTGTAGAATAATCCAGATTGGAAAGGACTCCAATCCTACATCTTGCTTAAATCAGAGTCAGATCTGAGATCAGACCAGGTTGCTCAGTCCAAACAGGTCTTGAAAGCCTCAACAGATTGAGGAGTCACAGCCTCTTTGGGCAAAAAGCTCCACCATTTCACTCTTGCAATTCTGAATATAATATGCAGTGGAAAAGACCTCTGGTTTGAATTCAACTCTATATGCAATGTGATTCTATACTCTGCTTAGCATGCTGCAAATAAAAATGCTGCAATACATTCCAGCTACAATTTAGCAGAAAAAAAAAATCTAGTTGAGTAATAGATTTTTTTTCCCCAGTTATTTGTATTGTGCATAATAAAGCATGTGAGTGAACAGATGTGCATATACATGAATGTTCCTCAAGTGGTTCTTTATTTGTGATAGACGAAGAGACTCAGAAGAATTTCTATAGGTTTGGGATTTACTTTCTGTTCTGCCAGGGTAAGATCCAAATCAGTTTCCATTTTTGAGGGGCCAGATATCTGATCCATTAACCAGTACTCTGACGGTTCTGCAGCTGGCTTGGGAAAAGTAACCTGTCAGAGAAAAAGGGCCTTTAATTTGAAAATGAAGTTATCAACATAACACAAGAAACAGCTTTGTACAATGAAGTGCATGAGATAACCATGTAAATAAAAAGCCAGAAGTGTGAAACCACATATTTTTCCTATCCTGTTTTGGTGAAATAAGGTTAATTTTTCTCTTTTGTTTTGCTTTCCTCTTATTTTTAACAGAAAGGTAGGAAAACTGCCTGGGCATTTAAATTCCACCTCCTAAAATGATGTTACAAAAAAGCAAGAGGATTTATGACAGAAGCACCACCTTTGTTTGTATTCCCTGGGATTTTGAGTGTAAGAGTTAGGTATCTGTCTTTTGACCTGGGAGCACATTATTCAGTTACAGGGAGAGGGGCTGGTCATTCCTGGAACCATAAATCACAGATGTCTGGCAGAACAACCATGCGCATGATCTGGGTGTGCACTGTCGGTGTCCCTGTCACAAATGGACCAGCTCGGAGCTGGCAGTAATTTACATCAAATGGTTTCAGGTTTACAATAAATATGTGCATGAAAGCTCCAAGTTCAGGAAGAGATCACCTCTACTGGGAAGACTTGTCCTGCTTCAGGACAATGATTTTTGAAAAAGGAGGCAAGCAGATTTTTAAAGAGCAAATATTCGCATTTCAAGAAACTTCTGATGAGTTTCAAATGGGATGCCGTATTTATATCTATCTATATCTATATCATCTATATCTATATCTATCTATATCTATCATCTCTGTATGTCTCTATCTCTATATATCTATATATCTATATTTCAGGAACAAGACCATCAAACCAGGCTGAGGAGGAAGGTCGCTATACTGGTATGCAGGAACTCTTACAGATGCCAAATATCACATTTCTCCAGGATGGTGAATTATTTGCCCAACACCTCCCTTCCTCTGGAGCTGCTCTGAACCAGATCAAAACTTCACCATTTGTTTTCTAGGTGTAGTATTCAGTGTGGGGGCCAAATGCCCTGGTTTGGAAAGGTGGAACAGCTGGCTGGAGGGTGGAAGGAGGGCTCACCTCAGCTGGAGCAATGCTTTGCTGCTACTGCACTGAATTTTGTGATCCTTTCCTTGTGATCTCCTGGGCAAGCCTGGGGTGCTACCACAGAACAAAGTGCTTCTGCGTAGAAAGCCAAAATGCTTTCCTTTTATTTTCTCTTATGGAAAATGCTTATAATTCCCCCTATCCCCCAAGAGAACATGCCTTTTCCTGGAGCTGGTTTAGTGGCATAACAGAGAAAGGCTTGAAACAAAGGTGACAAACAAGGTTTTGAAGGAATTGGTCACATGTATGAGAGAAGCCTCAGGGGCACTGTAAATGATGCCAGGCTCAGCTGCATCCCAGGGATTATGTTGCCAGCCCAGATTTGATGCTTTTACATCCCCTGATTCCCTCATCCCAGAGGGGGACAGGTATGGTATGGGGACAGAGGGTCTGGTTTCATCCTTCTGCTTCCAGAGGAGTCCTGATGTAAAGAGAAATTTCCTGGTGGCTCTTGCTGGGTTTGCCAAAGCAAAGGGCATAGGACAGTGCCAGAGACTGGCTTACTGAGTCACACACTCTTTCCAAGAGCAATCCTCTTCCATAGAAGGGTTACTTTGATAGCATATTTTTCTTATTTTCTGTGATGAGCTCTGTTGTTCCTATAAGTTCCTTTCCTTTACATGAATGTTAAGTATTTGGACAGGAGGATTCCCATTTATTACCATGAATAATGATCTTTCCTAATTATATTTAATTCTTTATATCCTTTTCCCTTCTCAATATTCTCACCTGCTTCAAAAGCAGAGCAGAGCTACTGTCTTCCAAGAATTCTGGGGTTTTTTTCAGAATTAGTGCTCCCAGGAAGTAAAAAAACCAAAACACCTAACCATTATTATTATTATTATTATTATTATTATTATTATTATTATTATTATTATTTTCTAAGGGTTTTTAAAATTTATTTTAAGATTTTCTATACTGGCCAATGTTTGCAATAAATACAGTGCATGGCCAGTGCTCAGTCTGCAAAGGGGTATTGTTGATTCTGACCTTATACGAGATCTGGGAATATTAGGATACCATTTTCTGGTAAAACAGTAATTTAGTTACTCAGGAAAATGTTGGTAAACAGCTGTCCCTGCACTTAAGGCACCTAGCGAAAGCACATCCTTCACATCCTGTACCTGGATAACTGTTAAAGTTTCAAGTTACTTAAATATACAAAGAAAAGCTGTTAATGAAGCACGGGAAAGGTGTGTTTGATTCAGAACTGAATCAGTGCTTCATCTTGAGTTTCCTTAAAAAAAAAAAAAGACAATGCAAAACAAAACAGAACAACCACAGTCACAAAAACAAAAAACAAAAACAAAAACAAACAAAAAACAAGCAAAAACCCCCCAAATCCATACAAACTCAAAAAACCCCCAAACAAACAAACAAAGAAAAAAAAAACACACACACACACACACACACACACAAAAATCCCCTACAAAAACCCCAGAACACACACAAAAACAACAAGAAAAAGCCAAACAAAAACGCGTGCAGCGCAATTTCCTTCCTTCAGATGAAAAGGTAACTATGGTGACTGGGGACAAAGATCAGACGTTACCATTTCTGAGGCAGAGCAGCACATCCACCCTGCAATGCTGTTTGTAGAGGGGGCGAGGGGTGTCAGGAGACCTTTCACGGCCAGCCGAGGCGCGGTGCAGAACATCCCGCAGAGCCCTGCAGCAGCGCCCCGGGGCTGGCAGCTCCTGTCTGGCACCATCTGGGAGCTCCAGCCCCTCTCTCCTGCACCTCCAACTCACCCTTTGATTCCCCATCCCCTGGCCTGAGACAGTGAGAACGCCACATTTTGGGGCAATGGTTTTGTGTTTGCTCAAGCATGAGGTTGCTCCGTCCTCTCTGTGCCACGAGTTAACACGTCGTCTGATTCTTCTAATACATATTTTATGACCTGGCTACTGTGTTTTAATCGGCTGAGCAGCAGCTTAAGCACTTGAGCAGGTGGTCTGGTAGCTTTATAAATACAATTATGATGACTAAAAGCCACACTACACTTGGCACTGTTCTTCAGATTTTCCCCAGAAGTCTGGGACTGGCTTGCCCTGGTGGCAGAGCCAACCTTGCAATCTCCCTGTCCACCTTCCAAGTTTGGCAGCCAGAATTCACCCCTGCATATCTGGTATTCCTATAGGGGGAAAAACTGGTGGCTGATTTTACATTAAATCCAACAAAATCTATGCAAACTATGCCCAAAAGGTTTTCCAGCTTGGGCTGACAAGAATGTCATAATAAGAATGCAGATGTGAACTAGAAAAAGACTGGAAATTAAGCTCACCATAGATAACTCTGTGCTAAATCCCATTTTTGGTCAATAAAGTGCTTTTTTAGCTGTGAGATCCTCAAGTTATTACTGTTATTGACATGGAAAAATAAATCATATTGTGGCTGGTACTACTGCTCCAGTGATAACTCACAGGTTTCAGTGGGTCTCAGTGATGCCTTTACATCATACAGTGTGTTGTTACTTTATTTAGAGCTTGCAGATATCCATCAACTTACTCAGTTTGCCTAGTCAGCAAAGCCCTCAGATAGCATGCTTAAAGTTAGAAACATTTATGTCCCCTTGAGGTAGCATACTTGGCTTTATGATTATTTCAATGTTTGTGATCTCTACATAGATCTGTTTCTCTTTCATATGATAAACAAATGAGGTCTTTGGTATGTATTGAACTAGAATTCTATCAGGGACCAGCTGCAATTTTGGTGTTTGCTTCACTTGGTATTTGCCTCACTTGGTACTTGTTTCACTTGGTATTTGCTTCACAAGTTCTTTAGGGTGTCTTCTTCTAGGAAAAAAATTATAGACCAAGATATTTTTGCAAAGAGAAATAGAAAACACTTTGAAGTTGAAATAAATTTTATTATGAAGACCTCAAATGTTCTAGAATATGTCTGAATTGAAAAATTAAAATTAAGCTCATTTGTTGTTGTTGTTTTCCCAGAATGAAATGGTGAAGTTTTTCTAAAAGAAAACTCCATTACAGTGACACGAGTCTCAGATATCCATGACAACTCCAGACACTGGCATGTGTGAAGGTTGTTTTGCTGCCTCGTCTGTAAGCACAGAGGATCAAATTCAGATGTTGAAAAATTTGTATAGATTTCAAGAAAGCTGAGAGAATTTATACTGCCAAAGGGTCCAAATATTACTTTATTTTGTTAGGGCAACCATAGTGGTAACTGAACAAGCCCCACCCCAAACTCATCACTGCAATGACATAACTTGTCACTTGACTCACCCAGCACAGGTGTGTATAGCCAGAACTCTGCAGGAAGTATCCTGCAAGGGATATGTAAAATAAAAGCTGAAGGTTTCAAACAAACAGATGTAGGAAGAATAAATAAATAAATAAATAGCCCTAAAAGGAAAAATACAACCCCCCTGAGGAGTCCCAGCAGATCATATCAGGATGGAACAGGCACAAGCCATCAGTGTTTGCAAGACACAGCCCAACACGCTGCAGCCAGAGCCTGAGCAGGGAGGGCATTTACATCAGAATGCAAACCTCATTTCTGCCGCCTCCCGGCCCGGTGCATTCTGATGCACAGACACGATTGAGTTATCGGCCACATGCTGATATGGCAGAGAAAATTCATTGCAAAAGACCCTCTGGCCACCCACCTCATTTCTATGCCCTGTTTGGGGAGGCTCAGGTCTGAGCCCAGGCTGCTGGCAGGGATAGGACGCCCATGGCACAGCAGAGATTCTCCCAGGCAGGATAAGTTCAGGATTTGCCCAGACTTACAGCTCAATCAAATCCAGCTCGAGAGGACCACACTCGGGAGAGCTTTCGGGCTTGAAGTATTAAGAAAAAGTTTACATAGCCACCGGCTGTTTCCTTAGCCAAAGATGCCTTTCTGAGTGAAAAGATGATGTTCCCAGCTGCCCCATCAGTGGATGCTCCACCAAAACACGCAGCGTCCGGAAACCAAGCCAGTCCAAGAAGCAGCACGACCGCAAGTAAAATTGCTCAACAAAGTCTGTGGGTTTGTCACCTGTGAGAACTGAGAGAAAAGCTCCCCGTACAGCAATAATTACTCCACAAAGAAGTGACAATAATGCACAGATTTGCTGCCCTTCTCTAGCCGACAGTTTCACCTCGAGCTTTCATGTAGGAATTTACTTAATCTTTTGTTGATAACACGACAACAAACAAATCCGTCATTAGCATAATAACACCATGATTACACACCTAATCAGTCTTTAGACTTATCATCCTTTAAGTAACCTTTCCTACTAGGCAAATGAGAATTTGGAAACGTTAACTTATACTAAGCTTGCTTGCACTGTGCTAATATTTCATTCCAAATTAGCAGCACAGCGTTTTCCCCTGCAGAAACCTGTTTAATAAAACATTGAATTTTTAATGTTTTTGACTGCCGGAGATAGTACCATGTGCTCTCCTAAAGATTAAAACTCCTTTGACTCCTCTTTATTTCACCATTGCTGAAGTACATTATTGGCATTGTGATCACCCTTTCTGCCTGGATCATGCAGGACCCAGTGAAACACTGCTGCTGCTTTCTGAGACCTTGATTTTACACAAAGCACTGCTACTTTAGAGCCAAGATGTATAAACTTAATAAAGATTTTATCCTAAGTGATTCATTTAGGATAGCAAAAGTGCCAACATCTGTAATCTGCCTGAGAACTTTTGGAACAATGACTGAATTGCAGAGATTTCATACATGGGCATAAATGAAGTTTAAAAGTTCCTTTTTTGTACTCTGATTTGAAGCCTTAATGAGTGTGATTTGTGGGCTGAGCTCATAGCTTGGAAGGTCTGTTTGTGACTTGGCTGGCGATGTGGTGATACAAGTTACACAGCGTTGACAAGTTAAGGCCAAAGTAATTTTAATGTGGGAGAGGGGTTGCTTCACTCCTCTTAACCTTCATTGTGTTTTCCTGAGTTCAAGTCTTGGCCAGACTGGTAGCCACAGAAGATGAGAATAACACAGTTGTACCCCAAAGGCTCCTGCATTCCTTCTGTCTGCAAATCCTTGCACTTACATGTGCAGGCAAAGCTGAATTCCCATGCCAGTAGGCACATACACACACAGACCTGCTCTGCACACTCTCTTGTGGGTTTTCATACATCAGACATTTTTGCCTTCTTAGAAATGCCAGCCTATGTGGTCATTTATCAGCAGCCTGCACAAGTCGAAGCCTTCAAGTCAGCTGCAGAGAGAGCAAGTATAAGCACCTAGATCAAACAGAAAATCTGGTTTTCCACACATGGAGATTTCATGAAAAAAAAAAAGAAAGCAATATCAAACTAGGGAGAATATTGGGCAGAAAATAATTGTGTCCTTAGGAAGAACACTCCTGGAACAAATGGCTCCTCCAGGACACATGGATTAGAGAGAACTTTGTAATAAAGAACATGGAAGTGCAAGGGTCTACTGGGGTCAACTCTTTCAATCTCTTTCTCTTCCAGACATCCAAGGCATGAACATCCAAAGCAGATGGGACTGTAAACCATACCCTCCAGACACAGAGACTGCATTGCTATCAGCATTTGGTAACACATTTAAGACCAATGCCAAGGAACAGACCATGCCAGAGAAGGTTTATTTGTCATTGCTGTATTTTTTTTACATCCTAAAAATCAGATACTTTTTCTATAGCAACAATCTTGGAAGCTTTCAGGGTACTGTTTCTGAGGGCATGTTAAAACTTGGTAGTTCTATTCATCTCCATTATAGATGTTGTGGGTTGGCCCTGGCAGGACAGCAGGTGCCCACCAAAGCTGCTCTGTCACTCCCTTCCCCAGTTGGACAGGGGAGAAAAAATACAAAGAAAGGTTCGTGGATCATGACAAGGTCAAGGGCAAAAGAGGCACAACTTGTGGAAAAATAAATTTATAACCAATCAAATCAGAGTAGGATAGTGAGAAATTCTTAAAACACTTAAATTCTCAAAACATTTAAATTCTCAAAACAAATTCTTCAGGAACAGGGTTCTGCTCCAGTGGAGATTCCTGCAGGTTTGCAAGCCCTGATAGCAAATCTACTCCAGAGTGGTTCTCTGTCCGTGGAGCCACAGGTCCTGTCAGGAGCCTGCTCCAGTGCAGGCTTCCCAGAGGGTCACAGACTCTTATGGGCCTTCACCTGCTTCAGAACTAAGTCCTTCAGGGCCTGCAGGTGGATATCTGCTCCATCATGGACTCTATGTGCTGCCTCAGCATTGTCTGCACCAGGGGCTGCAGGGGAATCTCTGTGCCTGGAGCACCTCCTCCTTCTGCAATGACCTTGGGGTCTGCAGGGCTGTTTTTTACTCACTCTTCTCTCCAACCTCTGTTGCTTTTGTGCAGCTTTTTCACCACTTCTGAAATACATGATCTAAGTGGCACTACCACCCTACCACCCTCACTGATGGGCTCGGCCTTGGCCAGCAGTGGGTCCATCTTGCAGCTGGCAGGCATTGGTTCCTTGGGATTTGGGAGAAGCTTCCAACAGTTTCTTACAGAGGCCATCCTTGCAGTCTCTTCACAACTGAAACCTCACCATGGAAACTCAATGCAATGTGGAATAGCACAAAAAAAAATCACTATTGGAGCTAATAAAAGAATAAGATGCTCAGTTACAAAATATTACAATAACAGTCCAAAGAAAGTATGTCCAGCTGGCACCTTTTTGGCAGGATTTATTCAATATCATGAACCCAGATGGTCTCTGGCTCTCAAAAGATTTGAAGGACTCCTAATAACCTTAACAACACCCACTAGGTTTCTCAGAGTGTGCCTCATACGTGATTCATCCGACTCACAGTCTTGGCACGCTGGTCAAGATCTGGATTTGAAACATGCCAAGGTTTAGGGGTTAAGAGGATCTGTGGTTCTGCTTTGAGCTATTTGAGACGTGAGAGATTAATTGCATAATGCAGAGCTGAGCTGGATTCCAAGTCTTACAAACATGCTGCTTCCAGGGCTTTGTGTCAGACTTTGTAGCGCTGGGAAGTGTGAGAGGCAGGAGAGAAAATACCATATCAAGCTGGCTTATTGTATAGCATGATGTAAAGCACTGACAAACTACAGTGATTAAATACCCTCCTGAACTTAGGGTATGAAAGGATATTGGTCTTCCCAGAGACCAGGCAATTCACTAAATCATGGTGCATCTCTCTAAACTGAAATATAAGCTTGCATATATATTTCAGAGAGCAACCACATGTAGCTGTGGTTTTCCAGGCTAACAGGCTTTTTGGTGCATAAATTCCTTCTGTTGATGATTTGGGATTTGTACAGCAGTTTTCTAAAAGGAAATGCTCTTTCTCATGTGGACATATGGAAGTGAAGGTATCATATACTGGTATTTCATTGCCAGGTACCATTAAAAAGAATGGCTGGATCTCAATAGACACAGCCCAGCATGTGCCTGAATTTCTGGTACAATAAAGCCAAGCCCTGATGAATCTCAGTAATCCACACTTGCAAGTGTGACTTGATTTTCCTCTCTGCCTTCAGTAATGAAGAAGAAGTGAAGAGCAATACAGTGAGCAATACCAGGCAAAGGAGAGAAAGTAGGGAAATCAGGGACTTTCATGATTTGTTTTTCTCCATATGAAACTGCAAAATTCCTGGACTTTGAACCTTTTTGACTTCTCTTTCTGACACTCTTGCCTCCATGAAAACCAATGGTGAAGCATTTATTGATTCAAGATGAGATTTCAAACTCTCTATTTGCCCACTCCTTCTTTTCCTTGTCCTCAGCCTTTTCCAGTGCTCTGGCTCCTGAGAAAACTCAACAAGTCTGTTCGGATCATCCCGCCAACAAAATAATCAACATAGCAGACACCTGAAGAGTAGAGGCCAAAGAACAGCCTTGATTTTTTTTCCCTTGAGGAAAAAAATTAAATCTTTTCTATATTAAAGGGTGTGGAGATTTTTTCCTTTTTTTGAAAATTACTTGGAGGTGAATCTGCATATATCGTTGCTGAGGGATGTTTTGGGGACTCAGCCTGCTGACCTTCCAAAAGACTATTTATAAAATACCCTCAATAATTTTACGGATGAATTAATATCTTTTATTATATTGTCTAGTGCAGTAAGACCCACCTGCAGTATCTGAAGAGATAATTTTCTATTATCTGCCAGAAGCCTTTTAATAAAGGAGAAAAAGAGCGCTGCACAGTTGTTTTATTGGCTGAGGTTCATCCTGCAAACACAGAAAAGTACCACCTAGGGCTCTGACAAACAAGCATCTTTGAAGCACTGTGGTATTGAAGCAGGCCCTGTGGTAGCTCAATACCCTTTCCTGATAATTTTTATTTTACATCATGCTTCAGAAGGCGGTACAACAGGTTTATCCCCTTCTTTTTCTCTATTTCTTGTTGGGAATAAGGATGGAATCAGATCACTTGAGTGTGCTGCTGCAATAAAACATTAGAAATATTATCTGCATTCAGTCCTGTTTGCCTTCTTCCTTTCTTTCTGGAAAGGAATTAAGTAATTACTGTGCAGTGGGTGCCTCCCAGTATCGCAGCTCACACTTCCAGATGTAAATCAGCACAGTGGGGAAGAGTACAAGTCAGCAGGAAGGAAGAAAGGGAAGATAGCACTCTGGCAGCAGAGGCCAAGGTTTTAATTGGAATAAATACTTGAAAATTCACTCTATTTGAAAATTTAATGTGCATTTTAGAACAAAGCTCAAGGGACACATTCTTGCTGGACCTCCCACTAACTTCAGGAGGGCTCAGCTTACCTCCATACTGTTTGGATATATCTGGCCCCATCAATGGGCTGGGAAAACCTTTTACAGTCCATCCCATACAGCCTCTGGACACAGGCAAACTGCCTTTGAAGCCCTCTTGCAAGACTTATTTCTCTAATAAAGACTTTTTTAACCTTTGTATGCTCAGTTTCTGGATCCCTGCAGTAACAGGAAACAATATTCAGAATATGTGCATGTCTGCTACCAGTAGCCTTGCTTTTCTGAATTATCTTTCTTTTACACTTAGGAACAGCCCATGGACCACATTGAAACCACTGGGGTAGGGTAATAAAGGGCAATAGTTTCAGTATCTGTGTCCCAGTCCTTCCTGTGCACTGCCTGCACTTCTCTGGGGATGCCAGATGGCTCCTGATGGAAGCTTCACAGGCTGAAAGAAAATTTGGTGGTCTCTGGTGCTTCCTCCCATACCACCACCCATTATAAGACACTTTGTAGTACTAATGCTTGGGCTGGGTTTTGGCCAGAACTCTCAGTGCCCAGGAGGCTTCACTACCGTAAGTGCAGCAGTCGGGCTGGGAGCAGGTTCCTGCCCTCATTCCATCCTGGAGCTGATGTTTGTGATAGCAGGAAGGAAATCTTCACCTTGCTGTCTCTCTGCTTGCACATCCCACACTGTAACAAAGCCTTGCTTTCAAGTTCTCTTCCCACTCTTTGGAGGAGAGATGCAAAATTGACTTCATGGCTAAGCTTTACTAAATGAAGTTCCTTTTCATACCTTTTTTCCTCTATTTCTCTTCCTCTTTACATGATTTCTGTGTTTGGGAAGCAACTACAGATTTCCCTAGTGGTTTTTTGCCACATTACTGTAATAATTGCCTAGACTGCTAACTATACCAAAAGCGATCTTATGGAGGTCATTTATTAATTTTTTATGTATGTTAAGTGTATAAATAATGATTTGTAAAATTAGGCAGAAGTTACATTAAATTGAGCAGCGGTTAAATCTTGACACTGTTTATATTTCTCTTCTAAAATAATTAAACTTTCCTTTCCTTTAGAAAGCCATGTACAGACAGTTGTAATATGTTTAATATTTTTATAGCAAGTAATTTAACTCGGAATTTCACTAAATTAATTGCAAAGTGTAAACTTTATTTAAGATTCTCCAAGTGAATGTACAGTTATATGGTAGTAAAGAATTAATACTGTATGTTTTGGAAGGGCATTACCTTGAAATTGTCAGCCAATTTCTCATAATTTTCAATGGTGAATCATTATTTAAATGTTAGGTATTACTCCAACACATTTGTCCACATGCCAAGAGCTGAGAGGCTGTGAATTGCCTTCGTGTCAAACAAGCTGTGATGGATGGGTGTCTTTGGCTTCCAGAGGCAGCAATGCTCAGGAAGAGAATGAAAGGGACAAAAGGAGGTAGAAAGGTGTGAATATTGAAAAGGAAGATTTTCAGACACATACAGAACCTTTACTGAAATTTATACTGAAGGAGGACATCAATATAAAACAAGGCATTGAAGTGTTTCTAGTGAAATGTTGAAACTGTCTATTAATCTGTGCCCCTAAGAGGGCTTTAAGGTTGGTTTGGTTTCGTGACCTTGGTGCACTGGAAAAGACAACCATAGTCTCCCTGTCTTGGCCTGAGCCAGGTGTGAACCCTGAGCAGAGCCCAGGCTGGGAAACCTTCTCGCCAAGCTGCACCAAGTCATTTGTCTCAATCCTTGCCAATGTGGATTCTGGATCATGGAAAAGTACCTGTGTGAAGAGCTGTTCCTTTTGGTGTCAAATACACCATCAGGTTTCCCTAAATATAAGCCTGGGGCTCTGGTATTGAAGGGGACAGAGAAAGGGACAGAAGGGCAGGTAATAGGCTCAGTATCCAGAATTCACACTAGGTCTTTGTGATATCTCATGGGCAACGTTTGGCTCACAGAAATTTGTTTGGGCAATGCAAAGTGTTGAATGTGACAGTGCTGGTGACAGCTGAGGTGATTTTCTTCCTCATGACCCTTAGCCTAGGTTGGCAGCTCCTGGTGTCACGCTTTAGGTGCCAGACCAAACATCTGTAAACAATTATATCCAGTTTAGCCTTAACTCCAGTGACAACTTCAGTCTGACATCCTGCCTTCCCACAGTGACTCAGATAGAGCATCCTCCCTGATTTTCCCTCTCATATTCTTTCAGAGTCTTATTTGACTCTGCTCTAAAAAATATTTCTGCCCCACAGATGTTTGCATTGGCTGGTGATTTGAAATCATCTTTACTTGCAAGTGTCAGAGCCTGAAAGTTCTCTGGATAGAGAAGTGCTCTCTGAAAGCAGATATTATTCCATAGGAGACCTTTGCATCTTCTGAGTTTCCTTTTTCACCTTTGCAATTCCTCAGTCTCTCACATACAGCCAGGAGACTCTGCTGCTTTTCCATGGAAGCCTGGACATGCTCCAAACAGGGAGAGGTTTTCTGCCTATATGTCTTTAAATACAGAGAGCAATAAAAATGTCAAGTTACCAAAGAAAGCCAAGTCCATTTATCAACATGTTTCCCACAGCAAAAGGGTGATGACTCTGAACAGCCTGGAGCTAAGGCTCAAGAACTCCATGCATAGAAGTGTATCCACTGAATAAAACCCTCTATGAAAATTTAATGAGAACACACCCAAAAGCTTTGATGACCAATAATGTTTATTGTCTCATTTAAAGCTTAAGGTGATATCAAACATCTTAAAGTTCATTGGACACCCTGTCAAAGCAGGTTTTATTTGAAAGATAAATGGCTGCCTAGCATACAGAAGATATATTTATTTGTGAGGACACACAATTTTAACCTGAAAATCACTTCATCACAGGGTTAGGCATCTTTTTATTTACCTTCAATTCTGTAACTAAATGCTTGTGGCTATGCAGAGAGATCTGCTGAATAAAATACTCAGTACTTAAAATATACTCAAACTCCTTCTTTCCAAAGATCAGCTGCTAAAGCTGGTTAATGAGAAACTAAAATGGGAAGTGAACACATCTCCTTCCCCATGTTCTGCCACTGCACACAGGATTCTTTCCTTCTTTCCCTCGAGGTTAGTGTGGAGGAAACAACATCATAATTCAAAACAGGTGCAAGCAGTGGTTTAGCAAATTCCTTCCATTTTCAGCTCTCGACAATTGGCCGAGTTTCATATGTGCTAAACTCTCAAATTGTAGGCTTATCAGATGCTGACACTGGTTGTATTTATATACCTGAATACTCAAGAACATCTGCTGCACTGAAATTCATCATTCAAAAGACTTAATTAAAATAATGCTGAATTGGAGACTCAGCATGCATTACCAAAGTGCGTATTTGTTTTGCTACAATCAATTAAGAATGTATTCATGAAAACAACTCTTGCGACGAAATCTGTATGTTTAATCCTTATGCTAATCTCCTCAGAATTTGTTGTACTGTTTCGGAGGCAGTCAATTGAGGACTTTATTTTCTTTAATAAAACTGCATAACATGTTTTCATTAACTCAACAAGAGGTAAATCAGAATTGATGTCTAGTATAAACAGAGAGGAAATCTTGACTGAGGCATCTTGGTAATAAATAGTAACCTATACTTTGAGCTGGCTAAGCATCTTTCCAGTTAGGATATTACTGACTATTAAAAAATGCTCATTAAAGCCTAAGTATTAAAAGATGCTTTGCTGTCCAAGCACACATTGTCTCTGTTATTTACTATCCCTTCATTGATTTAAGAGATTAAGAAATCTAAGCACAATCAATAACCTACTCACACATAATCTGATTTGTCTCCATCACCAATGGGGTGTCATTTATAATGTTATAGCCTACCACAGCCCCTTGTATTACATGCTGTGCTTGAATTGGAAGAGCAACTGTGCGTGGCATTTAGGAGTTGATCGTTACCTTTTTAGTTCTTTAATGAGAGAATGCGTGCACATGTTTGCCTTTCTGAAATAATCCAACATTTGGAAACCAGCATTTGGAGCTACCATTTGGAAATGAAAATGTTCTGCTTTCTCAAAAGAAATGCTGACAGGTTGTAATGTAATGAGGGGTTTAGGAGTAAATGAGAAAGATCAGTAGAGTGGATGGAGGGAGGAAGTGGAAAGTGATTGGGATTTTTTATAAGAAAAAGCTTAAATGAGAAACTCCCAAAACACAGGCAGAGCATGTAACTCAGGGTCTCTGCCTCCTTGTCTTTGCTACAAGTGCTTTGGAGATTAAAGCCTCACTGAGGAAAGAGAGCAAAACTTGTGTCTAATAATGACCAATGATGCAGGCATTTTCTTTCTGCCAATGAAATGTCACTAAATGAGAATCAAAGGGAACAAGCTCTCTAAAATAGAGCCTCAAACAAGGTGAAACTTCTGTCATCTTTTATAGGATCTCTGTGGGTTTTGGGAGGGCCATTTCTGCCAGGAGAGGGTGTCCAGCAGAATATGCTAAACCTGGCCTTATTGACACACAGCTCTGGCCACTCAGGAAGGCACCTGGAGCCACGTGTGCACACATCCAGATATGAGGATGAGCAGGAGAAAGAAGTACAAGAACTTTGGATGAACTGAGCAATACATGGGACAACCTCTGGGAGCAAGCAGGAACAGCAGGAGGATTTTCAGCTTGCCAGTATGGAAAATCTCTCTCATTTTAACAGGTTTTTTTCCCAGGTCTGCCTCAGATGGGGGTCATGTTTGAGGTTTGCATTCACAGCAGCAGAGATTTCCCTCACACAACAGAATCACCCAGTGGGAAGTGTCTGAGAACTACTGGGAAGATGCAAATAGGAATGGCAAAGTTTAATTGCTAACATTGCAGGAAAGGAGAACTAATGGCCAGCTCTCAGCAATGGAAATTAATGAACAACTCATAAAAGACTGCATTTGCCAGCATTTGTCCAAGCAACCACTGCCTGCATGACTTCTGTGGGACGCTTGAGTCTATCAGCAAAGCCATCCAATGAAAAACTTGGAGGGCCAGAAAATGGCCCTCACCTTTGGGGCCCTGGGGGCCAGCAGGATGTGGTTCAAGGACTATATCACTTCATTCCCGCCCTCCATAAATCTTCAGTTCAGGGCCAGTGACTTGAAGGCAAAATTTTGCCCTTTGGCAAATAGAATTTGATTTATTTTCCTTCCTTTCCACAATTTTGCACCCAAACTGAAGACCTCCTTGCCTGCTGTGACTGTTGGAAGGCTAATATATTGCAGGCTGCTTTGTGAGGATTTACTGTGTGCAGGAAGGTGAGTACTGGCATCCCTGCATGCAGAGGGTGGCTTTCCCAGCAAGGGGAGGAGGAAAGAACAGGAGTGGACAGATTAAGGAAGAAGAAAGTTCCAAATGAAAAGAGGTCTGAGCTGTGAGTTTCTGGCTGTACCCCATGTTTTGGAGACTAAGTCAAGAGACCTATCAGCAATTACAAATTTTTTGCTGCACTGAAATTGACAAGAATTTGTCTAATCCTGAGCATCCCATAAAAATACAAAAGATTTATTTTCTAAGGGGAAGATCAAAATAGCAGCTTCTATTTCTGAGCCCGACACTGCTACCCAAAATGCTACAGAGCAAACTGCTTAATCCCTCTGCACTCATTAGATGTCTCCAAGTACTGAGGAGCTTGTGATTCCCAGAGGGAAAGAGCTAGCAGGGCCACCTCTGAGGAAGATTTTTCCAGACAGTTCTGTCCAGGCAAAATGCATTGGAGAGTCCCCAGGCTTTCCCAGGAGGTCTGGCAGGACTCTGGGACTGAATGTGGAATTGTACCTTGTTGTGGTAAAGCCACTCTTGGTTGTGCTGGTGGGATGACAGAGCTGACAGACAAGGTCAAGCAGTAGGTCCTGGGTTCGGTCTAAACCATGGGGAAGAAACACTACTCAGAATGCAAGGAACTTTGTCATGTTAAATGAACAGTTCTATTTAGGAAGAGTTTTCCCAGTTGATTAGAATGATATTTGCGGGCTCCACTTTAATACATGGGAAATCAGTAGGTACTGAAAAATGAAGCAATTTTTTCACCTTTGACAGTATTATAAAAATGGCCATACAAAGAAAATCTCTCCATAACTTCTCAGTGGTTATAGTTGGACCTTGATATTTTCTATGATCTTAAAAGCACATGATTTATGTAAATTCTAACATAGAAAGCATATTCTTCAAGTTCTCTGATTTCTTTCACTCTATTATTTAATTCCAGGTTGATGAGTGTAGGTGTGTAGTAGTTTCTAACCTGCATCAGACCAGGAATTTATTAACTATTTCCAGTAGCCAGCCCTGAGAAGAGGAAGATCGTAACACTGAGAAGAAGAGAACATGACAATTATTTCTGGATCTGCATCACAGACACCTTCCTGTTCTAAAGCAACCCATCCAGTCACTGGTATTGTCATGCATGTTAGTAGTTATTTACAGTCTAGGTAGTTAATATTTCACCTGAAGTTCCTCCACATTGAATTTCACAGGCCAAGCTGTTCACATGAAATGCTATTTGTGTACACTGCAGATTTATGTACCTTTCACTTTCATGCTCTTTTATTAACCAGAAGGTACAAAGACTTAAAAAAAAAGTTAAGAATAAAATCAATGGAAACAGCCCTCTTTTCAAACTGACCATTTATAATTGCTCTGGCAGAAAATGGCTGGATAAATGAGAAAATGTTCCAAGCTACTTAAGTGACAAGACATATTATTCCTGGGAACAAATGTTTATTCTAGTTGATCTGTTACTTTCAACTCCATTGCTTGATTGGAGCCCCTGATAACTCATGTTGGGATAAAACAAGTAGCCTCAAGTTAATAATTTTTCTTTCTGCTAATCTTTCTATTTCAAAAAATACCAGACACTCGGCATTTTCCATCACAACTTGCAGTATCAGATTGGAAAAGGATTAAGTCTGTACAGTGATACTATGAAAACAGTTAAGACAACCTGGAACAGAAATTAAATAAAAATGTCTTGGGAAATATAAAAATAGATTTCAGCAAGATAAACAATAATAGTATTTTGGAGGATGAGTGGTTTCCTGAGTAAAGCATTAACCTTTCACCTTCAGGATATCAATAAACAGTGGGATCCTATGACAAGGATTGATTTAAACAACTTGGCTTCCTCTCTTTCTAGCCCGTATGGTTGCTACGTTGCAGATCCCTGAACCAAGAGAACTCCTCAAAAGTAGTGCCCTGGAGATACAACACTCCTCCTGGCAAAAAACCACTGGGCGTTTCAGAGCAGGGTTGAAGGTGAATCATGTTATTACTGGCTTTAATTAGCACTTCCACAAGCTTCAGAATTCTTTACCTGCAGCTGGATTGCACTTAGAAAGCTGTGAAAGCCCTATTGCCTTTGTAAACATCAAAGAGATTAATTTCTTATCTGATCTTTTTAACCAAGCCCTCCTGCTGATCAGAGAAAGTGAGGGCAAACAGCTCTGAAAAAAAAAAAAAATGAAGTGACTCTGGAATATGAGATTTATTATTTATTATTTTAGATTGATATGTATTTATTATTTAGTTTGTTAGTTCTCTGGGACTTACACCTATCCTCTTGCACCAAGCTCTTGGTGCTTTATAAATAAGTCATTATTGTTAATATTTGGTAAGGGTAGCTGAAAGATCACTGTGAGCAATGATCAATGAGACTTCTTGATTCTTGATTCTCCTTTGGCTTCCATCACTTTTACACCACTGGAATTTCACCTGCTTCTTTGGGAGTGCTCCTGTCTTGCAGCAGAGAACCATGGTGAAAATCAAGATATTTCTGTCTAAACGGTCTGGGGAGCAATCAATAAATATAGGATTTGTAAACTCCTGTGCATGTTGAATGATATGAAAATATAACTGCCTAAGGGATCAATCCACAGCAAATCAAAATGGAAGAAATTGCTTTTTTGTCATTAGGGCAAAGGCTGGTTTATACCAGGTTAAAATCTTTCTAGAGGTTGTTGATTGATTCACTTCTATAAAATTACCTCCTGGGATGCTGCTTTACTAAGATGCTTTGTGCAGTCTGTTGTGTAACCAGAACAGAACACGCTGGCTGGCCAGTGAAAGGAGCACCAGAAATCTTTATTGTCCAAGAGCTGGGTAGAATGAGCAGTCTTAGGGTCTTAGCCATCTAGGAGTTCCCCTGGTGTTTGCAGAGCCCCGCTGCTGGCTGGCTGACATGTGCACTCATTTGGGAAAGCAAGGGGGAGTTCTAAAAGGGGTTCTCAACTCAAACAAGCCTCTCTGACTTACTGCAGTATGGCAGAGCCATTTACGGATGAAGCTTAGCCACACCCAGCACCATTTTACCTGTTTTCCTTGTCACAGCCTGCCATCAATCCTTAACCCTCCAGCATTCTCCTTCTTTTTGCCTGGAAGATACACTGTGGCCCAATTTATTTTATCTCTGGTGACAGTCAGCCTGTACAAGGGAATTAATTATCTGGAACAAAAAGCCACAGTCTCCAAACATGGCTCTCTGTCAACATCATTTTATGTATGAATTGGAGGGAGTCTCTGGATTCTCCTTTAAGATGAAGAGCAGGAGGCATCGAAAGTGTTGTTTGGGTCCCAGCTGAGCTGCACACGACAAATGAAAGACTGTGCTGTGTCCTAATCCTTTTGTGCCTTAGTGCCTTTGAGCCTCATCTGCTTTTTGTTCCAAACAAAGCCCATATTTCTCATTTGTCTCCCCTATTTCAGGAGACATGCTCAGGGCCTTTCCGATTTGTAGCTTACCCAGAGAGACTGGAGAGTTTCCCTGAAGACAAGATCCTCTCTGCTTTCTTTTACTGCCCTCAGTTTGGTATGTATTTAATTAGAGATGGAGAAATTGTAAAAACATCTTACACGATATGGGCAAAGGCCAAAACCACAGATAACAACAGAAGCTTTTCTGAATTATTTGTCTCAAGATGAATTCTGAAAAGCAAATATTTCTGGCCTTTGTGGTCCAATCGGACCCTTCTTGCACAATTTTTGGAGGCTTTTCACCAAGCTGTTTTGAACACTGACTGTAGGGTGACCAGCAAAGTGGGAGCAAAGAGAAGGACAGAGGATCTGGCTCCTGGTAGGTCTCCTCCCTCTGGCTGAAGACATTTTGATCAGGCTTTCATTATGTCTCTCACCTGGAGGAGTATTTGTTATCAGAGAAGCATTTTTGATCTACTTTCACTGTCTCATTTAGGAAGTTGCCTCTCTTTCACTGATCCTTGTTCTTTTGGGCTTTTTTGAACACCATGCAGACAAAGAGGACATGAAGTTGCCAGTGCTTGGTAAAGTTCTTTGCACTCAGAGGAGAAAATATAGTTTTGGGAGCTTAGTTCTCTGAGCTGTTCATCCTGCTTGGCTGCAGCAATTCCCCTGAGCTAGCAAAAAATATATTTTCCTACCTATTTTGTCTCTTTTGTAGATACATCAAGCCAGGGAATCCTCTGGGATTTGCTTTCTACACACACAAAATGCACCAGTCACCAAATATCACTCTCAGCTAAGTTAACAAGGTTTTAAAACAGCAAGAATCTTTATGTGTGTAAAAAATACTTATTTTCTTTCCTCTTTGCTCTTCTGTCTTTTGTTGCTTTTGTTTGTTTTACTTTCCCCATCCCAAGTTTTCAATGATCCTTGCACTTGATTGAAATTCCCAGGACTGAAACTAAGACTTTATTGAATTAACCAGGAGGAATTTCCACCTCGTTCTTTGATGCAGAAGATTTCATATATACGACTAATTGGCCAAAGAAAGAGCACAGCACACATGTTTTAGTGCCTGGTTGTGCTTGGGACGTACCCTGTCATCATTCCTCTGAGTGGAATTTCACTGAGAGCAGTGAGAGTTTTGCACAGATGTGAGTCTCTGTTGAAAGGGTTTTGTTTTACGAACAAATTCATTTTATGAACATTTGTTTATGAACAAATATCAGCTATTTGTTCATAAGCTATTGGATGTGAGAGAGGAAAGGCTCATTTTAGGGAAAAAAACCATGACACGTCCTGCTTTTGCTAGCTGGGCCATCACATGCATTTTACACAACAAGGAGAGACCCTGCAAATAAGCGGGCCAGTGAGAGATGCCCTCTTCTTCCTTAGTCTGTAATAACACCATTCCAAAGTGAACAATCAGTGGTGGATGTTTTAGTATTTAAAACTCCCTTCCAGAGGGATCCATTATTCTGTATCCACCGCGCGGCATTAAATGGCGCGCGAGCGTTACGCGGGTGTCTGCAGGATGCCTCAGCAAGAGATGTGCTCCACCAGCTTCCATCCCCTCTGCCAGGGCTGACAGCTATGCCTGAAGCATGGGGAATGTCCTGCTGCCCAGAGCTCTGCTCCTTCCAGCTGCAGAAGCAGGCAGCGTTAGCATGTGAAGCTGCAGAGGCGGCAGGATGCGGTGACTGATAACTCCAAAGAGGGCCCATATGGCAGGATGGCTGTACTTATAAATATTTCAAATGTCAATTCACAAGGCTACAATCATACCAAGCTGTTGGTGGTATTCTGAATAATTGCTAGCAAACTATAACAAAATATTTGTCATACTAGAATAACACATATAAATTTAACTGCTATATGCACCAAGCTTTTCTCCAGATAATATATTTTATTAGGTTAATAAAAACAACAGAGGCAGCATGGTTGCAGGGAATTTGTAAATAATTACCTATGAAAACCCCTTCATGCATACCTTTCCTGCTGAAGAGATTGTAGAACTTCATGTCTTTTCCCCAATGAGGACAGACTTGTGTGACAGCAAGCCAAGATCAAGGTAATCAGGGCCTGCTAAGGCATTATTTAGTTTTATTTTCCTCCATTACCATTTGCACATGTACTTATTTGATTTTATTGGCTGTCATCAGTTATTACTAATGCACAGCCATGCCGGTGCAGTGACAGAATGCTGGGAATATGGTGCTTTCCACACTGCTGTCTTTGAAGCACTTTGGAGGTTTTGTGCAGCTCTAGTCCTTGGATGAGGAGAGCTGAACTGAGAGAGGCAAAGTTCACAAACAGCAATTTCCCCAGCAGCACTGGAGGGGGTAAACAGAATCAACTGAATCTCCCCAAAAGGGCTTGCTGCTCTGTTGCTGATAATGGGCTTATTTCACCCTCCCCAGTTACAGTGCACTCATGGAAAGGTTAAGCAATTTGTGATTGATTTACATAATTTAATACCCCCTCCCCTTGGCTGGGAAATGAAAACAGAAGAGGATTTTTGGACTCATATGACATCCATGGCATTTTGAAACAGGCTTTAAATGATTTTTACCTTTCAGTTGCTTATTATGACCTCTAAACTGCTGACACTTTTGTAAGAATTTTAGCACTATTCCAGGAAGAGAAATGACAGAATTGCACATGGAGCCAGCAAAATTCAGACCAATTCATGTGATAATCCTTCCTGCACAACACTGTGTATAATCCTAGTAATTCTGGACAAAGAGGAAGGTATTTATGTCTTGTCAAGCTTCCAAGGCTATTTTCCTGTCTTCTGACAACCGAAGGGTCAAACAGTCACTGACTTAAAAATGTGGAACAATGTCTTACAGCAAGAAAAGCTGGTGTTCCTCACCAGGCTGAGGATAAAGAGGCTGAACTGTCCACAGCTGCACATACGATTTAATGTTTGTGCATGGCTTGCAGCGTTTTGCATACTGAGCAGGGGACCTGCTCTTAGCATGTCATCCTCTCCATTCCCGTCAGTTGTGCCTACATGGCCCAGCATGGCTCACCCCTCTATTCATGCATCAGCCTCAATGAATCTAAGACTGAATAACCCTTAGTTCAGGAGAGAATTAGAGGCACCATGCAACACCATATCTTTCCTCCAGCCAAAACCTTAAAACACAGTCAGCAGACCTGTGAGGTAGCTTCACATGGGAGAACTGCAGAACTATGTGAGGCCAAAGACACACTCTTAGTAGGAAAAGTTTGTGCAGAGCAGGAAGCAAACAGCAGAGCAACTGCAGCCTTGTGGGGAGGTGGAACTACCATCCTGAGGAAAAGGAATCTGGTGCCAGACAGAGACGAGTGCAGAGGAACCTGGTTTGCCATGCTTAGCAAGGGACACTGTAAAAGTAACTCCAGCCTGCTAAGTTTTTTAGTTGTTCAAGGCTCCTTTGTGCAATGTTTGGAAGAGACCAGAGGCTCTGTTACTCCTCCTGTGATGTAGGTGAGAGTTCACAGAATGAACAGCATATGTTCAGCTTCACCAAGGTGCAGCTGAATGGCATGCAAAGCACACAGAATATTTGGGAATGAACATTTTGGGATGAACTTCTCAACCCTGCCCCATGTCCTGAATGAAAGATAAAAACTGGAAGAAATCACCCCCTGTGAAGTGTCTAGTAGATAATATAATGTTTTCAGTGGCAAGGACTGTGAGACACACAACAGATTGTCTGACAAGATTGTGTAGTCTCCAGCACTGGATGTCTTTAAGGGTAGATGAGACAAACAGCTACCAGGAATGACTGAGATGTAATTATCCCTGGCTTGAGGCAGAGGGATTCACTGGGTGAGTTTTACCAGCCCTGTTCTCTGTATGTGTGACAAGAATTTGCAGAACTAGAGTCCAAGCCCAGAGCTGTTTTTCCCCTTGTCAGTGGGAGCATCATCCAGGATTTCAATGCTATACAAAATACTGCCATACTGTTCTTATCACCCCAATACTGTGGGTTGAGCATGTGACTGCTCACCTCACCACCCTTCCAGACCCTGAGTGACACTGTGACAAGAGGAGAGAATATTAAACAGAAAAGGAGTATGGGGTATAGCCACTATGTAAATGTCACAAACACATCCACAGTGACAATAACATGAAAAGGTCACACTGATTTAGCAACAAAAGATGGCTTCACAAGGTTAATTCAGCTCTAGCAGTGAAAGCTGAATGATTGCCCACACAAGCACTGTTAACAATAATAAATCTTCTCACTCTACTTCCTTTCCCTTTTCCTGGGATTAGGGTTTCCATCTCCTGGGTAGTTAAAACCTCATATATCCACTTGGGAAGAATATAATTTAATCTTTTAGGATTGTGGTGGTGATCTTTTTCTCTGTGAGTGTGAGAAGACTTTTCAGATGTGTTCAGCATACTGCACCATAGTGCCTACCATTTTCTTGTTCAGAGATGGTGAAGGAAAAGAATTATGGTGCTGAATAATCCACTTCAAAGAAAACACATCTTCGTCCTGAGGGATCTCTTTGTGGTCAAAAACATTTGAAAACGTTGCCAGCCATAAGGTAATTTTCTTTACCAATCTACCAGCCACCATAGATGTGTATACTCTAAGGCTGGGACTGAGAGGGCAGCAAGACCCAGGCAGAGATGGAAACAGAAGATAAATGCAGAGATCCCTTAAAAACTATGTTGGGACAGTGTGACAGGATTGCAGTCACTTCTGCTTGTGTTTGCTGAAGCAGTGCTGAACTCCAATCACTCAGATAGAGGAAAGGTAGAGCCATTCCACTGCCTCATTCTTGCAGGAGACCCTGAGCATCTCTTGTTGCACTTGGAGGGACTGATGTTCCCACCCCACCAGGTAGTCTGTCCCTCACATTGAGGTCTTATCATGAAGGCCTTCATTGTCACTTTTCATTGACTTTGCTGGATTCTTTACTGGGTGACAACTTAAACTTTTGATGAGGAAATTATTATTTCTGAAGGAGTGTTTACTTGAATCTGAGATCATGGGGACTGTAAAATGCTTTGACTACATTAGAGGAAATAATGGGTATACTAAAGCAGTTCAAGAATAGGAACAAGCTTTTCTCACTGGTAAACTTTTTCATTAACATTGTATGTGCAGATGCCAGATAATAAGTCAGACATTAGTTTCTCTTTAAACAGGGTGAGCGATTCAAAGCAGCTCCTCTAGCATACAATTTAAAGGGGTTGAAAATTCCTCCCAATAGCAACCAACAGTGATATGCATTACTGTAATAAACCATATGTTGTTTCTTCCAAGAGTCAATCACCCCTGCTCTCAAATTGAGGAACTTAAAATCTGCAGCCGCTTACCTAGCAAAGTGCAGTAAATGTTCATTCTCAGAATCTAATGTATTATTAATACCATGAGGAAGATGTTGTAGTATATTTATAGAGATATACTGTACATTTTTGCTAAAACATAAGGGAAAGAATACAGATCATGTGCAGCTCCCTAATCAATACCAATGATCATTACAGCCTTATACAACAGACCAGCACTTACTGCCAATGAATTCCAGCTTTTAATCTGCGTTGCTGAAGTATTCATAAATCTGTTTCACCCCCTAAATGCAGTGAAAAACTGAAGTCACAACCTGCAAGACATCTGTGATTTATCCTTTTGGGCTTCCAACAATGAGATCAGAGTCATGACAATCTAAGGCAAGGTGGGTGGCTAATAAATCTGTTGCTGATTTACACACAGATCGTGGTGTTGCATTGCTAATTAGCAAAAAAACCAACCTGTAATTGTGTGCTTAATGGCATATTGTGGTTGTAGAAGGAATATTATCCTTGAGAGGATTTAAAGCCCGATAGTATGTGTCCTGTTAAGGCTAAACCCTGTTCCACAATGCCAAAAGTCAGGTAGACACAAGAGAGCCAGCTGGGATGACCAGACCACTTGTAGGAAAAGAGTATATGGGAAGCAATAAACAAGAGATGGACTTATCTATAGGGATGTAGGCCCCAGTTTGTCTAGGAAAACAAGGTATGCCAGTGAAGATAAGGATGTTTTTATCAGTGAGAAAGACTGGCAGGCAGCTCCCAATTCAGAGAGAGGGAGGCGAAGAGCAAAAGAGACCCTATACCAGATAAGGAAGGGATCTGGCAGGTAAGCTGATGAGGTAATAGTTATTTTAAGGAACTAAACAACAAGGAATGGCGAGTTTTCAGGAGTGACAGGCATCATTGCACTCTGTGGAAACAACAGGCTAAATAAAGTGAGTTCCTGTCCTTATCAGCCTCTGTCTTGAGTTAACCAAGATGAGTTCTTAAACCTCCTTAGGGCTGAAGAAGCTGCAGACAGGTGATCCCTGCTTGTAGTTTTACAGCTGAATGTACATCTGGCTTGCACAGGAAGGCTTGTTGCTGAGGATGGTTTTATGGAATTCACCTGAAATAACTGTACCTCCAACAAGACAGACAACCACCAGACAACCCCATTCCACCTGCACCACAACTGTGTGAGTCTGGGCTGAGAGAAAGACTGGGACTCCTACCTTTCAGATGGAATAACTCCTCAGAGGGGAGCATCTAAGACAACAACAATATGACAAAGGCAGACTTCTAAGGGTTAAAAAGCCCAGAATGATGGAAGCTCAAGAAGACCTCTCAGGCCCATCAGAATCTGGTCTTTAGAAAAGTGCAATTAACTGAAAAAAGCCCCAAAACCACAATCCCCCCCCAAAAGATGTTCACTGGCAAAATAATCCAAAATTATGTTAGTTCCAGATTTTCAGACTTATCAGCTATGGTGTCGTTTTTGTCTATTTGCAATGCCTTGCTTCATGCACACCAGTTTTGTGCCAGCAGAGAGGAGAGAAAAGGACTGCCTACGTGTGTATAGGAACATGAGTTTTGTGAACTCTAGAGCTGCTGGTGACCATCTCTGGGCTGTCCCAGCACTTTCATTCCAAGACAGTTATAAAATAGCCTTTTAGAAGAGATGAGCACACAATGGAGCTACATGTGTTCAAAGATGCATTTCCTCATCTGTATGTTCTCATGCCAGATGTTGAATCCTTCTTTAGACTGTCTGCATCCCAGACTTCCTGAAACTGCAGCCAAAGTCATTTTAGCTGTGCATTTCTATGGGATTGCTGATGAAAGGAGAGAGATTTAATTTCTAATATTTCTGGCCTTGAATATACCCAGGGAGCATTGTTAGACTGAAGAGTTTCTGGGGGGTCTGCAGAATGAGGAGGAGGGTTTCAGTGCCTTCCCCTGGGGCTGTGTGTAATGCAGTAGTTTTGTTCTACTTGTTTTGGGTCACAAGAACCACAACAATCAAAGCATCCCATTTTGGAAAGATGAAAAGGTTATGGTTTAAAATAAGAATAGCTGAACCCAAGCCTGCATTGAAATTATCTGTAAGATTATCCAACCCAAAATGAACTCAGGACTTTCAGGCCTGCTCCCATCTGGATGACCACCTGTAGCATAAACCCCACAATTTTGGCTGGCACTGTGGTGATGTCACTTCAGCAGACCTTTGAGCCTGGAATTCAGTCATGATTTGAGTGTGTAACATTCTCAGCATCCACAGGCACAAGCAGCAGAAAGGCACAAGCTCTTGACCTACAACAGGCTGAGCAGAGAGGTCACCTGCTGCTGGAGGTCTGGTAAGCACCTGGCAATGCTTGTGGAGCTGCTCTGGGGCACAGGAGCTTCCTCAGGCAGCTGTGCTCCACACTCCCTGCTCTCTGCAGGTCCAGCTTCTCCTCAGGCAAGGTCAAGAAATCCACAGGGTTCCTACTTGTCAGAGCTGGGGCAGCTTGCAACCTGGACATACCGCTGTGGAAAAGCAGTGGAGGGAGGATGACCTTGAAATTAATTTCCTAAACAAACAAAAAGTCTTAGCGTTGCCAGCCTCAATTATTTACTCGCCATTACTCATTCTCCTGCTTTTCTTTAAGTATGAAAGGGCCTTAAATATGACATTGAAATATACACAGTGGTGGATTTGCTTTCATTTGCTCATTTCCACTTTTTATTTGGGTGGCTACTGAGCTTTAATGGTTTGTTCACTGAAGCCTTGCCTTGTTCAAACCTCTTCCTCTGGCCACACACAAGTAAAACCACAGTGGCTTTGGGATGCAACTTAAAGGGACAGAGAATTTCCAGTACTGCTTGGGAGGCAAGGATGTGGTTTGTCACTGAAGTTTGCCAGGTCACATTTCCCCTCGTTCCAATCTCTGCCAGGCTCTCCAGCACCTACCACCTCACCCAAAAATGTCCTTTTGCCTCACTCATCCTTTGCAGGAAAGGGTCCTTGCCATGCAGAAAGTCCTTTATACCCCCTACCAGAAGGTGTAGAAACCTGAGGGAGGATGGATGGTTTATTGCCAGGCATGTTATGAGGGTGACAATTTTCAAGGATTACAGGAGTTTTTTCAAATACACAGAAGAAATCCATGGCAGAATTGATGATGAAGTGTAATGACTCTCCTCAGCCATCATTCCTCCCCATCCAGTCACACTGCCATTACCTTGCAGGGCCTGCAAATGCCCAGTTGCTGCAAGTAACTAGAAATGAAGGCTTATTTTGACTTCAGCACAGCCTGAGTAGATCTGAGTGATATGGGACTTCCTACAGTGTGCTTATCGCACTCAAATGAATCCAGCAGACATAACATCATATTTTGCCCAGTATTTAAAGTTCATGAGGCAATTTTCCTGAACTGCTCCCTGTATTACATAGTGAGGAGAAAGCTGTTCAGCTAAACATTCAATCAACAAGCAGTTTCTAATCATCTCTTCTGGAAGATAAAACAAATAAAAGGGAAATAGACAAATCCTATCTCCAGCAAACAGCCAGAACAGCTGATTTATATGCCGGGACATTTCTAAGGAGCATGAAAATACTGAAAAGTATTCTTCCTTTAAGGCACAGAGGCACTAAAAATGTACAGGCATAGAAACAGCCAAAATATCTGAAATCACAAAAACACAGAATAAGCTGAATTGGAAGGGCCCTTCAAGATTCATCCAGTCCAGCCCCTGGCCCTGCAAAGCACAATTCCCAAGGATCACACCACATGCCCTAGGGTATTTTCCAAATGCCTCTTGAATTCTGTCAGGCTGTGGCATCTTCCTTGGCCATGGTATCTGAACATCTCCTCAGTCCCACAAGTTTTGCCATAAATTTGGAGACCAGGGTGTACCATTTCAGGCTGTGCTGCATCACCTTCCAGCTGACTGAGGATGGATTTGATTCCTTCATCAAGATCATTGATGAAGTTATTGATGAGGACTGGCCCCAGTACTGAGCACTGGGGAACATCTCTGGTCTTGCCATTAAAACTGGGGCAAAGAAGGCATTAATAAATACCTCAGCCACTTCCTCATCCTTTTTTATGTTTTTACAAGGTCTCCCCCTACATCTGTAAAGGCTGGAGATTCTCATTATTCTTTCTTTTGCTATGAATATGTTTGTAGAAACATTTTTATTGTCTTTTATGACAGTAACAAGATTAAGTTCAAGTTGGATTTAAGGGATTTAACCCTTCTAACTTTCTCTCTGCACAGCTTCACAACATCCTTGTGCTTCTATGTTGCTTTCCCCTTTCTCCAAAGGTCTTAAACCCCCAATTTGTTTCCTGAGTTGAAGCCAAAGCTCTCATCTCAGACAGACTGCTTCTGCTGAGCTCTGTCCTCGCTTCTCCAACAACCAAAAATTATCATTTCATGATCTTTGGAAGCCAGAGGTGGTTTCCAACCATCACATCAGCCACAATCCCTTCTGTGTTCACAACAGGTCTAAGGGGACATCTTCCCTAGTTGACTCCTCACTAGCTGTGTAAGGAAATTTTCTCCCACACACTCAGGAATCTTTCAGACTGGTGCCTCTCTGCTGCATTGTATTTCTAGCATGTGGTAAGTAGAAATCCACCATGATAATGAGTGCTAGAGACTAGATAATCCCACTTTGGGGTTCACAAAGGCTTTTCTCCCTGAGGAGAGCTGAACCAGAGCAAACTGCCACAAAACAGTGGGTGAGAAGTCTTGGTGCTTGTGCACTGTTTTTTCCTCTCAGAGTCAGATGTATGAGCTGTACTGAGAGTGTTTGCCACATAAAACCATGCCAACATAACCAAGAGCATTTCCCAGAGTTTGAAACAAACCCCAGCCCCTAGAAATCACAACAAAAACCACTTATGCAAATACCTATACAGATTGGGGGCAGCCCTCAGGCTCTTGGCAAATTGCCCTTAGCAAGCTCAAGTTTGGGTCCCCCAGTTCAAAAGCAATGCAAAACTCTCAATCCTTCCCTCAGGCAGCCCTTCCAGGGGGCAGAGGCTTCCTCTCAGTCCTGAATCTCATCCCAGTGTGTCAGTTCAGAGCATCTCCTGTCTATCCTCTGGACCAAGCCCAGCTGGAGCCAAAGTCCCCTCCTCCACGAGTGAATACCCAAGAATTTTTACAATTCTTCTGTATATTTCTTCATCACCTTTTCTTTTTTTTCATTTAGAAATTCATCATCCTGTGCTCTGAGTAGCAAGGGCTGACAGTGGAGGGAAGGGCAATTTAATGAAGGAGGCTTGCAGCCCAGGGTGCAGTTCCCAGCTGCACTGCTGATCCTGAGTCTATTCCAGCTCCTTCCAAGGGCGCTCAGCCATGTCAGAAAAGCACTTAAAGGCAGGTCTAGCAAAAGCTAACAACGCCCGTGGGACCAGTCATGTGCCTGTTGTGTCTAACTGGGCTGCACCCTCTGCAGGTGCTCTGCTACCTGTGGCAGAAAGGGCTCCTGGAGCAGAGAGCATCAGATCTCCAAGTTACAGACTTTGATCTTACCTATAGGATTGATATCTAAAAAAAAAAAGACACATAATTAGAACTTGAGCATATGCCATTTAACAGAGACATGTTTTTACTCCCATTTTGCTGCACACTGTCTTGCCTGAAAAATTGAGGGGTTTTCCATCACTGCTTTTTATTTCTTCTCTTTGTGGTAAATGAATCTATAAACAATTAATAATTCCAATTAGCAGGGTTTTTTTGTAACTCTGTCAGCTGCCTTTTCACAGGTTTTCCTAAGCTGCTGCAGGGGCCAATCAGATCATATAAATTAACAAAGCATATTAACATATAACAAAGATTATATTAACATATAACATATAATATATATGTTAATATATTAACATATAACATATTAATATGTTATATTAACATATAACAAAGATTGCATATTAACAAAGATTCATTAAGAGACTCTGTCTTTCTAAGCCTCTGGAAAAAAGAAAAGCAGTGATGAGCCTTAGAAGTAAACGCACTGTGTTCTTCACTAAATTTGACATAGTGCTAAAATCATCAGCTTTTTAATAATCTACATTTAAGATGTAAATATATCAATTGGATAGGAAACTCTAATGCATGAATAAAGATTCCAAATTGTTTTATTACTTCCTGATTGCTGTTGGCAAGGGGGGAATTACCAGGCTAACAGCCTCATTGAGGGAAAAACCATATGCCTGAAACGGGGACTACACTGAAGTTACAAAGTTTAGAAGGATGAAGTTACACAGAAAGGGGCTCATTTAAAGTAATGGCTAATTAATGACCTCGGAGGTAACCCTACCAACTACCACACTGGTTAGAGAGGTGAATCCTATTAAAAACCTTCTAAGAGCAGTTTCCAATTACTAATCTTTTCAGCAGCTTTATGGTGTAAGAGAAATTACTTCAGGCCCTAGTTCCCATCACAGGGTTATCTCATTTCACTTTCACTCTATGCTGGAGAACGATAGTCCTATGGGCAGCCTCTGACAGCAAAGAGGCTATTTTAATATTGCCAGAGCTCAGCAAGGCATTTACATTTGAAATGCAGTGCCTGTGGAGTGGCAGTTTGGCTCTTTTCCTCCTGTCATATCAGTTCCTAAAATTGTAAAATAATTACTTTTAGCCCATGGATTAAGGAAAGAGTGAATAGTCTCAGACTGTCCTGTCTCTGATGTTAAGGCTGTGGGGATAGACCAAATCTTTTATTAAAGTAACAGGCATATAGCTGGGAAAAAGGACAAGATGTTAGGTAAGCCTTTGGGAAAGATTAAAGAGCCTGAAGTTGGCTCAATTTTTCAGCTGTATAAAGATATATAAAGACACTACTTCTCCCTATGAAATTTGACCCTTTAGACCACCGTGGCTGCTGTTGCACCATTGCATGGCTCTGCTGAAGAATTGCAAAGCTGCAAGGGGGCAGATGGGCTGCAGCTGAGTGGCTGCTTGGTTGCTTGGTAAAGGGAGGCTGTGCCTTGTCTCACTAATTAGTGTGTAATAGCTGTGTACTCGGGCTCGCTCTGGGATGCCTTATCACAGGAGGAGAAAGAACTGGGTTTAATTTAGCTATTCAGGGGGACTGCATCTGTTTTCTCAGCCACTGCAGGATTATAATTGTTTCTAGATGACAGCAGGTCATATGCGTGTAGGCTTTTTAATTATAACTGAAATTTCTTTTCAACCTGGGGAAATAGTTTAATTTCAACGTTACTAATTTTTTTTCCTTCATTCTAACTTCCCCAACTCTTTTTGCTGCCTTACTTGCAGCATAAATCTTTCTCCTTTCCACATGATTGACAGATTTTCTTTGTTCATACCTGTCACTGTTTTTTTCTTTTGATTCATCCAACAATTACATTGTTCAGGTTTAAAGGTTATGAAAACTGTGTTTTGGCATTCAACCAGTCTCATCTCTGGAAACATTAGTCAAATGCTCTTGTTTAAAATTCCCTCTGTAGAAGGAAACATTGCCATCTAGGTCTATGCCTGTCTTTCACTTTTTCTGTCTTTGTTTATCTGACCAGATCTTGTTATGTACAATTCAAAAAGCTCAAATCTCATGTTTGTGCAGGGCTTACAGTGTTATGCCATGACTTGAAATGTTCTGATCTCTTTTGGATGTCAGCCATAACTAATCTTCTCAGTATAAGCTTGTTTGCATGTTTTTGCGTAGCAAAAGATGCCAAAATATAACTGACTCATTAGAAAGAGGGTGACATTAAGGAGTGCAAGACAGAGGGCCAGAGGAACGCCAATTAGAAAGCTCAGAAAAAGAAATATTTTCTATGAATGGGCACCAGAATAGCCAGACAGAAGACTCATGGTTATCCATACTTCTGATACCTCAGTTATCCTGTGGGAAGTCTTCTCCATCAGCAGCAAGAACAAGGAGCTGGCCAGCCATGACAAAATGAAACCTGGACTGCCACTGGGTGAAGAAATGGGCAGTAAGGAGAATATTCCTATGAATCCAATAACATTTTAAAACAATTTAGTTAAAGGCAATAATCCTGTAAAATATAGAAGAGGTATGTGAATGTGTGTGTATATATGTATATATGTATATATGTGTGTACATGTATATATAAGCAAAATCCCTTATACCCTAAAGGTCTGTTAAATACTTTTAGGAGGGTGAAAAACCACTATTATACTTTTTCTGGCCAAGTTAAACTTAAAAGAAAGACCCATGGAGATAAGTACTTTGAGACAGAATCGGCCAAGAAAGTTATTGAAAACATAAAAGAGAAAAAGGTCCTGCTAACTGAATCCTCAGTGCTCAAAACTGATAATTCCGTAAGTTATAGAAGAAGGATTCCAGAGAGCACTGAGGAGAACTGTCCTACCCTGATTCCCTGCCCACAGGCCCTGAACAAGTGAGAGATGCTGGCAAGCAGATGTCACTCATGACTGGGAGAGAGTTTTGTGCCCACCCCTGTGGTAATTCCCTGTCAGATGGGCTAAGGTTTGCTTGGCACATCAGGGTAAAAACATTGCCAGAGTGTCTTCTGCTTTTCTCAGTTGCGCAGCTGGAGACTGAACAGGAATGTGGCAGGAATAACATCACACTCCTGGCATTTGAAGACTCGACACCTTTTAGGTAAATCCTGAGTTACAGCAAGCAACAACCTCAGACTGCAGGGTCTAGTTGCAGACTCTGTGGTCTGGAAATGCAAGCCAAGGAGTGATGTGGCTTTCACATCAAGAAGTTTTTAACGCATTTAACAACTGTGAAAGACGAAAACTAGGCACAAAAGACTAAACACACCTGAGATGAGCCAGAGAATTATTTAGGCATGTGGATGAATCAGTAGATGGGACTTTGAAACCAGACCTTATTTTTGAGCTAAGATCTTAGCTGGAGGGTTCAGATGAGCCATAAAAGCTGCAAATACCGAATTCATTCCCTGTACCAGAGGTCACACATATACTAGACCACCCTCATCTTCTGAATGACAGCAGCTGAAAGGCAGGTCTGGAAAAATCTATCATCCATGTATGCAACAGCTTTTTGTCCTCAAGAAGGAGGATCCCAGGCCTGGAATTGATAGCCCTTGGCATCTTTTTCCCCTCTTTGGAGGTGATGCACCACAGAGGCTTCCTCACCTCAGAGACAGAATGATTCATTACACTCCTGGATTCCCTCCCCAGAGCAAGGCATGGCATAATGTGACTGGAACTGGAGGCAAGGAAAAGGAAAGGTGTCGTCATTACTGATAGCTCATCTCAGTACCCAAGGTGCTCCAGCCATGAAATTACAAATATGCTCTCAAAAAGCAGAAAATTCTTGTTCTCAAAATTGGATAATCTTAGCAATCAGAGGAAACCCAAAATTTCACCAGTGGGTGAAAATCAAGGGTAGTTCACAGCAGCAGTGACCAGATCAACAAACAGGGAATACTTGAGGTACAATTTCCATGTTGCTGAAAATCCAAGTAACTGCACATATCCTTTCCAGTTGTTCTTGGGTTGGAGTGGAGAGAATAAAAATATAAATTACAGACAGTAAACACTCAAGAGACTGGCTCCCACTGCCCTGTGATCCTCCCAAAATTACAGTGCACATCATGGAGGAGGACTGAGGAGGCAGCAGCGGATAATGCACCTTGAAATCTGCTTCAAAAATTAGAGCAATGGGCCATTTTCTTAAAAATGAGTGATATGACAAGCTGTTATAATTGCAAATGATCTGCATTTCTTGTGGTGACCTTAAGGGAAGATAAACGCAAGCCTCATCCACAGAAATCAAAGGCCTAGCATCCATTTAGCCATCATATATTTTAATTTCCCCGTTAATGTAAGAAGAGAGTGTTATGTGGCACATAGTCCTGCTGATGCTTGGTTTTCCTGGGAATCACAGCCAGTGGCCAGTGTCCAGTGTCCAATGTCTAACCAACAAAGGCCAAGGTGGAAAGGTGACCATCAGGATTCTGGTCTATCTTTATAGGAGAATAACTAGTGATCAATCAAAGGATTGATTAATTGTTGTTCCTGCTCAGCATCACTGGTGTTTTCTGTCCTTTGTGATGCACACAAACTGACAGAAGCATAAGAGATGGGGGTATATTCAAGCTAGTTTTTCAGATAGTCTTAAGTTAGGATGGATGTTGTCTACTGCTGTCTAGAAGTAGCAAAAAGCAGAAAGGTTGCTGAAAAGAGGATTTACAGTGAGTAGCAGCTGACAGCATTTCCTGGGTCTGTAGCTGGTTGACTGCATAAAGCAGTTTCAGGGAAAGCTATGTGAGGGCTTTGAAATTTAAAGCAGTGCCCTTTGGATGTACATCTAGCCTGGAGCAGCTGGCTACAACATAGCCATGTAATCCAGGGAACTTCCTAGCTGGATTTCGCCAGACAATTTCATGGAAATTTCACGCAGTTGAGTATGTATGTCTGCAGTAAATGGTTAAAATGGGTGTTTGGAAGTAGAGACATGAATCTTAAAACTCTGGGCAAAGGAACAAGAGAAAAAAATCTTGTTGTTCCACTAGGTGTTGTGCTCTGTGGAATGTGTTCATGGAGTTTTGAATATGGGGATGGGACAAACTGGGTTTGTGCCCTCCTCTCACGGTACATAGCATAAGCTGCTGATTTAGACACGTGGAAAATAACAAGGGACTGAAATCTAGTTAATAAAATGCTCCCTCTAGGGTCATCCACATTGTTGCCATCAGTAAAGGAAAAACAATTAGTTTTGGAAACCTAGAGAGGTAGTGTGGATCAAGTAATGTAAACAGTGTGTGAGCACACACCGTGCTGGCTGACATACCCGTGTCATGTGGAGAAGTCTGTGCCTAAAATAACAAAAATCTGCCATCTATTTTATCTTAGCAGCTCTGGGTGGGAGGGCCTATTAATCAGATGGCAGTCTGTTCAGCTCCAATATGGTGTTACCTCAAAACAACAGACACACATTTCCATCATCAGCCTGCTTTAACCTCTAACATGAATGAGTTGCATCTGATCACATAAAATCACCGTTTACAATGTATTTCATACTGACTGTTTAATGAAATGTTTATTTCTGAATATGGAACTGGAAGGGAAAATGTCAACATCCATAATGAATTTTACTCCACATCTGCAGAGCAGGTCAAATAATAGCAAAAAAATATCATCCACCTACAAGACAAATCAGAGTGCTTTCAGTGAGTGAGCATTGCTTTCAAGGACAGATGTTATGGTGGCTTGAGAAGGAGAAAATGCAGTTGTACATCATCTCTTTAGTAGAAGGGCAGATTGGAAGTCTGGGATTCTAAACAAAGCAAAAGGAAAGGAAAGGGGCCAAGTTCTGGGGACAGAAAAGATCAGCACCAGTAACATCCTCATGGATTAATAACAAAACTGCTGAAGAGGTTCAGGTTACTCTGGATTTTCCCTTGTAGTTTATTATCTTCACTGAATCACAATTTTCAATTCCATTCCCTGATTCTTACAACTTTGGGCTGCAGCTGATCCTGCACCACAGGCACTGAGATTTTGTGAATTATTGTTATTTAAGACAGCTCTTTTAAATTGGTTAGTGCCTCTTGTGTGTAACTTCCCATGGAACCACTGAGTATCTCAGAAGAGCCATCCATTCAACTGGTCCAGCAAGAACAAGCAATGAGTTGGCTAAGAGGAAAGTAAAATTATGGAATTTACATTTCTGCTGGAAATAACATCCCAGATAGTGTTGTAAATAGTTTCTCCTGAGAATCTATTTCTCTCTATTCAGTACTCAGAATGAAACATACAATAAGATTTTCTTAGACATTGTCAGCATCTGAACTTTTGTTTGAAGATTCTTTATTTATTTTTGTGTTGAAGAAGGGTGAAGCTAAGCAGTGTACTGAACAAGTGTTAACATTGCAATCAAATATTTGGATAGAACATGCCTTTGGGACCCTCCTCTGTCCTGTTGTGCATAACACATGAACACATCAGGAAAAGCCATATCACTTTTACACAGGAGTGAATTTCTCTCCTAGCCAAATATCAGCTTTTCTTTTTCCTCATTTTTTTTCTTTCTCATAAATTTCCTGCACAACGTCCCTACTTCCCCGTTTGTGCTTGAAGTTTCCTTCTTCTTCTGTATAGCACAGGCATCACCAATAGTAAAGAACACAGATCTCTTTTCTCAGAATTTCTAAGCTTTCTCCCTCAGTAGTATCCAGCTGTGAGCTGAAACAAATTGCAGGGAAATTCTACTCAGCCATCACAGCCAAGATAACAGCACTCAGTTACTCTGTGGAACTGCATGTGCATTTATCTGGCAGATTAAAGAGTGGGCTAAGCTCAGGGCAGAGGGACTCTTCAAATATTTCAGCTTCCAAATTCTAACAAGTCTTTTATGAGCACATATTGACTGAGTTAAAAAAAATCATTAGTCACCAGTAAATAAAAGGTGTGCTTTTGACAGTGGAGGAACCACCCTAATTTTCAAGTCTCTATTCCCACTTGTTGTGGTATAGCATTTTGCCAGATATAATTTTTATTTTTTACTTGGAGGCAAAATTAAAGTATGTTTTCCCTTCCCTTTTGTTCACAGAAACTTAATAACTGTATTTAGCTAAAGCTTTCTCAAAAAAAAAAAAAAGAAGAAGAAGAAGAAGAGAGAAAAATCAGCCTAAGGGCACTTCTGGCAAGAGAAATTGCATCCTGAACTTGTTTCCTCTGAAAGCCAAAGAAAAGATCTTTTATTGGAATTTGTCAGGCAGCCTTAACTACAGGCAGCGACCCAAGTGCACAGCAAGCACTTAAAGTCCATTTTCTTTGGTTATGATCTAATACACAATTAATATGCACTGTTTTGGTGTTCTGTGCCACAGCAAAGTAATTGCTTAAGTGTTCAAGAATAATTGATATGGGAATTAAGGTACAAAGTTAGATCTGTTCAATTTGTCTTACAAAAGTAACTTCCTCCTGCCCTTCCCCTGCCCCTTTATTCATTTGGTAAAGTCACTTAATACAAAGATCAGTGTTCCCTTAGGAACCAGTGGAAAATAATTTCGTTATTCCTTGTTACCTGTTTAGAGAACAAAGCCCCTGGGAAAACAATTGCTCCATGCTGCTTCCTTATAATACAAGGAATAGTGGAAGGAAGTAGTTGAAGGAATGTAGACAAAGAGAACCACCTTAACTGGGTTAAAAATTCAAGAGTTCACAAACTTCCTGAGCAGTAGCATTTACCCAGACTGGGTCCTAACTTTGGATTGGAAATAGATTTTGACTGCTACCTTCAAACGTTATTACCACCCTGGTACAACAGACCACAAAGATGAGACAGATGTACACAGCCATGGCACCATCTACCCACAAACCCAGAACTGTCCCAGGGGAATTGTGCAGTGCCTGCAGTTCTGACAGGTTTCATTGACTGGTCTCTCCTACCTGGATGAGCTGGATGCAATTAAAAGCACTGGCAACACCTCCACCAAGCTGCCAAGTCATCCCAATGGATGACAGAGCAGAGGACTTTCTTTCTTACCTACTGGTTATTTCCAAGGTACCTTTTGGGCCAGAGACAGGATGTGGAGAACCCTCACAGTTATAAGCTGATAGTCACTGAGGTTGGTAAAAATGACAACCTTTATGACTGGAGTCCACACATCCAGAAGCGATTCCAGAGAAGGGAGAATTTTAAAACTGCTCCTTGAGAAAGATGTAAACTTGAAACTCTACCCTGGGAAGAATTTTATGTACTATATAATCCTGCTCTGGGTTCACTTAAATTTATTTAAAAATTACATCCTCAGAGGCAAACTTAAACAATAAGACAATTGTCAAAGAAAGATAAACCTCTTCTTTCCTAATGTTCTAAGTCAAGGCTGTTGTAAATCAAGGTTGTTGTAAATCAAGGTTTTACTATGAAGTGGAAAAGGCTTTCACTGCAGTATTTGTTCATGCCTTGATCAAAACAAAACCTAAACCAACACAAAAAATCTGCAAAGCTGGAATGCAAGATTCCTGCACTTCATCTATTTTATTATCTTCCTGCTTTCTCTTTACATGATGTCATCATTAGTGCTGCACAACACAATTTGAACTGAAACAAAGAGCTTTGTGCTGATAAAGGAATGTTTCAGTCTATCAAAATTACTTCCCTACTTGAGAGAAAAAATATTCTTCCACAGGAAGCTTTATTTTTTAAAACCTCACATGTTCTGCTGCTGAGGTAGGCATGTAGAATATTTTTACTGACCCTTATATTTTCATTTTTTTTTAGCCAAGTATATATTTTTTATCTAAAGATATACATGGATAAATAATCTAGGGAAATACTTCTAAGCCAGACAGGTATGGATTGCCTGAACATTAAACCCATATCTTTTTGCAAAACAGGATGAACCTAGTTAGGTTGCCATGAGGACTGAATGCTGTTGAATACTTCTGTATGGCTTTTGCACATTTTTTCCTAGACTTCTTTCTTCATTGCAGTTATTTTCATCATGATCATGTTTTAGCTAGAGAAGGCAATCCTGTCTAAAAAATCTGTTGATTTATCTGGGAAAGAAAGTGACATGTAACTGAACCCTGTAGGATGAATTCCTTGTGTTACAGGTTTGTTGTGGATGACATGCCAAGCTGAAATGGAAAACCAATGGTATCACTGGACTACTCTCTGTTTGGAGAGGAAGTGCTGTGGGGTTCCCAGGAGAAGCCCACTTTGGAGGCTGAGGGTGGTGTGTTGGGGTTCACCTCCTCTGCCTCATAGAAAATATAGAGTCAGAGGAGATTCTGTAGAGGTTTTATTTTTCTTCTAAATAAGCAATAGATGCTTATGTGCTGTAAAACCTCAGCTTTCCTGTATTTCTTTCCTGTCTCACTTGTCCTACAAAATGGGGAAAGTGCTTCCTCACCTTCCAGTACTTGCTTACCTCCCAGGCATGTTGTAAGGGTAACTACAGTAAAGATTGCAAGCTACAGTATGAATGGAGCTGTATTAGTATATTAAGAGACAGACAGAGGACTGAATATCATCCCCAAGGAGCAAAAAACTTGCCATTCCTGTGACAGCTACAGAAACCAGTGCAATATATTCAGTAGCTTCCACAACAGCAATAGAAAACTGTTAAAGTAGAGGAAGCTGGCCAACAGGTAAGCCCGAAGAATCTCTGCTCAAAGGCAGGTTTCTATTTGGACTTTGTTCCTAGTTTGACGTGTTAGCTTTATTGCTTTTTTAGATTTATGAAACACAATCATTCTCTTTCTTATACAAATTCTAGACTTGATTCTGTTTGGCTACCAAACGTAGCATCCACCCAGAGAAACAGCATCAGTGGCAGGTTGGTATTAAGGCCAGCACTTGGGGTTACCCTGTCAGGTGATGTGGGACAGGTGGCACAGGTACCCCAGAGCTGCCAGACACACAGGGACTGTCACAAAACCCATGTCAGCTGCCAGGGACCCTCATAGCCAAAGCCCGGGGGGCTTCAGTTCATTTCCAGGTAGGACTGACCTCTGTGGAAAGGATTTACAGTGTATTCAATAATCCCCTTAGATCAACTGCAGGCAACCTGGAACTCAACATATGCACTTCTCTTTGTGAGATTTGCAGAGGGAAAACTTTATGGAGCTGAGGGTGCACAAAGGCAGAACATGACCCATGAGTGCACAAAGCAGCCCAAACAGCCAAACACAGTGAACTCCTGATGGCACAATGAGGGTTATTTGTGGATGTTATTTTGTGTCTAGTTGAATGAAAACATTTGAGAGAATCACAAATTGTTGGTGGCAAATGTATTCCTCCATTTCTGGAAAGGAAATAAGAGCAAATTTTTCCCTGGCTTGGTACTTCCTTAGTGATAACTGCAGTTCCTTGACATTTGTCCTCACTCTTTTTTTCTCCCTGTCCCTGAGGAGAAGTGAGTTGATGTGATGTCAGAGATATTTACAAGTGTATACAGGTGTATCTGATCATCCAGCAGTGAGACTGGGAGAAGTGCAGAGCTCAGTGATTCACTGTCTCTGGAGTCTGTCACATCTATTCTGAACAGATATTCTATATAACAGGTGCAGTATCTGATCATAAAAAGTGTGTCCTTTATATCATAGCTCTGATGCATTGCTTTATAGTTTTATTACAGTGTTTCACACAGAGGAAACTAGAGTCATACTCAATAAATTCCAACAACAGGAGCACGATTCAACCTCCTAGCAATATTCAGAGATCATCATCTTAATGAATAGTGGGCAATTTAGACAAATCATGGAATCATAGAATAATAACATTTTATGCTTGGAAAAACCACTTTGTGAAGAGTAGTGATGTTTAACATGTACTGTGCCAATATACAGACCCCATGTGTTGACCCCAACTGCATATGAAATTGGTAAGACACATTTTATACTTGATCCCAAAGGCAAAGGGATTTGTACAATGGAGGGAATAAATCTGGATATCTTTTACATCATCTTGCTGACTGCAAAACATGATTTAAATCACACACTAAAATCCAATTAGAAAAGTTTGATGAGGTCCCAAAGCACACTTTCTTCATTTCCATGCTGCTTGCTACATGTCAAATAAATACATCCATTCCTAACAGAACAGGAAGATACATCTACTTTGTTTGATATCCTTGGACTGGAGGTGAGGTGAAAAAAGACTTTAGTGCTTCTGCATGAGCACTGCAGCTCAGATCAGAAGAGCACTTTTAAAGTGAGCAGGCCCATCTTCCCCACTTGGTGTACTCTAGTTCACACTGGAGGGGTGTTGGGGCATGCAAACCAAACTCCTTTCAGGCAAAACCAAACCAGAAGAACTCCAGGAGCCTGCCCAATGTATCCTAATGCTAATGGGTCTTCTGGTCTGGCTATTGAGTCTTTCATCATTCAGCTGTTGCAGAATTCCTCAGGGAAGGTGGACATGATGTGTACCTAGGCCTTGAACTACCCGAGCTGAGGCCTTCAACAAGGC
>JBBMKD010000216.1:53194220-53251418 GCA_037834095.1 Argya squamiceps
CATATTTCTCTCCACTGTGTGCCAATGAACAAGCTACTGTAATTGTAAACTATATAGAAATGTATATAAGCAGCCATCTTAAGCTAAATAAAGTAGAACGCCATAGTAAACCATACTGGTTGGACTGTGCGTTTCTCCGAGTGGCCTGATTCCTTTGATCTCGAGCTAACCTGGACCCAGAACCTATCAAACTTTATTCAGCCACTTGTATTTATCTGTTGAAGGTTGGTGTTTTAGTTTTCCTTGAGACTGCCCAGCCCCAGGATGCTCCGTGGGCTGCTGAGGGCATTTGGAATCTCTGTGCTCCAGAGGAGGATGGGGACTAATGCTCCTGGTGGCTCTCAGCTCCTTGGGTTCCCCTGTCCCTCCTGGGATCCTGCACAACTGTGTTTGTGTAACTGTGGTTTGCATGCTGTGTTTTAAATGTGGCTGCTGCGTGAAGGTGACTCTGGCTTTTGGAGACAGCTCTGCTCGTATGTTTGTATGTGCCCACACTGATTGTGGGGACAAAAAACTCACTAGAGTGTGTCAAACTGTCAGTAGGTTTATGAAAGCTAAAACAGTTCTGAACAGTCAACACTGGAGAAGGAGACAAATAATCACTGTGAGCTGATACTTACCTCATCCTTTCCTTCTCTGCTCAAATGAAGAGTAGCTCCAATTTCTACAGCCTAAATTGCATTCTGGAGCACACACGGTGCTGAGACCTTTGGTTTCAGGAAAGAAAAACCAGAGAAGCCATGTTGGTTTCTAACACAGTTTCTTTTGCACCTTCTCAGCTACTAAAGCCTCTCATTTTATACCTATAGTTCTGAGTTCTAACTTCACTCTGGACTCTGGTCAGAACCCACTTTGATGGGAATCATTGGGAGTGCAGGGTGGCCAGAGTGATGGTTACCAAACACATCCCTAGTTTGAGGCTACAGGTACAAAACAGGCATTGAGATGTTTGAGTGAGCCAAGAGCAAGGCCATTACAATAACAAGACACAGGTTATGTTAGGAGAGGAGGAATGAACCAGGTTTGCTCAGCCTGAGGAAGAGAAGGTTGAGGGGGTTTCTTATTTCTGCCTTTAATTCCCTAATAGAAGGTTATGGAAAATATGCAGCTGACCTTTCTCAGGAAAGCACAGCTGAGGAACACCATGCAATACTCATATTTTGTTACAATGGCAACAATGGTTAAATACCAGGATTATTTTTCTATTTTTTTTATTTAATGAATTTTGTTTAACCACTGGAACAGTAACCCAGAGAGGATGTGAAATGTCCACAATTAAATATCCTAAAGAATATTGTTAGAGAAAACCCCCAAGCAGCCTGATCTACCATGACAGCAAAATCTGCTTTCGAATTTGGACCTATTTTGAGCAGAAGACTGGATCAGAAAACCAGCAGAGGTCCCATCCAAACTAAATTATTTTATGATTTTTTGATTCTACTTTTATTTATAATGCTAACACCAAGGGAGCACCTGGCCTGAGGTCCAATTAGCAATCTGGTGCCTTCCAAAATCAGGAACGGGCCCTCTGAAACCAAGATAAAACAGACATTAAAACACACAAAAAATGTGAAAGACAGCCAAATAGAGATAAATAATAAATGGAAGCACTACTGTACCAGGGTGCACCGCAAAATACATCTGCTGCAGTAATTTCAAAGTCTCCACGATAACAGTAAAAGCAATTACTGTAAGAGCACCATGTTGCCCAAAATCATTAATATGTTTGCTGTGTCTCCCTTGTGTGCTAACCCAGCACAAGGAAGGAGTTTTTGGAGAAGAGATTTGATGTGCTGTTCTTTGTTTAATGACATTATTTGAAACCCAGCAGTGGTTTCTAGATGGACTCAAGTTGTTATTTTGCAGTTCACAAGTGGACTCAGTGAGAGCAGACCAAAACCTGTGGGGTTTTTTTGTGACTCTGTGCACTGCTGCCCCTGCAGGGAGTGGCTTATCACCTTCACACAGCACTTGTGTCCCCGGGGAGTGCAGGGTAGCTGCCAGTCACAAACCTCCCCTGAGGTCACATATCTGGACCAAAAGGTCTCAGTCACAGCAGAGACATCTGTGACACTCATCCCTGAGCAGAGGGGTCCTTGCTTCTGTCTTGTACCCTCATGTGTACCAAAACCCTGGCCTGTCCCTACACCTGTGAAAAAACAATCAAAGAGCACTTTGTGATCAGTGTTGAAGGGCAGTTCCCTCCTCTGGTCCTGCCTTTTTCTGCAGTCCATGCTGAGGTGGCTGAGAGTGTCCTTTTCATGGGGAAAGATGTCAGGTGTGATATTGGGCATCTCTTCAGCATGGGCTGCAGGAGACACCAAGGGTGCAGTATTTTCCTCATGCATTGTAAACTCTAGGAGATAGCTGGGATCCCCTTTCAGGACTCGTGTTCTTTAAAATTACTCTTAATTAAAATATATTAACAAATCTTGATCATTCATTATTCGATACGCTGCAAGAATCAGGAAATGATTTCTGGTTTCCTTCCCTTTCATTCTGACTTCAAATCATGGTTGCAGTGCTCCATAGCACACAATTTAATTTAGCTTTACACCAACTGATTCCAAACCCTTCATTAAGCTTGGTCTTTTCTCCTAATTTTAAAATGTGCAGGATTAAAGTACAGCAAATCATTAAGAAATTAATTCCATTCATTAATGAATTATTAATCCATGCTAATAGTGAAAATGTAGTAATGATTATAGGTGTCAGAACATGTTATGGGACCGTTGTAAAAACACATTCTATCAGCTCATTGAAACAAGAGTCAAGAAATAAAGACGTCTTTGCTTCCTTTGTAGTCCCAAAACCATGTCCTAGTCTTAGATTCAAGTGACATTGTAATGCAAATAAATACTCGGTAACCTCCATTTGTAATTCTAACACTACTGAAGAGGTTTCTTGGCAAACACTGAGCAGTGTAGGTTCTTTAACACCCGATTGATTTTTTTCCTTGGCAAAATAATGGTTTCTCCTTAGGACAGAATTTCACATTTCACATTACAGCCTCAGGAAGGGGAAACAACTTGGCTCAAATTTAAACACCCAAGCCCAACAAGTTTGGCCCTGGTTTGAAAAGATAAAGACTGCCTGACTGACTTCTCAAGCTTGACAAAAAACACACCAACTCAGTGTCAGTTTATGTGTTTGTTTGTTTTATAACCTGCATTTCAGTAAGAAAGGCTCTAAGACACACATGTCCAGTTTTCCACCTAAATTTCTGCTCATTTTTCTGTGTATTCTCTGACAAAGGATTCAAGTGCTTCACATTCACTAACATATTTAGTTTCCTTGTCTCTTTGTGGTACATTAAAATATTATGTCCATTTGGGGAAAACTGAGGCACATTAGATGTTTGTGGAGAAGAGAGACTTATCATTTCCTTCCACTTCACTGACACAGCTGACTTGTCATTTTATACTTCCACCTGGAAAGATACTTAAATTTTATTCCTAAGGAGTGAACAATCTCTGTGAGTTTATTTCTTTTAAAACCTTTTTTTTTCCCCATTCAGCAGCTGGCTTATCTCCAACATATTTCACATCTGACCTTATGGTTTCCATTCTACAGCTATAGATTAGAGGGAAAAAAAATACCACTGCATATTTCTAAGCGCAGATTACAGAGGGTTTCAACATACTGATTATTCAGGATGATGAATCATATTAAGTCTGGTGTTTGCTAGGCAGTATTTCACTTATTTGATGTGACATCCAGTACCTGGGATGTGGCAATCTGATGCAACACATCACTGCTCACTGACACAGCACCAGAAACACAGAGACACATGAGATAATGTGGTTATTTTTGGATCCCTTTTGGACCCTGCCTTTAATTTCTTTTCTGTTAGTACTTGTCATTGATTCCAGGAGCCTGAATCACTCAGTGATTGTGTCCACCTGTCCTGTTTCCTCTACAAAGCATCCCTGAATTTAACCACAGCCTACTTAGACTTGCTATGCAGCTTTACTTTTGTGCTTTAACAGGACAAAAATCAGCAACCAGTCCTGGCTATTAAGGCATAGGAGTGAAAATGAAGCCCCATCCTGCCACTGGAGAACCCAAAGAAAATAAATGGGTTGAAAATAGCAGCTAAAGAAGATCTGAGATTTCAACACACCAGTACAAGCGACTGAACTGCTGATGTGTGATGGGATCTGCTGCATCATCCTTGTCTCCTGCAGTTCCTTTACAAATGATTGGAAGAGATTCATGCTGTATTTTACCTTGTGGGCAGGTTACAAGCATGCAAGTCATGAATTGAAGGAGATTTGTGATAATCTCTTAAATTTTCTGACCAGATAACATTGGTCTAGATACTTACAGTCCCAGCACCCTCTGATTCTGATATTTAAATGAGTCTTTGTAGTGACGTTATTGGTATCTGGATGTACACTGAACTGTTGACTGTGAGTTTGAGTAGCCCTCAGTCAAGGCCATCAGGACTCCAGTTATTTGTTTGAACCAAACAAAGAGAAATACAAGCTTCTAGGCTTTCATTTTCATATAAAAATATAACAATAACATTTTCTTCTTTAACTTTCCTAAAATTGTAAAACTGCCCTTGCTACCAAGGCATGTGCAAAGAGTAGAACTTCTGCAATTGGTTTCTTAGAATAGACCTTTGTGAACGTCAACACTCACAGGAGGAACCCTGGAAAAACAGTGACAATTTAAGTGTTGCCATCAAACTTCTTCAGCCCATTAAGTTGTGCAATTTTGCATATAATCTTCAGTATACTTAACAGAGGAGGAAAGCACCTGGACAAGGAATGGTAAATATAAATCAACAGAAAATGATATTCCTCTTTCAGTCACAATTATTACCAAAAGCATCAGAGTCTTTATGCTTATCCATTTAGAATATCTACTTGAACAGATATGGCTGGCAGTAATTACAGGATACAAACTGACAGATTTGGAGTTGAAGAATTTTTTTAATTTAAAAATGTTAAAAGCAGAGAGGTAGAGGCATGTTTTCATTTTTATTTATTTCTCTACTTATTTTTGTTTGCTTGCCTGTGCCTCTTCCTTTCTTTCTCATTTTCACTAATTTGGAGAGGTGACAGCTCTGTGCATCTGCTTGTCTAGCCTAATGATGCTGTTTGCATTTTTGCAGAGGTTACACAGCACTTTTCCCCACCTTCTCTTTGATAGCCGGAGATCTGATCAATGCAACAGAAGGCAATCAGAACTGATATCCCAAAAATACAGAAACTCCACAAATTTCTACTTATTGTCTTCAGTACTGGCCTCATCTGAGGAGGGCAAAGGTCTCTAAAGGATCATGCATACTACTGTGGGAGTTAGTGTACCTAGCTGTAAATACAGAAGGCTGTTTCATTCTACAGATGTTCCTAGTCATTGATACTGTTTTCTTTTTTTTTTTTTAATATAAAATTCTCTATACTTCTGCCTAGAGGAGACATGAGCTAATGATGCTTTGCAAAGAAGTTCAGTCTCACTGACAAGGGAGTGATCCAAACTTAACAATATGTCAGATTCAAAGTTATCTTTACTGACATTTCTGAGAGTTGCTACTGGCAATGTAATTCTGGATATGGATTCACTTACAGTTCTTCAAAATGCTGTTTAAAATCAAGACGTTGGGTTAAAAAGGCAATCCAAAGAGAAGATATTTTCTACTTTTAAGTACGTCCTTAAATTACACTAATGGAGTTGCAACTCTCAACAGCTGATCTGAATATGGCCCTAAGCATTTTTAACAGCTCCACACCAAGTTAAGGCTTGATCTCTCTGCTCTTTGCATCCAAACCTCCCACACAGCTGCCTCTCTCTTGGAAGCATAATCAGAAGAGCAGGGGAACAACTCAAGTGCTCCAGTATTACAGCAGTGGAAGGCAAGAGCAAACCCTAAACAAGAATTAAGTTTGGATAGTTGCCCAATTCACCATTTCCATAAATCACCTGTGTTCTGGGCTCTCCTCATTGTGTGCATCATAAGGCATTGATGTCTTATGATATAGGCAAATTACCAAAGGAATCAGGATGGAGTAGAATTTATTTAGATCTGAAGCCAAGACTACAGCCATTAACCACAAAATGCCCTCTAGCACAACTGAATATACACTATCAAAGATTACCTCAGGCTCATTCCTGTTTACTGGAAACAGATTCATGTGGTGCAATAGGCAATGCTGGTTATTATATGTGTCACACAGCAGGTTACTATCAATACTTAAAACTGGAATTGAGAGATATTACTAAGGGCTTCAATGAAATTCAGAATGAGATAAATGAGTAGAAATTACTCTCTTTTTTCTCTTTTTTTTTTTTTTTTTTTTTCTCCCAGAGAATAATGAAGGCTTCAGGGCTCATTTTGAGCTCACTGCAGTTTTATACTATTGCAATGTCATTGACATTGGAGAAGCCATACTGGATATAAACTGTTGTAACTTATATCCAAATGGGTTCTTTTATAATAATTAAATTTTAAGACAATGTGTAAGAACATAATTATGACAATTTGAGGCTTTATCATGCCTGTTTCTTAAAGGTGGAGAAGAAAAGAGAGCTAATGGAGGAAAGGAACTAGATTCTGATTCAGGTGCAATTCTGTTTCTTTAATTCCCTCCCCACCCCTACCACCCCCCACCTAAAAGGGATTCAGGGATTCAAACCAGAAGATTTCTCCACAAAACCCCCCAGAAAATGTGGACCTTTGCAAGAAAATATAATAAACATTTTTTTTAAAATCCATCTTGCTTCTTTTTACTTCATTTTCCCCCCACACCCCAGAAATACTCATAACATGCTGGTTTTGGTGTTTTCCCAGAGTAGGTGGTACTTCTTCCCCTGGCATTAAGCTGCATACATTGAAGCAGCTGCTGAAATTTGTTGTCCCACAGCACATGAATTGTTCTTTTCAATGACACAAAGGGCCTAAGCAGGGTAGGGAGACACATGGAGACCTGATCTGAGCCCAGTGTGGGGTTGCAGACCTGACCTTAGACACACTGGATTTGTTTGGGTTTTATGCAGTCCATCTGGCTGAATTCTGGGTCACTGCAATGAAGGTGTCTGAGTAAGTGCATCATCCTGAGCTCTCACTGTAGCCAAATAAGTCTTGGTCGATATCACCAAATCACAGAATGGTTTGTGTTGGAAGGGACCTTAAAGTTCATTGAGCTCCAACCCCCTGCCAAGGGCAGGGACACCTTCCACCAGACCAGGTTGCTCAGAGCCCCATCCAGGCTGGCCTTGGACATTCCCAGGGATGAGGCAGCCACAGCTACTCTGGGCAACCTGTGCCAGGGCCTCAGCACCCTCAAAGGGAAGAATTCCTGATATATTCCAGAGAGTTTAGAGAGTTTAGTTCCTGTAGTGAAATGTAGTGCCTTCTTTGGGGTGAGCTGAGTCACTTGCTACCCTCCTTGGCTGAATTGAAAGCCAGCTGTGATGCAGCCATCTGTAATATGGCTGCATAATCCACAAACAGATGAGCTGAACCTTGTTCTCTTTGCAACCACAGCTGGTAGAAAGTGCAGCAGAGCAAGCTCCAAAGAACAGCAGTGCCCTCTATTTTGTTTTCATTTGGAAATCACAGCTTTTTGGCTCATGAGTTTTCGACTTTTAAGCTGGTAAGAAATGAGTCATTCAGGACCCCTTATGTTATGGTGGTGCAAAAAATCCACAAAACCTCATTAAATAAAGGCTTTCCTCCTTGAGGGCATAATGCAGTATAACCACTCAGCCCTTTTCTCATTGATAACCCCTCCATTCAAGCACCCACAGAGGGGACAGACCATCTCATCTAGGTGTCACCTTACGAGTTTTTCTCCATAGAACTCTCCTCCTTGTCACTGCATAGAATCACATACATCCTCCCAAAATTAAGACTATTTTGCCCTTGTAGACATGCTGTGGTGGTCTCTTACTTTCTTACTCTTTCCCTTGCAGCCAAGAAAAGCACAAGTGCAATTTTATTTTGTCATTAGAGTGCAAAAAATATTCTTTTGTTTGACTATAGCAATTTTCTCAGCCTCTGGAAAACCCTGACACTGATGGCAATGTTTTCTATTTGGTTTAGGAATAAATTAGTTGCCTCTGAATGAAGGATGCCTCTAACTGATCTCCACTATTGCAAGATTTACCTGGAGATTTATTGCAGCTTTGCCTTTTTGTTTCCCCATGGGAAAGTTCACAAATGATGCAGCAATCTTGTTCCAGTAATGCTGTGCTTAAACACCCTTCATGGATTATTTGGTATTCAGGATGTTCTTCTTGCGTGAAGAGAAAAAATAGCCGGTTGGTAAAACCAGACTGAGATTTTCAAATAGTGTGACAGTGAATGTTAAACAAAACAAATCTTGCTTCCATCTCATTCAGACAATAACCACCCAGAAAACACCTGCCCAGAAATAAATGCCTTAATGTGAGGATTGCAAAGCAATAGAGAAGGGTGAGTGGAATCTCATTACACTCCCATGAGGAACAGTTATTTGCATTTTATTGGTGAGTAATTTGAATCACTCTAGTTCAGCGAGTTAACCCAAGACATGATGAAATCATAAATAAGTACAAGAATCTTAATTCTTGCTTCTTGGGTTCAGTTGGTTACTTTTTGTTTTTCTGGCCCTTCAGGGAAGATGAAATTGAGGTCACATCTACAGCACCTGGCAGTCAGTGGAGGCATGGCACACCTGTGGTGTGCCCACAGTTCTGTGCCCAGGGCTCCAGGACCAGCTGCTGTGCAGGTGTGGGGCTGCACACCAGTGAGGGAACTCAAGCAAGACTTGTGGGATTTGTTCCAGCCTGGACACTGCATTCCCAACCCTACACTTCTGCTGCCTCTGCCAATGCTCCAGCCACCTGGGGGACATCTGGTGAGCACCAGGGGCCTCGCAGCAGAGGACCTGTCAGGTTCCAGAGCTGCTGCCCACACTGTGCCCATCTCTACATCAAGGTTAAAAAGTAGGTGAAAACTTGCCACTATTTTTGCTCCTCAGTGGACCACAGTCCCAAACAGGGCTCACCCACTTCCAGTCTTTGATGATAATATTGACTGTAATGCAATGAGGTGTGATTTCAAAATACGACCACGGGTGGAGCCAATGGAGATCCTTTTGAGTGCTGTCTTCAAAAGCTGGAATATTTGGCTTGAAAGTCTTTCAGTTTCAAGTGCAGTAACTCCTGGGGGATGAGCAACAAACCCAAAGCCCTCTTCCCCTCTGCTCCATCTTCAGAGTCAGTGAGACAAAGCAAATCAAATCTGCCAGCTTCGGCTTTCTGAAACTTTCCACTCAAGATTTAGGGTTTGTACATTGCTTTAATCCCAGTACTTTCCAGCTCCCAGTTTCTGTTTAATTTATTAGTCACCTTTCTATCATAAGTAGCTTTAAACTGTAATATTGCTTGTAGGGAATGAAAATAAAAGGCTTAGTCTGCACAGAATAGTCCTCGTGCACAGCTTTTGTTGGGGCTACATGTGGGCACTAGACTTTTTTAACACTGATGTTTTTTGAAAGAGTGGAACCATTGCTTTCTGTGAAATATGAAGGGCTTGATCCCAATTCCATTTATAATGGAGTAAACTCATAGTGACTGACAGGAACCCAGGCATCGCTGCACCATTTCAAGCCAGGGATCTGGCTCTTGCAGGGCTGTCTCTGACCCTGGTCAGCAGTAGTTTCATTAGAGAATGCGACAAGAAAGGCTTTAGAAACAATTACAGCATGACCTGCCTGTAGGGGAGACTCCTTCCAATCTTCAGTTCAAAGGCTGTTTTGTGCCTTCAAATACTGTGTCCATCTCCAAAGGCTCAGACAGGTTACTTTAGGTTGTTGTAATTTAAAATCCTTTTTCTTTCGTACAGATTCTGCAATTTCAGTGAAATCAAGGTATTACATCATCATAGCAGCCATAAGGTCCTGTATTAATCTCATGAGGCTGACAGAAACCGTGGATGACCTGACACATGAGATTTGAAAGGAAAAGCAAACAAAAGACTTCCAGGAAAGCAAACGTGCCCTTATTCACTCCCTAGGTTAGGCAGGCTTTGTTTTACATGTGCATGGGGACACACTGCTTGTGTACAGAGCAAGATTGATCATATAGTGAACATCTGGAATCCATGCAAATCCCTCAAACACTAAAAGTCCTGTTTTATAGCTTTCTGCCAGCTGTGTTAAAACACATCTGACATCATATCTGCACTGCCCTTGTGCCCACAGGTCTCTCCTTCCCCAGAGAGACACACACTGTCTCTCTCTGCTGAGGCAGTCTGAAGGAAGAGAAGGGGAGAGAAACCTCCTCCTGCACAAAGAAAAGTCAAGTTGGTCATAAAACTTGTTTGCTTACAAGCAGCTGGGAAAGCTCACATACAAATCATGGAGGCTGGCTTTTGCAGAGATTTGTGTTAATGTTTCCTTAAGCTTCAAGTTACATGAATTTAAGCTGTGTTTAGCTCTGTGATTGGCTTTGAATGATTCCCAGTAGTGAGGAAATACCTTAGGAGAACCTCTGTCCTTTCATATGGTGCCATAAGCAAAATGCCAAATCAGAAGTGATTCTGTCTGGGGATATTTGGGGGACACTTGCTACAGGGAACAGAGCAGGCATATGACCAGAAGGAATTGCCTGGGGCAGGGCCAGGTAGTGGAGAAACTACTGCAGGCTTATGGCTTAGAAGTATTAGCAGGTCTGCTCATCACACCCCTAGTCTCCCACTGTTCTGCTTTCCCAGCTCAAGTGCTGCCTTCACATCTCCTTCAGCCTCTCCCCTCTCTGTTCCCAGTGATCCTCTGCCTCTTCTGTCTGGTGATGCTGCATTGGACGCTTGCCCTGGTGGACAGCTGCTCACCCAGCACTGGAGGTTGAAGACAAGACAGTGGGGAACAGAACAGAAGGTATCCTAAGCAAAAGACCTGCAAAAACATCTGAGAAACTTACTATTTTAAGTGGAAACTTTTTTTCAGTACGTTTGTGTAATTCACAGCACAGTGCAGGCTTTCTACTAAAAAAGTCGAAGTAGTCTATTGGTTGCAAAACAAATATATATATGTATATCATAATAAAAATATTTTTACAACAGATGAAAATGTTGAGGATATACTAGAAATAATAGAAATTAGAAAATGGGGATTGTAGAAAATTGATTAAAAAACAGCTTATAAAAACAGGAAATGAACAAATCTTAGCCTGAAGAATTCAGACTAATAATAACAGGCTAATAAGAACAAAAGAGCAGAGGAAATACCAATGATGATGCTGCTACTTCACTACATAGAAATAAGAAAATGGATAATCTTATTCAATGAGAAGGAAAGACTATTCTATCAATTAATATAAAAGGCATTAGATTTAAATAAAGTTGAATACTGCATCTGGATTGCTCTCAAGCAAAAACCTTAGGAGACTTGTGTGAAGAGCATCTTATATTGTTGATTGAGAAGATCCAGAAGGCAGAAGGGAAACTCATGCTAGTCTATTATTTTAAATAAAATAGGTGATATGACCCTGACATTCTTCCCAAACAAAACAAATGCTAGCTGGTATTGGTTCCAATCAACTTAGAAAGAAGGGAGGCTAAAATAACAAGGCTGCATCAGCTGGAAAGGAATCTTGTCAAACTGACCAAAAGCTTATTACTCTATAAATTTGGATGACAAAGGTCACATTGTTGATATAATCTAGATGTTTAAAGGACCACAGGTTTGCTGTAGATCCCCCAGTAACACAGCCAAACATGTTACGTGGTAATTACAAAGTGACTGCAATCACCTCTTCCTAACGTGTCTGCATCAAGGCACAGTTGTGTATTGGGGACTGAGACTGCACAAGTTACTCGGCTTGTGTGTTATTTGATAAGTGAAAAGGATGATTAAAATCCACCTGACACACCCCAAATGGATATAACTGGCATATGTGAAGAATATGATTTTCTGGTGAGAGACTACTGCGAGCTGTTCATCTTCCTAAACTCTGGAACATTGCTGGTGATCTGAAAAAGAACTTAAATTCCTTGCTGATAGAATTTCAGGGTGACACACAGAATTGGAACATGATGAATAAAAAAGAAGACAAATTGCTGACAGGGAATGATCTGGAGAGCAGGGTAAGAGGATTGCACCAACAAAACCCTATGTGTTTTTGTCTTCTATACAAGAAGAAAACCAGACATTCAGCCATGAAGAATGAAGGTTCTGCTTCAGCAGTGGGAAAGGGTCTTTAAAAATGGCTCCATGATTATAATACATTACCATGTGACCACAGGAGAGGCTATGGCAAGAGGGACAGAGTAGTACCAGTCTGGGTGCACAGAGTCACTGGGGATTACTGAAATGTCAGGTATACTCTTGTAAACTGGATAGATACTAGATAAAATTGAAGTAAGGGATATGATGAGAGAGTGAATTATTCACTGTAACAACTTGTATGGTTTGTTCTGACTCTGTCACTGAAAAAAAATATAATATCTTTCCAAAGGACTGAGTCAAATGAGAAGAGCCATGGCCAGTGTTCTGCTCAAGGTCAGACTGCAAACTATCTTTTGCTTCATAATCTCTGAAGCCTGCCTGGAGATGTCAGATGTTTGGGGTTTTTTTCTTCAAATATTAAATATGAACAACTCCTGCACCTCCAGCTTGCTACAGAAGTGAACACTATTTCTGAAATTGAATTAAATTGCTTCAATCTCTGTATAATATTAAGGGCCCTGTTCAAAGCCCGTGGGAATTAGACAGAGTTTTTCCATCCTTTTCACTCTTCTATGGCCAGCCTTTTAAAGGAGGGTCCTGAGGGCTATGATTTCACCAGCCATTCTGAAAAATACCAACAGGTCAGTGTGGGCTTGTCCAAATGCTACGCCATGCTACTGAGTTTGTGGTGGCCTGACATGGAAACAAAACCTTCAGCTGAATTACAGGCCACTGCTTGCTTCAACATATTCCATGGTTTTGCATTTATGATTTTGGTAACATCTTCTTACACCACTGAAGTGTAAATTTCATGAATAAATTCTATTATCTCTGGAATTTCACTGACTGAAAAAGAAGCACATATATGGTTTGAAAATAGTTAAATTCATTCTTCTCACATACCACAAGAGGAATTGCATGAAGAATCCACACTGAATAATTTACTCAGTAAATTTACAGTTTTAAGGTAACTTTTTAAAAGATCCACCTTTTTTGCCACTGCCAGGTGAATCTTTTATGGGCCAGATTTGCATATATAGCTGATACAAAACCCATTTCCTTTTTGTGCAAGCATTGAATCATGGTACTGTGGGTTTGATGGCTTAAATAACTTTGTTCTCTCATTAAATTCATACCCACAACCCCTGCCCCACACTCTGCAAACATGAGCAGACTTAATAAGTTTTGCTTTCTGTGTGGTGGACAAAAAATTCGGGAGCATAACTGTATAAATATATTTGGATCACTGGGTCCATCTTCTGAACTTTCAGACATTGCATCTTTGAATCTCATTCCAAAGCTCAGGCAGCACACTGGGGTTCCAGGGTTACCCTAACTAACCCCATCATGCAGATGTTGAGGAATCTGCTTTCTTGGATAGATGAGGAATTGTATGTTTTGAGACTGTTACATTTAGGCTGCTTCTTTCAAATTCCTGACTTTTTGTGTAAACACTCCTTAGCCTTAAATCACTTCCTTCCTTTCCTAGCATTTACTTTTCCAATATTTTTACAGTGAAAAATTCTAGCTCCTTCTCAGCCTTTGTTTTGGTACACTAACCATGTTTTTCCCTAGGATGAGCTTCACCATATCATTTTAGCAATTCCTATAACCACTTATTTCAGATAAAATTTCTTTCTAGACCCCCAGTCATAAATTTTATTCCAGATGAAATCTGAATATTTCTTTGTAAAGTAACAGCAATCTACAGTCTTTAAATACTCTTCCTGAGACACAGTAAATGTACTGAATTTATTTCTTCACAGCTGCACTAAACTGAAGGCCTGTATGGTTATTAATGACTGATGTGTCTGAGAGGAATAATAGACGGGTGTAGTTCCAGGTCTTAATTGGTCTGATGACAGAGCCGGTTCAAGAGATTCTTGTCATCTCAGACATTTGGATTTCTACTTGTTTTTAGTAATGCTGACATAGACTTCTTGTTTCTTGTTTACTGCCTCTGTTTCAGACAAAGAGTAGTATTTGGTGCCCAACAGATCCTATTTCTAGCAACTCTGCAATATTCCTTCTTCTTATCCATCTGGCCTTCTGTTACACTCTTGATTTATCCAAATTTTTTTACCATTTCTGAAGTTTCTAGGTAAGGAGTTCCCAGCTTGCTGTAGAAATTCTTCTAATTGGGCTTCAACATGGGCATTTGCCTCTGCATTTTTGCATTTGTCATAATCCCTGATACACTGGGGTGTGTTCTGCAGACCACACAAATGTTCCATCTGGTATTAAGGGTCAACTTTACACCAGCAAGTACCAGATTCAGTTGTAATTCTGTGACGTTTCAAAGAAAATATCAAGTCAAATTTGTCCCAAAATCTTTCTTTCAGAAATGTCACTGACAACCTCTTTCCATTACAGTAGTTCCAGTCTCAGAAAAAAATCACTCTCTCTCTCTCTCTCTTTTTTTTTTCCTCTTTCCCTGTCTCTCTCTCTTTCTCAGTGGCCTCTCCCTTATCCACATTATAATTTCTCTATTCACCCCTCACCTTTTCCATTTCAGTTCATGTGTCAGTATAAAAATGCTCTTAGAAATTTAATCCACATACACAATTATTTTTTCCAGCAAATGACAAAATGAAGATAAAAAAGTCAGAAATATCACTGAATAATATTTGCTGGAACAACTCTGTCTTTAGATCCAGGAAAATGAAGATATTTATTAAAAGTTTTAGGTCTTATTACTTGGGATGACCAACTAAGTATATTTGATAAATAACCTCTTCCCATACTTATGATGCTTTCAAGCATTTCTTGATATTTGTGCCTGGAACAAGACTAAGTGAATCCCCTGTGCACTTAGTGACTGCTTAAAATTAAAGGATACTTAATGTGAGCAGCGCAGGGACTAAAAAAAAGGAGCTTCTTTCCTAACTAGCAAATTTCTAAATTAAATGCTTAAAATATGAGGAAAATAACAGCTACCATTGGATGGTTTTAAGTGCAAACAACAGCAATGCCCTTTAGCTGGGACTTTGAGTGCAGTCTTAAGGTTTCTTGGTCTTCATTTCCCTTTAGACATGAACTCAGCCAGGGGGCCAAAGGTTTCCTTCTGAGCTCTTGATTTGACTCTCAGAGTTTACAGCTATTCATTAACCTATGGTTTAAACCTTCCATCTTTAATATGTTTTGTAGATGATAGCATATTGCATCTGCACAGCAGTATGTCCTGCTTAACAAACATGCCTGGAGATAGAGTGAGCAGAGCATAAAGACATTTAAGCAGTTATGTGGACAAGTGGGTAAATACTGGAATGCATGATTGTCAAAACTCATTGCATGTTTTAGCAGATGTCTCAGCAGCTGAGGGGAAATGTCAAAAACATTCTGTATTTTGCACAGAATAGCTTAATAATGATCGCACACTGGCTGAATCTCTCAAAGTTAAGGCCTATCAGACACAGAATTATTAAAAGAAAGATCTCAGGAATGAGAGCTCACTCAAAACAGCAAACAGAAAAACAGCCTTCTCTCTTTTTTTTTAAAGGTTGCTTCCTGAGTTCTTGAAAATCAGGATTTCATATCCTGACAGATCCTGAAAATCAAGATTTCATATCCTTTCCAACAGAAACTTGCTTCTGGTCTAAGACAGAAATCAGCGATGAATTTTTTACAAAGACTGAAAATTTGAAATAGATGAATGGTGCTATGAGTAGATGAATATTTTATAAATATTCACTCTTCTTTTTTCCCCCCCAAGCAGCTTTTCACAGATGATTTGAAGCACAGCCATAATGCTTTGCCTTCATGGTAATCAGGTTTCCATATTTTGTGTGCTTATTTGCTCATTTCTTTTTTAGGGTAGGTATTTTCTCTGTGATAATGTCCATCGATCATACTGAATTGCAAAAATATGTCTCAGAAGTGTTGTTTGATTGTTTGACTTTTGACTGGCTTCTGGTCATGTTTAGCAGAATTATTGGACTGGAGGAGCCTGCTGTCTGACCCTCCTCCAAGAGTATTTGGCTACCTCTTCAATAACCCTTTCTTTCCATGGTTTTTCAAACTAAAACAAAAAATGGACCTGGCTAAAGTGTTAATCTAGATTTTATTTTTCCTGAGAGGTGCATAAACATAAAGATCAGGCATAACAGACAAAAAGTTATTTATTGTTCTGAATGATTTATAGTCAAGTTTCTTCTTCCGTGGTTGCAGAAAAGAAGGAGGAATCAAAGAAGAGGTTCATTATTCAAAATGGCAACAGTCCCATTAGGGAGGGACAGAAGAAGGAAAACACAGCCATAATTTTACTTATTTTATGAGACATGAGCTCCTCCATACTTCTCTGAGCAGACAATGACAACTTCAATATAAAGAAATACACAATCAGTAAAATAAACATGAAAGAGAAGGATTACTGATATTGTCTCAGGAGAAACAGACAGAAATAAATTCACTTTCTGTTACATTCTGTTGTGCTACTCATATACGCCCAAGTAGCACAGCTGAGAGGGAACAGGGTGAAGGAAGTAAAGGTGGAAAGGAGGTTTCAGCAGCTCTCACTTGTGTAACAGGATGTTTTTGGGGTTTATCCATGCTGGGAGGCAAAGGGCAGGTTTGGGCATACTGAGTCCAAATTTTCCAGCTGTTGGCTTCAGCTCAACAGTAATGTTCCTGCAATATATAATATCTATCCCATAAGACAAAGAACTGTGCTGTTTCCCATAGATGCTCTCTGGCTTTCTGTGGTATTTTCACCCCATCACAAGCCATAGATGGATGAATACTTGCACACATCCACATCTTTGCAAAATGGCTTTTCTGGCCAACACCTCAAGTCATACGGAAATGGCGTCAGCAGTGGGTTTGATATTCCAAAAATATACATGCAAAGGACACAGAGACTTTTTCAAATTCTGCTCAGATGGTGCACAAATGAACTATTAAATGCTTGCAGATCCTTCCTAAAGACTTGCAACATATAGCCTGAGTGCCTTTTGAAAATTGGTCCCAACACAGAGGTGCCTAATACAGCACCTTTTCATGGGCTCCCTTTGTTTGTGGCTACTCCCCACTTTCCTGTGAGCTACTGCAGCTAGAGACAGGCAGCTCTTTAACAAATTTCCATAATTTCATTAAGCTCAAAGATAATTATGTAAAGTGTTAAAAAATACTTCATTTGGCTTGCCTGAAAGCTGCTGTAATGGAGGAAAGAAAGGCATAAATAATACGCTTTGTTTCCATTTTCAGTCTGTTCACTAATTGAAAAGAAGCAAAGGGGTCTAAACCCCCCTTGTTTGATCCAGTCATTGTCTGACAGCAAGGGAAATGTCCTTGGGAGGAACAAACAGTCAATCTGTGCATAAAGACAAAGCAGAAAAAATTGCAGCTCTGATAAATCACTGAAAATAATTATGAAAATTGAAAAAGGAGAAAAAACTCCAACATGATTATGGTCTAACCAGAGATGTTATGTTTTCAGGTTTTATCAGCAGTGTAGGGAGTATAACAGGATGGGGCTGGCTCTCAAACCAGCAACTCTGCATGATTCCTTGATGTAATTTGGAAGAAGCAGGATAACCTGTGATTTACAAAACTCTAGTAAGCAAATCTGTTCAGGAGTTCCCAGCAAATCAACATGGTCCTACCAGTGTGTGTCAGAGGCAGATTATCTTCTCACCCTGCTCTGAGCTGTGAGGATATGTGTGTGTGCACAGCTGTGGGTAAAAATCCACCTCTGCCCTCTCAGGGAATGCACACATGAAACCAACACCAAACTGTCTGAACTTAATATGCATATATATATATATACATAGATTAAAAAATTATATATTTTTATATATATATATATATATTTCTATATTTTATGTATATTTCTATATTATATATATTTATATTTATATATTTACATATATTTTATATATAAATATATTTATGGAAATATATTACTAGTAGTACTTTTTTATTAGGAACAAGCAGTATTAGCAGTACAGGGAAAGCAACACTTTTAGTGCTGAATGCTGAAGTACTGCTAGGGTTGTTTAACATAAATTGATGGGTCCTTTTTTTCCTTTGTAACTAATTGTGTTTGTTGATTAAAGGAAAAAACCCAACCCAACTCAAAGCAAAAAGTATTCAGATAAACTACAAGGTTAGAATCAGGGAGAAAGAGCCAAGAACTGAAACTGTCTCTTGTTTAAACTCAATACCTGATCACATTTCCCTGCAAATGGTGGACTAAAAAATAGTGAATGAGAATGATTTAACTGTACATTCTATTTGTGTAGTTCTTAATCACTGCTCTTGACACAGCTGATATGTCTTCAGGAAAGCTGAAGTTAAGGAAATGTCACTTGTTTTTCAGCTTACAAGAAAAAATTTTTGAGGTCATGTATTCCTTTCCATTGTGAAAAACTGTGATGTTGCTATTGAGAATTATAATTTTGTTATATGATCAAGGAACTACGAGGATTCATAAAGCAGGAAATAATGGACTAAATGGACTTTAGTAGTTTCAAACCATCCTATGCTTCCATGAAAATTCTGACGGTGCTTTGCTTTGGTGTCTCTAAAATCTTCTAATAAAATCTGCTTAAGTAGAAATATGTGCCTCTAAATTAACCACAGTTTGGACCCTTTTTATTGAGGGTTGCCCTGGTTCTTGTGAAACAAGTAACTGATATCTGGTGAGCTTTTATGCATGAATTACCTTGCTGAGCAAATTCATTACCAATCCATCATGCTAGTGGAAGGAGGCTTAATTGTTTGGTGACATGTTATAAGCAATGGTAAACAATCACCCCCTCCTCTTAAAATACAGTAATAGGATGCTAGGGAGGGAAGGAGATGTTCCCTCGAGTTGTTCTTTGAAGATAAACTGCTGTGTCTGGCCCAAAGGATAATAAAATATATTTACCCTTCAAGTGTCAATGCCTGTTCTCCCAAACTGACTGTTATGGGATAGTTATGTTAAATGATGGGATGTCTTCTGCTTCTCCATTGTTTTCTCCTATTCATTTATATTAAAAGACATTAATGCTTCCCAGAACTTTTGCTACTCTCCCAGAAAAATGATGGGGATATTACAGCTAGATAAAGTTTCTTTATTGCAAACACAGAGGGAGAAAAGGAGGGATATGAAACAGCAACAAGGAGAATGAGGCAGCCCTTCTCACACTAGCAGCCTCCTCCTGCACTTGGTTTTTGTGGGTCCTGACCACTGGCTTCTGGAGAAGCTTGAAAGCCCCGTGGCCACACACAAATTTTCACAGCACTCTTCTGTGGGTACCATAAGAATTCCTGCAAGATAAACCAAGTCTTATTTTGATGGTTTATTGTCAGTGTGCCCTTAAAAACCTGGGAACCAAGTTTGATCTTTAAAAGCAATATTTATGCACATTTCATTTATTTCCCAGTGGATGGTTATTTTCAGTGAAAGTGTCATCTTCAATATTTATCTGAGCTTAAAGCTCCTTCCCTGCAAATACTATAAAAACGAGCTGAGATGACATGGTGAGTTTGTGATGATTTATCTTCCACAATAGTAGTACTTAATCTGTTCAAATGCTGGCCAATAAAACACATAGGAATAGAACTGAGTAATCTCCTTTATGGCGTAGGAGCACTTTATTACCCAAGTGTCAAGTGGCCTTTTGACTTTAGTGGAACTTCTTGTTGGGTAAAATGCTGTTATTTAATACGAGCAAATCATTCCCATCATTATTAAATACATTATTACATCCTATAACCACACAGATTCTTATCTGGCCAAGCCAATTTTAAAGGGGCGAAAAGTTCAGTTTTAGGGAGGATAAAAGAAAACAAATGCTGCAAGGATCAAATATGCATCCAAACCCAGTTCATGAACACCAGTGGGCCTGTAGGCTACTATAAGATTCTGAGCTTGGACCATTATACATTTCAACACTAAGATTGAGAAGCAAGATAAATTTTGATACTTATTAGCATTTTACTGCTGCATTTGCCTTGTTAAGTGACTAACAACACTAAATATTACTTTTTCCGTTTGGATAATGCTGGTAATATTTAAACATTTCACATGAATACAACAATTTCAAAAAATCTTAATGGATATTGTTGTCATTTTTAAAAAATTCTGGGTTTTGATACTTTAGATTACATGATATGCAATAACCAAATTGGAGAAATTTTTAAACTTTGACCTCAGTTTGGGATGGTGTTTAATTTCAAAATCTCAGTATATTTTAAATGATGTACATTTTACCTTTTTGGCCACAACACAGAAAGCCCATATTTGTACTGAATTGTTCAATTTACTCCTTTAGTCAGTTCTTAAGAATTTACAGGGTTATTTGCACAAGGAAAGATTCCAGTTTGGATGTGGCCTTTAGGTCATGCATTAACTTTCTCATGAAGGAAATTGTGGCAACACAGGGTGATATATAAACCAGTGGCTGATCTGTCTCACTAGCAAAGCATCAAGTCTCCTCAAATAAACAGCGCAATTTACTGACACATAATTCCAAATATTCCTGACCAATGACTAATGGCAATTTATGATACCATGTATGGAACAATTACCGACATTCGTTTTACACTGGGAGGATTATCAGCTTTTTGGATTTAGAATAACAAAAGCTAATTTCGTGGAAACTGGGGATGTGTAGAAATGTTATCTCCTTGTCTGTGTTTATTCAGTGATAGCATTGTTTAAAGCCCATGATCCTGTCTGCATCTGCCACTGCAGCTGGCCCAGCCAGCTCACCACTCTTTATTTAGCTGGATATTGCAGCAGTAACGTTTCATTACAGTTGTGCTTGGGAGAAGTCATAGTCCATTGGTTTTATTGAAGCTCACTTCTAGTTTACTTCCATTTCAGGGAAAAGGACAGCTGTTTTAATATGTACTTGGAGGAACACCTAAAGGGTTTTAGTGTTAATTAAGTTGGGAGGAACTGTTTTTAACAAGCACCTTTTTGTAAATGTCAAACAGCTCAGTCGTGTTTCAATTTTACTATTTGAGTCAGAAATCAGGCAGTGCAAGAATTGGCAGGCTTAGAGCATGGTGCAGCATTTTGGTGTGAGGCTTCTTTGGACTCCAAAGAGTGTCAGGCTCCATGGAGGAGAAACTACATTTGGTTCAGAGTACATTTCCATCTCCCTGCTCTCTCTGGTAGGAGGATTGAGAAAGCCCTTATGAAAATCCTTTTGACCCTTGCGAGAATGAGTTGGATGTGAATAAATTTTTTCACAAATCAAAAACTTTTAGTAGACAGACCCAATCCAGCTTAATGTCGTAATGAAACAGAACACAACTGGCTGATGTTGTTCAAGCATCAGCCATGGCAGAGCCAGTGAGCAGGCACACACCACAGTACATCCTTGTCTTTCGGCATGCTTATCTAAAGCTTCAGCCTTTACCACTTTACACTGTGCTGAACTACTTGATGGTTTAAGCCCCAGATGGGGTCAAAAATGTAAACAGACCCAAAACTTCACAGAATGCCATGAAGCCCCAGCAGTGTGGTTTGTCTTGACAGAGATTCTCCTGCAAGCCTGCAGCTCATGGGTCTGACTGCCTCAATGCCCTCTGTGAATCCTCATGGTTTGAGGGTGCAAAAAGGAGCAGCCACGGTTTTTAATCATTCAGATGACTACATGAATCACTTTTCTTTTTTTCCCTCCCCCTCTTAGCCACCTGATGGTGTTATTTAAAAACGTGAGAGGACAGGCTAAGAGCCTGAAAGAAGGCTCACTGCCCACATTCAATAAAAACCACAGATGTCAACGAGAGTTTTGCCTAAGTAGTAACTGCAGTTTTGACCCTAGGATTTGGTGCATGACCACACATTTTTATTGCTTCTGCATAAATGCATAAAAAATGGCCACCTTGTCTACTTAATCACATGAAGCACTTAAATCAGTCATCCCCTCCTTCAGGTTCAGGGAAAAAAAAATCACATTCCCCCACGGCTGCATGAAATTACTCCACAAAGCAGCTGTGTGGACTTGCTTTGGTGCTGCTCACGTTGAAATATATTTATCACTTAAATTCCTGTTTTATGACTAAAACCTTCAAATCTGTTCTCATTTTACTGGAAGAGATGAAATACACTATGTGTGTTGCATCAAATCACCTGAACAAAATTTTATTTGCCTCTAATTGATGATTCCCATTGCATTTCCACAGCATTAAGTGGTCAGGCTTTGCTGTTGCAAAGTGGTGCAGTCACAGAGCTACTGTTATTCCAGCTGCTTAAACTCTGTTTCTAGTGACAGTGTTGAAAGGGACAGCCCACTTCTTGTTCATTGTGCTTGTTACACTGCATCATCTATTTGATAATTAAGTTATTTAGTGGGTAAAATAATGTCTGTTTTTAGCGTAGACTCAATTTAGCGTTACCATAAGAAGACAACTCAAAACCTCAAAAATCACAAAAAGCAAGTTGCCTCTTGGCAGAATCAGAAATCATTTCCTACTGTAATTTCATAACTACATCCCCTTTGTATTTATGAACTGCATATCCAAACCCAGTTAGGTACTCTGAGGAAATCACACACATGTACAAACACAGATCCAGGACATTCATGTAGGAGTATAAGTCAGGCTTTTCTTGAGTAAACTGGAACTAAATATAACCATTTCTTCCTAAAACATTGTCTATTTTCAGGCAGGAGCTGAACTGCGAATGTATCAGGAGTGCCTGTGAAGTGGAGGAAGGTTACAGTACGAGCCATAAAGCTGAACCAGCGTCCTTTGTCAGTGCATCATGAGCACACTCTGCTATTGTTCATGTGTTAATGATGTGACCTTGGTCTTACACCGTAATTTTTTTATTATCATATAGAGTGATATAAAGCTTACCCAGCTTTTTGAACACAGTCCATCAAATAACAGCCTCTGTCCTCTCTTCACATTAAAATCTGCAGTGATTAATTTCACTTGTAATGAAGTTTTATAAGAAACTTTAAAGCAGAACTGGTTTATCACTTGGGTTATCAAACCTTTGTTAGTGCCACTGGAGGAGTTTGAGAATATAAATCTTTGAGAAGCAGATAAAACAAACAAATCATAATAATCTAAGATCAAGCAGGGATCCACAACCTAGGACAAATAAAGTCATCTTGAAGATAAATACACAAGACTATCATAAATATCACTTAGTTTGTTTGAAAAGCTAATACCAGGGATTGACAACTCCATTTGAGTTTGAAATGAGTAGTGATCTAAAACTTCAAGGACAGCAATCCTAGCCTTCACTGGTGGCCTAATGAACAGACCAAAACCAGGATAGGGGGTGTCCTGTCCTGTTCTGTCCTTCCAGCTTCTAAGAAGAAGATGTAAGATAAGATTCTAACGAAAGAAATAACCATCAAGTGAGGAAGTCTCAGGGATCTCAGTGAGAAATATCTTTTCTGTCCTTTAGAACCCAATAACTTCCCTTTATCTAAAACATCCTATCAGAATAATTTAGATTTGGATCAAGTTGTTGCCTTGAAGCAAAATGACTGCATGATTTTGACAGAGACCCAGGCCTCAAAATAGCTCAGGATTAAATCTGAAATATTCAGTCTGATTTCTTGCAGAGTAATTTCATGTTGAACTACACAGAAATGTGATCATCCTTATACTCTGCTGTCCCCTGTGCTGCTGTTCTTTCCCCTCAGCTGGATTGCTGTCCTGCAAACCAAGGAATCTTCAGACTGAAGAGGCAAGAAGATCTTACACTCACTTCCCTATCATCTCTTCCTAAAGCATCAGCATCATCACACTAGTCTGAGCTGGATAAACATTTGATAGGACTCATAGATGCTGGCCCACATTCAGTTTTCTCTTTTGAATTTACACAAGGATCAGGTGGTCAACAGTGAAACCTGAAGCTGTCTCCTGACAGCGCTTTGCCAGCCTTACATTTGGATCTTGCTACTGGTCTCTAAGCTTCAACAGAGTGAAATGAGTGAAAATTCTCAGAATCACTGAATGGTTGAGGTTGAAAGGGATCTCTGCAGATCATCTGATGGTCCAGCTTCCCTGTTTAAGCTGGGTTACCTAGAGCAGGCTGCCAAGGATTGTGTTCAGATGGATTTTAAATATCTCCAAGCATGGAAACCCCACAACATCCTTGGGCAATCAGTGCCAGTGCTCACAGTTGATCCAGAGTCTACAAGTTCAACCTCAGTAGAAATAGAAAATTATGATTGAGTAGAAGCAGACTAGCTACAATAAAATAAGTATTTGGCAAAATTTGGATCCAGTGTTTCTCACTTGAAGATAAATAAGTTCTCTGTGACAAGTCTTTAATTACAGTTTCAGGGCCAAAACAGAATATCATAAGCAGAATTTGTATTGATACCAAAGCCAAAAAGGCTTAACTGCAAGTACTTTACCTTTATTAAAAAAAAAAAAAGGCTTTAATAAGTACATTGAGTTTTCAACTAGCTGTACATGAGACTTTTGAAGAAGAAAAAGACCATTGTCTAGGACCATGGAGAATGTGAACATAGACCCAGAAACTAATAAAATGACACCTAAATTTTAAGACTTAATTATGGCTTTGTTACGGACTACTCTCTCAGATTTATAGCTAGAGATTTATAAGAGCAGCTGTGTAGTGAAAAAAAAAATGAAGAAAAATGGGAAAACTTGTTAATTTATTGCCAGAAACTAGTCAGTGGGAAGTAAATAAGCTCTTTCCTTTCCATATGAGCTGTGGATAAGCTCGCTGTATTTGTGTTCATCTTTGACCAAACCTTTAGCTGTTCCCTCATCCCCCTGTAGTCCAGCTCCCAGCCTGGCTCATTCTGTGTGCACAGCACAGCAAAGGACAGGGAACATCCAAATACCTCAGCCACCTCCAGCTGCCAAGGGAATTTGAAGTAAGCCGAATGCAATTTGCACACTGGAAGTTGGCCAGCACACCAGGACTATTATCTCCAGTTTTGCAAAAAGGTCTGGGGGAATGTTAATTAACACAAGTGCCCAAGACCTTGTTTTTATGTGTCTTCTGGAGGAAGGACACAGGGCTGGAGAGAGGCATGGAATTCCTAATGAACACAGAGGGTAGTTAAGTTGTTGGCTTTCAGCTGGGATGGTTGTGTGTGCTCAGAGGCATATGGCACTTTTCAATGATTGGAAGAGAAGGGAAATACTACTCAGAGCCATCACTGCCTCATTTTATAGCTGATTAGCTAGGTGATGACTTACCTGCAAGTCTGAAAACAAGTAGCTTGAGTGGGAGTGATTTAGACAAGTGATTTAGACACTTATCTGAGCATTAGCCACCACTCCAAACTATGGTGACTGTAAATGGGGTATATACAACAGAGAGGCTGTTCTGGCTGTAACTCTGTAAAGCTTCCCAGCATGTGTCTGGAGCCCAAAACATTTTTTGATTTCTGAGCTGTTTCCACTCTTTCTAAGAAAAATTAAGATATTCACTACAGAGCTGTCTGACTGACTTGAATTTTGGCCTCTGTCTCATTGTGTCTGCTAGATTACTACCAAAGTAATTTTAAATTGGAAATCCACATTTTCCTCCTTATATATATCATGATTTTCTCTATGCAAAACCAGAGTTTGGTACAGAATTCAAGCAGAATTTAAGCAGGAACGCAGAAACAGGAGATACCTCAAAATAAAGATGTGTTCATAAATGAGCTCATCTCCTCTCCTGACTGAATTATGTTCTGGTCCATGACAAATGGAATTAGTACAATACATAGACTTATTGTTGGAGGATGGACATGTAGGTTAAGCCACTAGAGGGAGATGCAATATGCATTTGGCTGTAGTGAGGAGAATACTTTATACCATGGATTCTTTTGCAGCAGTTATAGGTAAACAGTACCAGTGTAAGTCAAACGAGCAGGGATTTTACTTTTTTCCCTACAATGTAAAACATGTACATCTATAATAAGTAAAAATATATAATATATAACATATACAGGCATACTTGACTTTAACAACATCTTTGAGTGCACGTTCATGCCAGATTATGTTCACATATACCCATGGCTGTTGCCAAGTAAGGCTTGTGCACCAAATGGCTCATTAACACAGCTTGCAGCTTCCACTCTGTGTCTTTGTGGGGTGACCAGCGCCTCATTGTGATGATATGATGGTTTCTGGGCAGCAAAAATTCCTTAACGCTAGATAAAATGTTGACAGCCCTGGGCCTGGGCCATGCTGCCCTTTTCTCTATGCCCAAAGCCATCTGGATAATGAGATACTGGGCTTGTCGAGAACCTGAGTGAGCCATGATTGAAGCTGACCTTCTTCTCAGCTTTCCAGGGCATGTGACAGTTGTCTTTTAGGTCTTGGACATCCACTTTGTTAAATGGTTTACTGGTTAGGAAGATTACTCCCTAATTTGAGGCATGGTGGCAGGTCCTTCATTGGGTGAATATCAAGCACAGAGGAACTGCAATCATTTTGAGGGACTGGATTAGAATTTAAAATCTGCTTGACAAATAGGTGAAATGAGCTGAGAAAAACTGGATGTGGTTCAATGAAAACAGAGAAGAGTGGACGCTTCTAAGTGGAGATAATGAACTGTACAAACACCGGATGCAAAACGTCTGCTGGGCATCAGCCCTGTGAAACAGGATCTGGAGGTTACCAAGGTTCACAGACTGAGCTTGAGTCAACACTGTCACACGACTGCAAAAAATAAATATTGGAGTGGGCTGTGTAAACAGGGGAGCTGCACAAAAAGTGCTGTGAATTAATCCTTCCATGAGGCCACGCAGAGACAGAGCTTCTCACCTGACATCCTTGGCAATGTGTTAGAAAAAGAGGTGGGCCAATGAAAGGGCATCAAATGGAGAGCATGAAAACATTCAACAGTCTAGAAAATCAATCCCTTTTGGAAGAACTGGGTAGCTTCAGCTAGGAAAAAAAAGGAGATAACAGACCCCAAGGGTGTGAAAAGTTGCTGCAATGACAGAAGGAATTGTTCTCCTTGTACTTTATGGCTTGGACAAAGATTACTGGGTTATTGTCTAACTTGCAGGAAAGGAGAAGTAGGGCTAAACATCAGGGAAAAGCCATAGATGATAAATAGTTGGAAGATTTCCATAAAACATTGTGGAATTTCCATCGTTTGAGGTTTCCATGAACAAGGTAAAAAAAGAAGTTATTTGATCCTGTTTTGGGGGTACAGAAGCAGACTGAACAATCTCAAATGGGACCTTCCAGCCCTATTTCTTGACAGTAAGGCACATCTTCTTGAAGAAAAATAGACTTTGTCAAATATAGGTTTGGTGTAAATACTTATATAGTGGTAACATAAAATCAGAATTATTTTTTGCTGTACAAAATAAAAACTTCCTAATTATCAGATACTTACAGATAGCAAATAATATTCCAGAAAAACTTCTTCTGGCAGGCAGATGAACCACAGAAATTAATAAATCCTTTCTTATCTAAATTCTTCAACCAGGTGATCCCAGCACATTTCTTTCTTGAGTGAAAGTAGTGGCTTTTTGTTTGGGTTTTTTTGTGTATCTGATTTGAATTTAAAGCACAAACATCCTGGCAGGGCTGCACTTTGGATCTGCCATCATTCTCAGAGAATAAAAGTTCCACGCCTCCCTTGTTTACACCCCTTCCTGGCAAGCTCCCAAATGCCTTGAGTCCAGTCCAAAAGCACTTCAAACAGAAACCATAGGGATATGGAAGAGAATATTTTTTCTTTAATGGAACATTTCTATGGTACATTTAAATAAATATTTTTTAAGGTTTGCTATTAAATTTTATTAGCATCCTACTGAGTAATACAGCCAGTTGGACCTCTCTAAGTGGCAAACAAACAAACAGTATATTGAAACAAACAGAAAGCCCAACAGGATGTATTCTGGGAAAGATTGTTCTGAGTGGGGCAGGCACCACTGGTAGGGTTGCAATACTCCCAGCTGCTACATCCCACCGTGCAAGCTCCAAGTCCTGAGGCCTTTTGTGCTGCCTCTTTTAAAAATAATTATTCATTGTGTTTGTGATTAATGAATCTCTTCATTTCGGGATGTCGGTATTTGTGGTTCCTTTATATTCTGCACAGAGAGATTTGTTTAATGACTGACAACTACAATGGGAACATTGTCTCAAGGAATAAAAGGCAGAAAAAACATTGTTTAGATTTTTACTTTTTTTTTTCTTCTTTAAGATTAGTAATGGAATCCAGAAACATAGATTCAGACAACTTTCTGATGGAAACCAGTTTAAGATATTGTTATTAGTTCCATTCTGTCCCCTGGAAGGATTAAAAGGTTGTTTGGTTTGTGTTACAAATATCTCTCTGGTTTGTGCACAAGTGACACGTCGAGGAGGCAGCTGGGGGATGAGGATGGATGTGAGCCCCATGAAATGGCCCTATCAGATCTGCAGGGCTGGGAGCCCCTGCTCAGCTAGTGCTTGGATCGCCCCTACCCAAGCAGGGTCCCACTCCCACTTGGGCCAAGTCCAATTACACAGTTTTGGGTGAGCCTGAACCCCAAATGCCACCACCACGGCAGGGCACAAAGACCTCACCCTAAGCTTCAGCTCAGCATCATGGAGGGGATGCTCCCTGGGAGGCTGGGCTGTCCTCTCCTGAAAGCCACAGCTGGGAATTTGATTCCAGAAATGGACTGCCCCTGGATTGGAGCATGACCTTGTGAAAGAATGAGTGTGGGCACCAGGGCTGATGCTGCTTTCACATTGTTTCTTCTGTTTGGGCATCACTTCTGAAAGACTGGAATTTTGCCCATGTCTGTGGGGTTCTGGATCCCTCAATAGATACCAGCCACTCAAAAAGAAAAAATTAAGGAAGAAGAAAACATACATGCTTTTTTCCTAAAAGCATCTTTATTTCCTTCAGTGGGAATATTAACGTACTGGCACTGGAAGTTATAACTAAACAAGAAAAACCTCCAGAATTCAAATTTTAATAAAATCACTCTTTTCTTTGAGAGAGAGAAGTTTCTTCCCATGCCTTCCTCAAAGCTTTTATTTTTCATCAGAAACACTGCCAGACAGCTGCCAGCTGTAGAACTACACTCAGACTCGCCAACAGCTTTTCAGATTGTTGAAAATGAGGGTTGGAGGTACTTTGTTATGCTTAGCTGATTTATCTGGGCACCAAAGGAGTGCAGGCACTCTGATGTAGATTAAACAGACATTTTGGTGGTGAAAACAATTTCAATAATACAGTCATGGGATTCATTACTTAGAGTTATCCATCAATTTGATGATCCCAAAACTATGAAAAACAAACGATCCCCAATATAAAAGAAATTCGAAAAAAAAAAAAAAATTACAGTAAAATAAAATGAAGGAGAGAGGAGGGGGGGGAGGGGAGGGGAGGGGAGGGGAGGAGAGGAGAGGAGAGGAGAGGAGAGGAGAGGAGAGGAGAGGAGAGGAGAGACAAGCAACTGCATCACATCATGCTTTAAATTCAGCCTAAGGATTTTACTTCAGGTAATGGTTTGAAGCCCAGCATTTCACAAAGTAATTTTCTCAGGCACTGTACTGACTGTGTCGTGGCAGAACAATCTCATCAGGGTATGAGAACAGTAAAAATATTCTGTGCTGGTCTTTCCTGAATTACAATGAGGAGCAGACCCATAGCCCTGCTGGAAATCACTCTGTGACATGAGAGAGGAGCAGGTTACTCTCTCGACCAGGGGACAACGGTGGCATCAATGCAGAACCAAGTTTTTGTATCTGTAGCAGTTATCTACTTCCTGGGGCTGCCTAATTGCCATTGCCATCGCCATCAATCCCCTTGTCACCTGCAATTTCAATCAGTCTCCTAAAGGTTTTCCTATCCGGATTTTTCTTTTGGTGCTACTTTCCCCTTACCAAACGATCCTTGGGTATCTGTCAAGACAAATGCTTAAGAGATTGTTCCAGGACAGCCAGGGAGCAGCAAACTCTTTGATTATAGATGGCCTGTTGTATGTGAGATTAGGTATCTGCTGCACTGTGAAGCTAAATGATACAATGCAAGGGCTCAGTAACTCCTTTCAGTCATGGTCTGAGGTTGCTGTAATCCTTTTTATTTTTCTTAAACTGTGACTAGCCATGTGTTTTCAGTTACAAGTAAATGCAAATCAATCTGTGTGATTTGGATGTTAGGGAGTAGTGCAATTTTCTTTAATTCATATTATATTAGCTTTCACCCACAGGATAACATATGCACATGAACTTGGGCCAGGGAGAAAGGCAGGGGGAAAGGAAGACAGCAATTAGGCATGCTGCAATTGCTCCCCCAAATATTACAGCATATACTGCACTCAGCGAGACTGCAACTCCACAGTAGTTATGACATTTTAAGCAATGTTGGCATGATCTGTGCTACATCAAGCCCCCACCTGCCTCCCCATGCTGCATTTGCCCTCCAGAGCTCATTCACTTCACAGAGGGCATTTCTTTCCAAAAGCTACAACAGCTACACAAGGAGCATGCTGGCCCTGGGATGAGCTGATGTGCTCTGAGTCTGAATTTTGGTTGACAGCTCCAATACAAGAGGATTACTACCAAACTTGTATCCAGTAAGGGTTGTTCCAGCTCCAGCAATGCCCCCCAGGAAGCCAGAACTGTAGACCTCAGCAGTTCTGAGAGAGACAGCACTCAAACACTCCCTTAAAGGAACAAATTCTGAATTATTTAGTGGAATAGCTGTTATTTAGGCCACCATCACAATTGTTTTGTGCATTGTAATGAAGGAATAAAAACACAAGCTCGACACTGATAGGGGTGAGATGCTGTAGCTCCTGAGGCCTCAGTGGAGCTCGTCAGATTTGCTCTATCCAAGGACATGAACTTAGAAATATTGTACTATATACTTCTCTTTGGCAAAGTCTGGCATCTGGACGGATGTGAAATGCAGCATTTTTGGGAAGTGCTTTTAATCCCTTCTTTGAAGTGTGGTCTTTATTTGAGAGCCTAAGTGAAATAATTGAAAAGCGGTAGAAAAAAGCATCCAGGACTAACAAAAAAAATGGGGTAACATCTTTGCTTTGCCAGGGGCAGTACTCACCCAGCACACTGCAATTAGGTCAGTGTCATGCTGAGGTGTGATAACCTGCAGTGGTGAACAGCACCCAGAGCCCCAGGAATTCTTCTCTCAACCAAGGTTCCTCTGCTTATCCTGTTACCTTCAAAGAAAATAAAAATGTTTTCCTGCTAGTATCCTCAATTAAGTGGATAGTGAATTAAGGCATTAAATTGTCAAACCACCATCAAAAAGTGTCTCCTTTTCTGTTTTAAAATTTCTGTAATTGAGGGTCCCTCCCTAATGCTGTCCTGGCTTGGTTAGTCCCCACACATGGGAATAAGGATGATCAGTGCAATTTACAGAGACTTAGCAGAACTTGATTCAACTTTCAGTCACCACAGAATTTGGTCCAAGGATATTGCAGTTTTGCGTTGTAAGTAAAAGAAACCACCAAATAAAAGTGAACAGAACACTAAACTCATATTTATTTAATACGGTCATGGGTCTTAAGAGATGATTTTATTTCCAAGAGCTGAGTTAAGGGAAGATGGGAATGGTTTTAATGTAGTGATTGCCTGGATCTGGGGTGTCTTCATGCTGACAGGGGTATAAAAAGAAGGTCAAGACTTTGAGATTTAGGGATAAAAGGAGAAGAACTAGAGCATAACGAGATGGAAAGATGATCTATTAAAGAGAGCAGGGGACTTGTATAAAACTGTCACTTCTGCAGGAGAAGGATAGTGCACATGGCTGAACAAAACCTGCAACCCTCTGAACAGTGCCTATGCCCAATAAAGTCAACATTAATGAACAAATAGTGTTCCAGTGATGCAGGAAATAAATATCTCATGCCTTCTTCCAAGGTGGAAGGTCTTAGCTCCTCACTATTAACCACCTCTGTGGCAGGCTGTGCTCCTTTATTTGCTTAGCTCTCTCCCATGAATCCTAAGCATCAAGTGATTCAATATTGCCCTATCCAGTGAGTAATCCTGTGTAAAGTACATACAAACAGGCTGATTTTTCAGATGGAACCACACAATAGTTCCTTTTTAATTGCATTTGACATTACTGGTAGTGTTCTGTGCAGCTCCATGCATAACACACATTTAATTGTACCTGTGTGGTGGTGATAACACCACAGCATGGTAATTTTCTGTATTTGTAGCATATGGGAGACAATTCATTCTGTGTATTTCAATGCAGTTTATTAACTGGGAAGATTGGGTAACTGGAACCTCCTTTATTAAAGTTATTGGCTGCCCTGTAGCAACGGAAATAAATTGTGATAATAGCCAGGACAAATTAGCTTGCATATGAATTAGCCCTTAAATGAAAAGAGGAGGGAGAACTAACCTTCCCTAGGTACATAAAATGCCTTTATTAAGGAAATACGAGTGTATTGACAAATAAAGTAAACTTCTCTAAGGAAAGAAATTTTCTCTTCCCAGACACCTGAAAAGAACAACTTCAGGGTTGAGTTCTGATTTAAGCCCCATGGACAGGCACTGTGAGGGACTAGGGAGACTTCCACTTCAGACAACCTGTACCCCCAAGGGCAGTGCAGATCAGGGCTCTGCCTTGGGGAAAACTGGCCTTCAGGCTGGAAGAAATGAGGAAACTCTTGCAAAGACAGTTCTGGAAGCGGTATAACCATGTCAGTTAGTGACTGAAGCTGAGCAAAATCACCAGCACTGCTCTCAGCCCTAAGCTGGTCACACTTCTGAGTGATGTAAATAGAAATGCCAGTCAGTGGCAGGCAGAGGATTTCTATGTTTTACTATTTATTGTAAAAAATATCAATTAATGGAAAATCCATTGTAGCTTAAGTCAGCAAGAACTAACTTCATTTTAACACCATCACTGATTTTTGATCAGGTGTTTGTGAGGGGTACTACTGTATCTCCTCAGAGATTTTGGGCATCTTGTGAGCTCCCTCGAGGCTGATGGAAAGATCCACAGGGAATGACTCATGGAGCTCAGCACAGGGATTGAGGGCTACTCTAGGCTATCCATCCTGCAAGGCAAATAAATTGTGATAATAGCCAGAATACCGTTATTGCAAATCCAGGTGTTTGGGTGACATGCATATGGCACACTGCTGAACTTCAGGCACATCTCAGACCCTGTATCACAGAATCACAGAATTAATAAGGCTGGAAAACACCTTTGAGATCGTCAAGTACAACCTATGACCCAACACCACTTTATCAGCTAAACAAGGGCACTTAGTGCTACATCCAGTCCATTTTTAACACCTCCAGGAAAGGTGACTCCACCACCTCCCTGGGCAGCCCATTCCAATGCCCAATCACTCTTTCTGTGGAGAATGTTTTTCCTAATGTCCAGCCTAAACTGGTCGCTAAACTGACAGTAGATGAAACTATCAGACTGCTGCCCTCCTGGCTGCAAGAGGCTGTGAATGCACACAAATATGAGGTGCTCTGGACTCCCCTTCAGATTGCACGGGAAAACGTCAAAGGATCCATCTAAAACCCCCCACAATCGAAGCAGAGTACACAGAGTACTTTTTTGTCTTATACACAGCTGAGGTTCATAATCAGTTCTGACACTGCTGAGTTAGTCCATGTTTTCACTATTGCATGAATGCAGTGAGTACCACTAAGCAGTTTCTCATGGCTCAGAAGGAGCACAACAGTAGGAGAGACTTGTAGTGTTAGTTATCTCAGCTTATTTTTTTACTTTTTTTTTTTTTAATTGAAATAAATTATTTTGGACCCAAAATTCAGAAAATGCCTAGCAGGCTGTGAGAGATTTTTTTTGATTTTTCAAGGTAATATGGGACCACATTGAAAGTCTATAGCTAGATTTTGCAAAAAGGCTCCTGCCCAGTCTGTTGAGACTCTTTCTTCCTGAGCTTCTGAAAATGTCCTTTCAGGAAATCACAAGATCTATGATTTTCCTTAGGCTGTTTTGGGAAAATATGCCAATGACAACACAAAACAAGCTTCAAAGAATGACCCCTGCAAAGATTTAGCTGGGTTGATTAGGGAGGAATCTCCAGAGCTTCCTCTAATGCACCATCATTATGCAACACAGGATAGTCCAGTCAGAAGATATTAATATCTAAGCATATAGGTGGAGGCTGATGCAAGTCTGTTATTTTCAACATTGTAAATTGAAGTTAACATCTGAAATCTGTTCAATACTTCCCAGCATCAGGCACAGTATAATCACACAGTGAGGGACATTCCATGGGACAAAGAACAAAATAAAACCCCAAACAGCTGCCAGAGCATGAAAATGACCAGGAGAGGTCATGAGGCATTTGATCAATGACAACCAGAGCAGGGATGGAACCCCAGGCTCAAGCATCCCTCATTTGTACAGTCAATCAAACAAGACTTTGCTGCTTCCCAGTGACCGAGGGAGGATTGTGAATCCAGTATGAGACAGAGAAATCTCTATGCAGAAAAAAAATATATTGGCAGGGTACCTTTACCAGCAGCCTAGGAGGCCAAAAGGTCAGTCCCACTGATCTGCCTGCTGCTCCCCTCAGAAAACAAAGGGATGCTTCATCTCTACTCATCACCTCACCCAGCAAAGCTAGTTTCAATTTCATGCATCACCCATTTTTCTTAAAGCAAAGATAAAAATCTTGTTGCTTTTTTTTCCCCCTCCCTCTCATTTTTTTTCTTTCCAAAAGATTTAGGAATAATGCTTAAGTGGTGCTTCAATTTCAGAATTGGTTAGCTGGAATGAATTTCAGTTTGCTCATACTAAGGGAAAATCCACGAACAAGAGAAATCAGTTTTCTGAATGATAAGAACAAAAGAGAATTGTTTTGTAAAATAATGCTCAAATTTTAATCAGAAGAACAAAACAGAGAAGGAAACTGGTATCAAAATGCTTTTGTGCCACTGAGGTGGGTGAGAAGGACCTTGAGGATGTTCTGAGTCATTGGCTACAGCTCCTTTTTGAGGCACAAATGCTCCTCTGATATAACACAGTTCTGCTTTCTTTCATCTGCCCAAACCTTCTTCCCTTTAAAAACAAGATTCTGGGGTATTTTATGGTAGGAGGGGAATTTCTGCCATTTGTCTAACATAGAAGTGGTGGAGAAAAAGCATTTGTTGGGGAGAAATTTATTAGGCAGCTTGAATCACAGTTCTGAGATCAAAAAAGTTTCATTGCCTCTGAATTCTTTTTGAGGAAGCTGAAATATGGGTCTCAGCCTTGACATAAATATCAACATGTTTTGTGCTTCCTTTCACCAAATAGGTGCAAAACAAGGCAAAAAGAGGAGAGTCCAGAATATCAAACATCTCTTGTTGAGACTGTGAGAAACCAGGAATTGCTGAACTTCCAGTATATTCAGTAGAAATTACACAGTGGCTGAAATTGTTAGCAGTGAAAATAAATGTGTTCATTACTAAGTGAGGGGGGTTAAAGGAAGTCACTCTAAACCAACTCTAAACTAAACGAAGAGCAAGGAAACAATATTGTTATCATAAGAATAAGTAAAACAGTCCAGCTTAGGCCTAAAATAGTCAATTACACATCACAATGTCACCATTGTGTGTATTTCTGCTATAATATATATTATAATATGTATAACATAATATATTTCATGTCAACATCACTAAGTGAGAATTCAGCTGACAAAGGAAACTATTTTTTGAACAAAAATTGCTGCCCAGCAGTGTATGCTGGAAGATGTCAGAAAGTTACAGTTTGCACCAGTATATACTGTACCTCTTAAGAGAGAATTTTCTTTGCATGATCAATTGGGACATTTTATTAAAAATACATTAATTTTTAAAATAGGGTATTAAAAAAGTTAATAGCATGCCACAGACAACAGCATTTATTGGTAATAAGAGGAAAGGAAGGGCAGTCATGTAGAAAAATTGGCTACAGGTAACAGAAATTCAGAGGAATGGGTACACTCTTTTAGCTGGCTTCTGCATCATTTCTCATTAAAAGTGTTTCTTTTTCACTGTCATACCAGTTCACACCCTTTTCTCCTACCACACCTGCCTCTTCTGGCTGCACTAGGATGGCATCTACATGGCAGACTTCAAAAATCCCCTGCAGATTTCAGGAGCAGATCCAAGGAGAGATAATGGAGATTGCCTCCATTGCTGGGCTCTGCAGTACTTTATTATGTGCAATAGAGCAAACATCCTCTCTTAGGTTTCAATGTCCCAACGAATTACCCGACAGCATTAGGAGGTGCAGCAGAGGAAGGGTAATTTCCACAGGGTGTGGATCTGACAATCTATTCTGTTCCTCTCTCATGGCAGGGCAAATGGAGGACTAAACCCCAAATCTCCTAGCAGTTTTTAAAACAAGGAAGGAGTAATCTCGATGATGGGTGGCATTAACTCCCTCAAAAGTCACAAGTTTGTCAGGCTGAAGGTGTCAGGGGACACTGATGATGCCTCGGTCACCTTCTGGTGCCCAGCTGTGGTCAGTAAATCATTCTTACCTAACAGATATCAGGCAGCCTCTGTGAAGTGAGGAGGTCTCTTTCAGGGTCCCAGGGGGCAAATATTCACCCCACAAAATTGCTGGTGTAATTGGTGTTAATTGTCAGTGTCAGCAGAGGCCATGAGCTCCTCACTGAGTGTCAGGGCTGAAGGAGCTGGGGAGAAAATCCCAGTGAATTCTCAGTGCTCCACAGCAGGTACTGGCTGGGCAAACCTCAGCTATTAACCCACAGTCTGCAAATTCTGCAATAAATAAACAAACAAACTATATAAAACTAAAAAGCGAAAAGTCCCAGGCTGCTTTTGAGCTGTATGCAGGCCTATAATGGCAGAAGGGTTTCACCAAAGCCATTGACTCGTGAGTGCACAGGAAATGCTGCTGAGTTAAAGAGAGCCACGGAAAATCCAAGACTTCCTGACCAAAGTGTAAGCTTCTTCCAGGATTTGGGACAAAACACTAATTTAAAAAGCAAAATCATAATGGCCTCCTGTGGGCAGAAGCATTTTCCCCTGTTATTTTATCCCATCAGTTTTGAAATATAGGGAAATTGTGTAAGAGGCTCTGACCTGCTAAGGCTGGAAGGATGCTTATTATGAGTGACGTGAGATAAATGGAAGATAAATAGAAAATTCACATGGGGTACAACATTAAGTAAGGCTTACTGAACATAGGGTGAGCTAGCCTGTCAAATACAAAACTACCTCCTTCTCCCCTGCTGAATAGAGCAAAGAGACAATATCTATGACAATTCTATATGGTTATGGTGTTGGTATTCAGCTCCCTTCTGTGTCAACCTAACACCAGCTACCATGCCAGTACAGCCCCAATCCAACTCAAGCAGCTTCCATGATCAGTGTCCCTTTGCTGGGCAGAGTCAGCTCTGCCCTGCTGAGGGGAAATCAAGTGTGGTTTGGTTTTGGTCCCATTCAGTCCCTGCAGGAACACCATGGTCTGTAAGGGGTGTCAGTATGTCTAGAAGGGGTGCCTTTCACAGAGGTGTTAAATTATCATCATTTTTGAAAGGTATCAAAGTCATTATCAGATTGCAGATGACTATTATCAGCATAGAGTAGAGGTGCATAATGACCCCCTGGGGCAAGATAGAGCTTGGATCTTTCCAATAAATAATGCAGTTTAATTTTATAAGTTCCCCTCACTTGCCTTTGGCCATGTGTCTTGCTGGCACGGGCATTTTGGAAATAGTTTATATGACTGTGTAGATGATTCTCAGGTGGCAGAGGCAGCAGCATGGCTTTCCCACAGTGGGCACTGCATGGACACATTGTATGGCTGGGGTAGGGAAAGAGCATCACAGATTTGCCTGGCTGTGCCCTAACCTGGGATTGCTATTTGATGCAACATTTCAAATCCATGAGAGCACTAGGCAAGTTTGTCCTAAAAGGTGATGGAACAGAAGCTGGCTGTCATGAAACTGCTCCTCACCAGCCTGACAGCAAAATCATCTGGCTCTCATTCACATTCACTGGGGCTCTTTTTAGCTGTTAAAAGTCAGGCTCCACATCAAGTGGGATCCTAATGGTGCACAAATTCTTTTTCCCACTTCCACAGACAACATTGCTCTGTGCTCTGGTCAGAGAGCAAAGCAGGAGCTGACACTGGTTTATCCCTCCTCGCCCAGTCTCAGCTCTGTGCCCTTCACACATAAAGGTTTGTCTTTGTACACTAAGCCATAAGGAGCAGAACTGATAAAATATTCAGGAAGATTTTCAGTGACCTCTGCTGTAAGACTCCCCTCCACCAAGGTAACACAGGTTCAGAAAGGAAGAGAATTCAGTTCTGAAAGAAAATTCAGTTTCAACAATCAGCTTTTCTGATCAGCCAAATAAATGTAATTAGTTAATGCTCCTTTGAATGGAGAAATGTCCTTGTCTGTACAAATACAGCCTTCAGGTGCCCTGGAGTGTCTGTTCACAGTTGTGAAGGAATGAGAAAATGCATAAGGCTTTACCACTGTTTTTGCAACTGCTGAGGAACAAATGGAAATCAGTTAAGGAGCCAACTCAGTGTTCTGGGCTTTTAGAAGAATCAGGATGCTGAGGAAAAAAATGTTGCAAAACCCAGCAGGGCTTTCAGTCTGCTGGAATAAACCATTATGTCATTTGAGAGGATTCTGATTTTGTTTGCTTATTTATTTTGATGGGCTTAAAAACTATTTTCCTCCTCTTCTTTCAGGAAAACTTCCTCTCATGACATTCAGCTGGAGAACATACAAAAATTTAGCTATAGAAGGCTGCAGTTTGTTACCTTCCAGGAAGGCTTTGCTGGGAAAATAGATTTGGGGCTTTTTTCCTGCCAATGACTGCTACAAGACACACAACAATTTGTACCTGTCAGCATAACCAGTCCTTTTTCTTAACTGCCCTGCTGCTCAACACTCCTATTTCACCGTGTCAGGCACTGTGAGCACTTTAATCTGTTAAAAGGGCTCTTTTTCCCTTTTAACACTAAACCCATGTTTTATTTATCAGTCTTTGATATAGGAACACTTAAAAGGCACAACACGTTTCCTAAGATGGATGACTTCTCTGTGGCTGTTGTGCCTCTGTGTGTGTGAGCACACAGGTGTTGTTGTCGCTGCTGCACGTCCAAAGGAAAGCATCTTTATAAAGAAACACTCTCTGGCATGTGGTCCAGAGCTCCTGCTCTCTAACAACAGCTCTCTGAGCACAGAAACCTGTAAAGCTCTCCTATAAAGGGTCAGGTTCAGCTCTCATTGAACTCAATGGGAGTCTTTGCCTTGGCTTTAGTAGGATTTTTTTCTCCATGTCCTGCTGAAAGAGAGAGAAACAGTGGTGAGTAAAAGGAAACCTAAAAACTGAGTTTTGTTTATGGGATGTTTTAAAGCCATATGAAACCAGTTAAATTTATTATTTCCAGCTGATAGTATGAATTTTGGTCAGGGGTTACAGAAACTTCATTTGATAGCTAGTGAAATCTAATCCCCCTCATTCCCCTGGCATGTTCAGTGTTTCTTTGGGGTGAGTATATTCCAGCCCCACAAGCTGCTCCTGTCTTCCAGCTTGCTTGGCAAAGGCAGGAGCTTTCCCCAGCCCTCCCCCCCCGTGCTGTGGCTGTGTCAAGGGAACCACTGGAGCCCCCTTCTCTGCACAGCAGGAACTCCATGCTGTGCCTCACAGTGAAAGACCTCACTGGCTACAGAAGTTGCTCAGTGATGATCCAAGGGGAGCCAAACACAGCTCTTTGACTTGCCAAGAGCTGGAGAGCAGAGTTTGCAGCATGTACAAGGTGCTGCTGCAGATGAGGAGAGCCTTTCACACTGCTGAGGCACCAATACTAACCCAGAGCAGATCCAGGGCCTGCAGCACCTCTGCCTGCAGTGCAGATCACATCTGTGCTGTGTTCCACAGGAACACACATCCATCCACATGTGCATTCACATGTGTGCTCACTGCACTGCAAATACCTGTACCCTGCAGCAGGCTCTTCCCTGGCTTTGTAACACCCTGCATGCTGATCTGTACATGATTAGTGTTTAATTATGGTCTGGAAAACAGAAAAGACATACTTCTTCATAAACTGGGGGGCCAGGACATCTGTTCCATCACTTCCTAGCTCTGCCACAAAGGAAGCCAGTGTGGAGCCTGTCCCTGGGCCCACAGAGGACCACTGCCTCTCCAGAGAGCAGCTGGGAGCAGGAGGCCAGTTTTGTTCCTCCCTCACAGCAGCTGAGGTCCCTGGGGTAGGAGCAATGAAAATCCTCTGACACCTTCTCCTCTCTGTGTGGCCTCCTACATCTGCAGACAGAAGGGCCATTATTGTATTGCTCTGAGCTTTTCCAGGTAAGAGTGAGCTCCTGTCTGATCTGCTCTTAACCAGGAGGGCTGGGAACTCAGGCATCACTCTCTGCTCACCCTTTATAGTCAGTTCAGGATCCATGATCAGTTCTCCCTGGAAGCAAAGGGGGTTAGAGAGCATCTCCTAAAGGGATGCCATCAGCAGCACTCCAGCCACATTACCTGTGGACTCAGTCCCTGCAGGAGCTCATTTCCTGTATAACCATCTAATAAACACCCTCACTGCACACAGGAATCCCGAAGATGTGTGAGTAAAGCCCAGGATTACATGATCAGGGACAACAAGCCCCACATTCTCATAAACCAAGCAAGTGTCAGATGAGAAAAAGCACTGGTGGGATCAAGGTACTTGTTACTGAGGTGTCCTGGGGGAAAGGTGCCAAACCAACCTGCCTTTCAAACACAAACAAGGCTGGCTGGTGCCAACCACTCTGCCCCAGTTACTAAAACCAGTGTTATTTGAAATATCCAAGAGGAAAATTGCTGTGCTATCCACCAATTCTTTGTATTTTATTTAGTTACCATTGTCCTTATTTGCAGCTTTTTCTCCTGAGACATTTCAGAAAGTGTTGGGGTTAGGACTGCACTGAAACAGGAGTTTCCTGAGGTTGGGGTGCCCCCTTGCTAGCTCAATAGGCACTGAGTCCTGCCAGCCTGGCAGCTGCCTCAGGGTCTGTCAGATGGTCAGCAGGATAAGGAGATGTCTAAACACCCTTGAAGTCCTGATGGCTATTCCACTCACATTTCACTGTGAAGGGGTTGTTAATATTTAGTGGCTTAAAGAGAAAATTCTGTTCAAAATCCTCAGTTGATCCAAGCAGACTGTGCACTGGTCCCATCCCCAGCAGCAGAGTGATATTTTTCCCCTGAAAATATGGCTCTTGCTCAACAGAGACAGCTCCATTACGTAATCCTGTCAATCAGCTGCCAATCACATCTCTATGGTAACTGGGTGCCAAATACAATGCTAAATAAGCACTAAATAGCTGCCAAATAGGGCCCTCTGTTCTCACCATCTCTAAACATTCATTTTCCTTTTCTCCTCTTCTCTGTCTACTCTTGATGATCACTTTACACTTTCCTAGCAGAGTCTCTGCCATGACTCCCTGCTTAGTGTCCTGTAGCTATTGAGGTTGGAAAACAGGGTTGTCTGAAATTAATTTTCAAAGAAATGTAAACCAAAGAAACTGTACTTTTTGTTGTTTTGTTTTATTTCACTTAGAGTCTCTTGTTACACCCTCCATTTGCCATGGCTGCTGTCCAAGTCCTCTAACAAGCCAATAATATAAGGACAAGATGACACCAAGGATCCTCCAACCTGTTATTCTTCCTCCAACAGCAGCAAACAATTAAGGAAAAGCTACAGGAAGCAGAGGAAATAGAAGAATTCTTCCAGCAGTCTGTTGCTCAAGGATTTCCTGAGCTGGAAGTAACATCTGCAATGTTGTAATTGCCCCTGATAGACATTCTACATCAAATCCATTGCTCCCAATTTGAACTCATTTAAAATTTTTGCAATTTTGGCCTCCACAACGTCCTGTGTCAAAAGGTTCCTCAGTGCAATTAGTGCAGGGTGTGTAAAGTTCTCCTTTGTGTTTGGGTTAACTCCTCTCTTTGGGCATTTCCACCCACTGCCTCCTTGAATACTTTATGATGAAAAGTACTTTAATTCCCTTTCCTCTTTCACTATTCCTGGACCCAGCACTTGTTGTTTCACTTATCAAAACCCATGGAAATATTTTGGGTTTTTTTTTTTTCCCCTGATTATTTCCACATGCTGCAGGTTGAAAACACTGAAATGTTTCCATATTCAAAAGGTTATAAATAACCTTCTTGGAAAATTCTCCCTGTGGTGATTTGAACCCAGCCAAAGCAGAAGAGAAATGAGAATTATCACTTCATGGGAAATCCTGCTATTTTGACTTCTTTTCCAGTTTGAAAAAACAGAACAGGTGTAATTTTTGTCAAAATTAAACCCAAAGTGACTTTGGAGAGCTCCATGTTATTGTGTTCCAAGTAACCAATGTGTCCAACTGCACAAAAGTTGGAAAACAAACCCTGCCTTTCAAACAGGCATCTCACAGTGAAAATCAGGAAAAAAAAAAAAAGAAAAAGAAAACAAAAAGTTTAGGTGCCAAATTCTACACTATGAAATTTGATGTTTTGACAACATCAGACACTTTGGGAATTTTGCCTCTGAATTGAAGTTTCATCCCCTCTAAATAAAAATCAGACAACATTCACAAAATAAAGCTATTTTTGAATTAAGCCATCCGGGTAAAACCTTTCTTGTGAGGTGTCATATCTTGCATAGGCTGATCTTAGGAAGGAGAAAAGTGACTGGGATTTTATCCATGACTCTGCCCTGCTGAAAAGGGCTGGGTTTACAGGCTGGGTGTCAGCTGTGCCCCAGCCTCCTACTGCAAATGAGCCTCAGCTCACTGTGCCTGGGGTTTGCAGGGACCCCGTGGCCAGAGGGGCTGCTGTGCCATCTCTCTTGCTTGGTGCCAGCTCAGATCTGCCATCCTGTCCCACCAGAAACCCCAGCCAGCTGTCCAAGGCTGGCATCCTCTGGAAATCAGATGGCTGGTGGGTCCCCAAAGTCAGGAGCCATGTGCACCATGGGACTGGGAGAAGAGGGAGGTGTTCTGCAATGGAGAAGCATTTACAGGGCCACAGAGGCTGATTTCCTCTGTGTCCCAGCAGCTGGGCCACACTCATGAGCAGGCATGATGCCATCCTGACAGGTGGACTTAAGTGTAGGTAGCCAAAAGGTCACATATGTGCACAAAAGACATTTGTTGAAAGCAGATGCTGTGAGCCAGGAATAAGAAATGGTCTGGAGCTCCCACACATCATTAATAGAGCATAATCCCCACCACTGGATTAACAACAAAGATAAACATGGGGCTGTGGTAGGTTAGATACAGCTTTCCTGCTTATTACTAAAAATTCAGTGTATTACTAAAAATTCTTTTTCTTCTCTTTTGTCTTTCTACTATAGAATGGGCAAAAAGGGGCTTCCCATATTTAGTAACATATTCTGAGAGTTGTGTGTGTCATAAGGGTAGGGAAAAAACCCAATACACCCCAAATGTGCTTCACAGCTTTGGGTGTGGATACGAATACAGAATAATATGATATTAATGTAATGCAATTAAGAGAAAGCTGATGTTATTGTTTGAGACAGACATTATTTCCCCATAGAAGAATAAATCAATTGCAATTATTGCACTTTCTGTAAGAATTTGCACATTTTACTCTAGGTCAAGTCTATCACTGAAATGAGCTACTACTATATTTTAGCTAGACTGAACAAAGGGCAGAGGCAGTGACAGGTACAACATGTAACTAATCACACTGCATGAGTAACAGTTCAAAAGCTAATGAGGGACAAACTAGACCCAAATGCTTTCCTGAGTATTTGCATTCTTTAAAAACAAAATAAAATAAAACCCAGTCAGAAAATAAAGAGATAGATGATAGATAGATAGATAGATAGATAGATAGATAGATAGATAGATAGATAGATGGATGCAAGAAAAGAGGCCAGCCTCCCTCTGCTTTCCCACCAGATCAGCAGTAACACAAATCCCTCCTGCAGCTATTTATCGCCACCAGTCTTTGACATGGTCACACTTTGACCCCTGCACCTGTAACATGATACCCAGGAGAAACAAAGGCATGAAGGGAAAGGGCTCAGCTTCCTCTCCTTAATTACTGCATGCAAAACAGCAACCACCCAAGGAGTTTTTTTGGAAAGGAAAACAGTTCTGAGCACCCTTGGAGCTGCTGAGGACAAACGGGGTGTAAGTAAAATCTCCCACTTGGAACAGTCAGGGGACACAATTGTCACCAGCACTCCACTCCTGTCTCCAATGCAGAAACAGAAATGCTCTTATCCCGTTTGGGCACCAAAATTGTTCATTATATGGATAGCTGGTGTGAGGGGAGAGCTGGAGGCACTTCAGGCAGCCAAGGCCAGGTGGAGACTTGGAGGAGAGGCAGAGAGGGTGATGCAAAATGACTGCAAACTCTGTGTCTCTGAGCCAGATAAAATCAAAGTGTGCTTGGAGCAGCCTGGAAGCCAGGCTGGCCAAGGGAGGGTATGCCTCAGCTGTGCTTTCTTAACAGCTTTCTCAAAAAAAAAGAGATTTTAGGCACTGGTGTCACATTTGCTTCCCTGCAAATTACTTGTATCTAAAACCTGGTTACTGCTGATTTTTGATTGCACAGACCTTGTGTGCCCACAAGAATATTTCAAGACAAATGTAAAGAACATCATTAAGCTTAAAATACTGGGATTCCCTGTGCTGTGTCATTGCTGTGTGTTTGCAAACCTGAAGCACAGATGGTGGCCTGGGGCACCTCTGGCATCCCACCAGGCATGGGTGGATTTCTGCCTGGGATGCAGGCAGGCACACCAGGTCTCAACTGGGAGGCAGCAGGTTTCCAGCACATGGGGACAGTCATGACAGCTGCTGCCTCACAGCTCAGACCAATCCCAGGATGGTCCTTTTCTAGTCTGGTGTGAGATGTGGGAGGATTAGAGCTGGGCTTTTATGGCTTGATGCTGCACAAGGGTGGAGGAGAGCTGTTCACAGAGCTAAGGAGCACTAGCATTGCTGCCTCCCAGCCGTGCACTGCAGCTTTGCTCTGGGAAAGGCCCATGGAAGAGCCTCCTTCCCCCCTACGGCTGCCAAACACGGCCCAGAGGAGACACTGAAAGTCTCATGGCTTGAGATCACACCTCAGACTGAAATCAGGTCTAACACAGTTCATCTCCACTATTAAAATTAATATGAGCACGTATGTGGCTAAGCTTAATATAAATACCCGATATTAACAAATTAATTTGCAAAAGAATATAGAAGACACTATTTTTTTGTATCTTATACTTGAAGATTTTCTTTGCATCTTGTTTGAATACTTGATGGTGTACATCTGTACTATTGCAGTGTCTTCAGCACTAATATGTGTTGGGTTTTTTTCAACAAGCATCAAACAGCTCAGAGATCATATTTTACAGCTCTTTCATTCAGTCAGAGAACAGAAAGCTCCAAGTCATGCCTGTTGTGTTTTTTCACATTAAAGAGCAGTAACTAAGAACAACAGGAGCTAATCTGTTCCATGTTTTCATGTCCCTCTAGCGACATGTTACAGGAATGGCTTTAATTGACACTACACAATTTTGTCCTACACAAAAAGCAGGCTTTCAAGAGACACAAAACCATGCACACACCTCACTCCCCAGAATATTTTCTCCAAGGCTTCACTTTTCTGAAGGGTTTCACAGAAATCACCAGAAGTATATTAGTGACAAGAAACCCCTTAGACGGTTGAACAAGAAAACTTTCCCAAGATTATGTCCTTGTGTAAAAACAAACAGCTAGAGGGATATCCTTCTAATATCCTTCACAACTTTCCATTGCCTTCGTAGCACACCTTTAAAATCCATCAAGATTTCAGTTCTGTCTCCTGACAATTAAAAGAGAATTTTAAATTGACTTTAAAATCTTGGGTCATTCCCCACCTCTCAGAGCTCCCCAGGAGGATCTGTCTGTGACAGACACCCCAACAAGCACATGGCTAATGGTTTGGTTGGGTTTTTAGAAGATACACTCTGATGGAGGAGGTGGACTGAAGAGATCTCTTTTCTGTCAGTGAGCAAACAAGCTGATTCCCCTGGCACCTGGCTGGAGAGGGAGATGCCTTTGTCCCAGTGAGGAGATGAGGTTCATGCTGTTCCCCAGAGCCTTGAAGGGAGCACATGTGCTGTAGAAACTCTCCCGGCCAAAGCAGGACTGCCCTATGACCCAATCATCCTGCACCCATGCCCTTGTCCAGCTCTCACTGCATTTTCCAACCCCTACACACACAAACACACCCCTCCATTAACCTTTTTTTTTAAGAGGCTTATTTGTGACTGTCTCCTCTATCCGTCTCCACAGTATCTACAACATCCATGGTCAGACCTGTGGCATTATTCCTGAGAGAATTACATGTCCCCACAGGATGTAGCTGGTATTATGTTGGCCCTATCCACATTTTGTCCACCTCTTCCAAACAGTGTTTTAGCATCCAAAGTAGGCATGCAAGACCTCCAGGAAGGACTAGTTTCTCCTGACCATTGCAGACAGACAATAGGTAGAAAGGGAGAATTTTGTCCCCTGCTGGCTCTGCCTGTGTCAAAACAGGGGAAAGAGGAAAAAGGAAAGTGTGATCTATTTCAGACTGTTCCAGCTGAGAATCCAAACTTGAATGCTTTGCAAAACAAGCTTTTTATCTTTACAAGCTCTATCCATTGACTCTATCATATTGGCCTTTATTAATATTTCATGCATTCTCCCTTGTCTCCACTCCTTCCCACATTTATTTGTTAAAGAGAACTTATTAAAACTACAAAAAATGCATTTGAGGAGCATTTATTTTAAATACTTACAGGATAATGTAGTCAGAAACGTGTTTTAAAGATTTAGCAGAATCAAACATCCAAGATTAAAGCAAGCAGAGAGCCAATTAACTATGTTACACAGTAACAGGGCAGTCAATAAGTCATAAAACCATCAAGTTGTCCTGGTGGTGAAATGTTTTTAATCATAACTAGATAAAAGCTATTCTAAAGACATGCACTATGCATTGAAAGTATCTTTAATGCACACATGTTTTAACTTTACTTTTTAAGGTACAGAGTTTAAGGTCAGTTTGCATAGCAGAAAGCTCTCCTTGTAAAAAAATTATATATACAAATTTTTCAATTATATCTTAACGACATGAAGAAACAGCTCAGCAGTGTAGAAATGGTAAATACTGGTAGACAGAACTGCACTATAAACAATCTTTCATCTTATATGAGCTGATCTGACTCTAAAATTTATATTGCAGGCTTCTTTACTAAATATACATTTGAACACAGCCCTTTCTTGCCTAAAATATGATCTTATAGTGACCAAAATCTGGGCCAGTTGCAATTTGTCACTAAGACTGGACTAAAAGTGTTTGCATTTCTGCATGCCCACAGCTGGTGGGTGACAGAACCTCCTCATGATGAGTGTAGTTTTTGCACTTTGCACACAGCAAACTCTGGGTCCCACTGTTCTTTTATTTGCTGCCTAGATGCAGCACAGTTCCTCTTGCAGAAAACATTCCAGTAATGTAACAGAAGAGAGGTAAAATGAGATATTCCATTTATCTCATTACCAGAGGAGCTTTTGAACAATGAACTCCATTTTTCCTTCCATTGCACTAAAACAAAACTGCTTCTTCAAAAACATCTATGAAATTAGACCAGCACAACGCTGATGGCATGAACTAGAGAATTAGATTTGCTGTACTTGAAGGAAACAATTGAGGACGATTACAAAAGGAAGGGCAAACTCAAAGTCTTCAGCTATCATTAAAACTATTCATATCCTTAGCAAGGCAGAAAATTAGATCGCTCTCCTTCTGTTCGTAATTTAATGGCTTCTGTTCAGTCACAGCCCTACCTACCTGCTCAAAAGCAAATTGTATGTAGCAGTGATGCACATTCATTACCATCCTCTCTACAGATAATTTGACAGTTCCATGGCATGGTGCCACAGTTGGTCGTTAGCTCTATCCCCAAGTATCACGCTCTCCTGCAGGATGTTACTGTGACAAAGAAACTGCCAGCAGCTCTGCTTGGATTTCCTCATCTGGTCAGCATCCTCTCCAAGGAGAAGTGCTCCAGGGATTTTACCGAGGGAAGCAGGAATGAAACAGTCTCACTCTTCTTGGGTTAGTTTTGTTTGTTTTGTTTATTTGGTTGGCTTTTTAAAAAGATTTAAACACACACAGAATGAGCAGTTAACTGGAAATAATGAAGTGTGAAAAAGAACCTCTCACCCTTAGATACTGGAAATTGCCCCCATTTCCTCTGGCCAATTGGCTGCTTCTTAACCACTTATGATTTTCTCAGGGGACCCAAGGAAGTCAGTAAAGACTCGGAGGGACGATTATTACACCCTCCATCTCCCCAGTAAAAGTTTGCTGTTATCCCAGTATGCTCCAGCACCACAGCTTTTTGCATGCTAAGAGGTTAATAGCTGATCAGTCCAACTAGAGATTTATTACAAAATTGAAGCTAAAAAAAAAACCACCAAAAAATCAAAACCTCCAACTCCATAATTTTCTGCCTTATTGTCAAATGCACCACCACTTAGACTTGATTTGCATGATTTACTGTGCATATGTTTTTTCTCTGTCTCCAAGCCCAGAATTATTTCCTATTGAGGCTGTATCAGCTGCTGGTGCTTGCAGATTGTCTTTGTCCTTTCCAACTTGCAAAATATCATCTGCAGAATCCAAATCACTGTCTGCCTATTCTCTTATCTTCTACTTCTTTTACCCATCAATAGCCAAGCTGTGCTGTTCAGTAACTACAGCATATTGTAGGAAGAAACTGATAAGTACATCAAACAGCATTCTCAGACTACACACAAACATGTGCCACTGACATTTTTTATAGCCTGTGACAAGTCACCCATCCCCGCTCAGTCTTTCCAGATGCATAATGCAGATTTCAAATGTGTGTCACTGTAGGTACTCTTTATTATAAAGAACTTATGCATATATAATCACAGATAGATTTTGAAAAGCATAGGTGGACAAAAACTATTTCTTTCTAGGATTACAAAAAAGGAAGAGATGACTATAAAACTACAAAAAGGAAGAGCTAAATTTAATATTTAACTACAGACTGATTAGATAGTGTTCTGTGATTCATTTCCCCTTAGGTAAGGTGTGGTAACTGGTGCTGTGTGACTTCCACATCAGTTGCTCTGCAAAGTAATATCCACTCTGTGTAAAATTCACACCAGTGATCTGGCTTGTGACAAAGAGTTAATACATAATTTGTTACTGAAGATTAGTCAGTGAGAGCCAACTCTTTAAATTACTTGCTTTTTTGTGACCTGCTCATTGCCATCTGAAACAATCTTCGTATTTTAACGAACACCTACAAATTTCCCAGTGACCACAACTCCCTTAAATAGAAGTACTCAAAGCTTAAGGCAATTTTTCATCCCTTGGATTAAAATCACTGCAGAAACTGGTGAGGGTTCTGGAGCACAAATCTTATGAGGAACAGCTGAGGGGGCTGGGGGTGTTTAGTCTACAACTACCTGAAAACACTGGATGATCTTAGAGGTTTTTCCAGCCTTAATAATTCTAGGATTCTATGATTCCTTAGATTGAGGCTGGATTTGTAATACAAACTTGAAGTGTCATTCACTGCATGAGAGGAAAAAAATATATTGGGCCAACTTGGACTGGTTAATTTCTTAATCCTCTCATAGGGACCCTATGAGATTTGGTCAATCACCTATACTCTGGTTATAGTTTCCCTCTGTCAAATGGCATTTTTAATTACCCAGGTGTTGTCCTACAGGTGTTTTGTAAATGACTAGAGAATCCAAGCCAAGACTACGCTAAAGGTCACAACTCTAATAAGTCATGTACCTAAATCTGATCCAGTCAAATTTAGGCTTTACTGCAATATGTCACCTAGATGATCAATTCTATAGAAATGTATATTACATGTGTGCATTCAGTATTCCCACAGTGGCAAGACTGGAAAAATGTGATATAGGCTTTAATATTAATTCAAGATTATTGCAGATTAGGTTTCACATATGTTTTGACTATGCTTTTATTTTTCACTTTTATTTTAGTTTGCCATATTCCCTACACATTTAAAATGTTAACTAATCTTTTGCAACTGTTAATCTGTAATCATTTCCCTACTACTGAACCCTAAAAAGAGACTACAAAACATGGAAAGAATTATGGAAAGAATTATGAAAAAAAGGTAGAAGCATCTGGTTTTTAGGTTTGGGCTGTGACTGACAAGCAGTTCTGTTGTTCATAATGGGAAAACATCTGTAAAGTTGTAAGCCATCAGGAATGATAACCTCTGAACTCTCACCCCATGCTGAGCTCCAGTAAATGAGTGCTCCTATCTCTCTTGCCAAGTGTAACACAATACAGATGTGAAGTTTGTACCATACGCTCGTTGTTTGGCTTTGAATGTTCAAGTTAGATTGGGAGGATTCTTAAAACAGCAAATATGGATTCAAAACAAATTAAAATTAATAAAGGGAGAGGAGTACCTATGTATTTTATGTCAGTTTTGTAAGATTAAAGATTTTTAGATAATGAAACTAAATACACACCAGTTTTTACCAAGGCTTTCAGAAAACATTCCATCTGGGTCTTAAAGAATTGAATAAAGTCACCAGCTTCCACTCCAGTATGAAAAATTAAAACAAAAAAATGCTTAAACGAGTTTTGTCTGGATAGGAAATTAATACCTGCTGTAGCTGTACTGAATGAGCTAGTAATGCAGGAATTAAGAGCATGAAATATTACAGAAAATGGAATAAATCAGCCCTCAATCTCACAAGTCATACAAAGCCCTGCAGTTGTGCTCAGATGGACACATCAACTGCAGCCACAAACGCCTCTCCAATACTTTTCCCCCCAGGCCCGAGGTTTGACAGGAAACACATTCCACAAACCTTTTAATTTAGCTAGGCTCTTTTTAATGAGAAAGGAAGTTTTTAAACAGACAGGTGCCCTGGTTTTCCTTCCTCTTCTAGTGCAGGCATCAGCCAAATAAATATTATCAAAGGATTAAATATCTTGTGATATTTCATCTGAGTATATCCGACATGCTTTACAAACTTTAATTAATCTCCCAGTGAGAGCAGTGCTGATAGACTCATTTGGCAGCTGAGGAGAGGTAGAGGCAGTGGTTCCAGTTGCCCCTCTCTGGCTAATCTTCAGTAACTATGTATGAACTCCCTGTCACCTGGAGCACATGGAACAAGCAGCAGGGCAGGCACAAGGCAGCAGCACTTCCCTGCCTGCACAGCTTTCCTGCTGCATTTCCTCAGGCTGTTGCAATTTATGCAAGGCAGCAAAGCTGATGATTTCATGCTCATGAAGTGGCAGTGGACACTTTAACTCTTTCTCAGTATTTATTGAGCCCCACAGCATGCCTGCCACCAGGGCCAAGGCAAGAGTGGTTCAGCTGTGTCCATGAGTTCCTGCAAGCTCCAGACTCTCACTCCACCTCCCCAGGGTGTGGATGTTGGATCCTAGGTAGGACAGAGCTGGGCAGAGCCCCTCAGCTTGCAGCAAAGCAGCATGGCACAGCATGGGGCATCAGAAGCCTGCCTTCTGATGTCTCTTTTAAGACTCTCAATTTACTTTATTTCTCTCAGTGTCAAAACTCATCACCAGCCTGCATATGATCTCTCTGTACCTGAGACTACAAGGGTTTGGGCAGACTGGTTTTTTTTTTTATTTCCCTGCCTGTACAAAAATGTGTCCAAGACATAATTTATTACAATGAAACCGTGAACATACAAACCAAAAATGACATCTCCTCACTTCAAATTCCTTTGTGCCTAGAAGACAGGAGATAAAAAGACAATTGATATGGGCAAACAAACCCATATTTTATGTCTTTCTCCAGTCTTTCAGTCTGTAATGGGCTGTGGTCTGAAGCTCAGAGGACTTCAGACTGATTTATATGCATTTTTTAAGCAAGGCTGTGTTTCAGATTTGTGGCAGAACCGGCAGCAAGAGGACCTGTGGTGGGGGGTCAGGTTGTAAGCACAAGTCTGTGTGCTGTTCCTCCCAGGGAGCTGCTGAGTGAGCTGTGGCTGGGGCAGGAGGTTTGGAGCATCTCGTTGTGGAACTGCTCACTGGGAGTTTTCTGTGATTCACTGACAAGCTGATCACCATGGAAAACAGTGTTGCTCCCAGCATATTTGTTTGGCTTGATTTATTATTAGACTTGCCTCCTTTTCTTGTGTATTGTTTTGTTTTGATTTGTTTCATTTTAGTGGCTGTAGCTACATTTCTGCAGAAACAGCAACCATGGCCTCTGAAGCAAAATAAAATTCTGTACCTGCAGGAGCAGCCTTCAGCCCCAGGCTGTGCTCCAGCTGGGATGTGGCTCTCCATGTCATGAAAAAAGAGATGCCAGGCAGGAGCATCTGAGCACCACTTCAGATTTGCCAATGGAGGACTGCACAGTTTATTCCCGTGTCTAAACAAGCTCCTGAGATTTCTGGGAAATCACAGACCACAGGCTGGTAGAACTAGAAACTACATCATGACAGAGTAATGCACAGCACCAGCATTTTTCCAATGAAATCCTGAATAATTAAGGTCATGAAGGGATATTGAGTCATCCATTTTCAAGAGTCCTTGATACAGAATTTTCATCCAAACTATGGGCATTACAAAGACTAAAGTTTTAAAAACTGGTAGCTTAGGCTGTCAGGACCCTTGGCTTTCCACCTGAAATGGAGAGACAGATACTGCCTGGAAATCATTGCATAAATACATGTACATATGATTGATTTGTCCTGCCACACTGGTGGAGGATGGCTGTGCACACCTCAACATAGCCTGCTGGGAAGTGAGGCTGCAGCACTGTCCTTGAGCATTTTGATGGCATTGAAACAGAACCATTGACAATGGCATGGAGTAGGCTGCAACTGTGCCATGAAAACTAGGTTTAGGTGTTGGCAGGGAGTAATAAATTAGTGTTGTGATGACATCATGGCCCTTTTGTTCTTCTTATCCAGTGTTGCTGGGGTGATATCACAGGATCATATAGTCACAAAATGTCTTGGTGTGGAAGGGACCATAAAAATCATCTCATTTCAACCATGGGCAGGGATGCCACCCACAGGATCAGATTGCCCAAGGCTCCATCCAGCTTGGCCTCAGAAAATAATCTTTTCCCCAGCTCCAGAGAGCCAAGCTCAGCCTCTCTGGGGTCTGGATCCATCACCCTCACTTTGAGAGAATTCTGTGGCAATGAGGAGTCTCCTGTTCTCCCTCACTCACACATTCTACATGCCCATGTCAAACCTGTGCATCTTTTTTTGGATGTGAACAATAGCACCAAACTACTGAATATTAGGGTCAGGAAGGAAACATTCTCTGATATTTCTATGATGGCAAATAAATGTAAAGAAAAGCAGGCAGCTTTTTCCCTCCTCTGCAATTGCCACAGGATTGTCCCTGTTGACAATGCGAGTGACGTTTCTGCCTGTGTAATTCTTGGCAAACATAGCAGGAAGAAGAAAGGGTTGAGCCAGAATCCACATGCAAGACTGTTCTACACCTTCCCAAGTTGAGCTGGCCATAGTCTTCTCAGGAAATAAAAGCAGTAGCATTCACAGTAACATAACATCATATGCAGGCAAAGTGAGACAAAAAAGCAGGATTTATAAATATGAGGGGCAATTATTATTTTTTGTGTATATTAGCAAAAGCTTTTCTGAATACTGTTTTGTATTATGAGGAATATAAGTACTTGGGATCTTTTTCTTAAATTTCAAAATTCAGGCCAGATTCTCTGAGAATTTCATTGAATTCTCAAAGATCATTCTGAGTCTTAAATGGAAAATTATAAATCCTCCTGTCCAGACTAAATTCTGAGACTTGCAGAATTTCAGCCAAGGTGTGGTTATGGTGATATTGAGTTTCACTGGATGTTTTCAAGTTCACTAAAATCTGAACAAGTCAAAAATAAAAATAAACCAAATTATCCACATTGACTGTCACCTAAGGGTAACCCTGAAGAGCATTTAATAGTGAAGCTGCAGAATCAATCAGTCTAGAAATTCTTGCTTGAGCTTATTTTCTTGAGCATTATCAAGTCTCAAACTGAGAGACTTTCCTAGTGTCAGATATAACAAAGGATAGGAAAAATTACCTGACAGAATCAGAGTTAGATCTGGTTTTTTTGTGTTGAGAGTTGACACTCAGCAGTGGAAAGTTCATACAATTATTGCTGTTCTTAGAGAGGTTGCTCCTGACACAAAATTGCAAGTCTGCCAAAAAAATATTTCTGGTTTTGATGAAATTTACAAACAAAATGGTGGGCAATAATTGTGTTGCTGTCACCAGACCAATTATGTAACTATTATGTAAGTAAGGCAAAAAATATGTAAAGAATTAGTTTCTTTTTAGCTGTTGATTAACAAATAGATTTAATTTTGAGTTAAGAAAACATTCCTTAGGTGAAAATGATAGTAAAATTGTGAGAATTCCACTTGGGATTTGTCCTGCTTCTCAACTCAAATAAAGTATATTTTAATACCTAATGCTTTTGAAATATACAATTTGTCAAAATATTTTTCTCAAATTCACAGGTCAATTTAGTTTTTATCTGAGAGTTCTACAGCATTTTTAAGTGGTTCTATTTACAGTATTTTTCAACCATAGTTCAGACTGACCAAAGCATAAAATAATAACTTGCCCATAAAATAAATAAATTAGAGTGGTTTTATCTGGTCTTGCTATGTAGTATATGCAAAATTCCTGATCAGGTTCCTAGGGCAGTTTCTTTAGAGTTCAGGTTTTCCTAGGTCTTTACAGAATGATGTGCTGAAGAGTAACTGTGGAAAATTGACATTCCTTCCTAAAGTAAAAGCAGGTGTAAACAGATATCTGAGAAGATCAGTACTTCATTAAATTAAGCACTATAAATGCTTTTCCTAAAAAAAAACAAAAAAAACCCAACAGGAACAACAAAAAAGGAAGTATTTTAAAATTACATTAGACAAACAAAAAAAAAATTAGCAGGGAAATGAGGCAAAATTTTCTCCTGACAAAGCACATCAACTGCAGTACCTGGAATCCAGCTCAAGTGGTTGGATTTTTAGCACTGGGTAGCCAGGCTCTGTTGCCTCACGTTTTGAGATCTTAGGTTTGTCTCTGCTCAGGACAATTGCTGTGAAAATCTGGATTGTAAACCAGATTTACACAAGGGTAGCAATGAGCACAACTGTGCCCATTGTTTAAGCTCATAATGGCCCTGCTCACTCTTGCTGGATACCTGGGGTTTGTTTACTCTTGAATCATTGTCAAAGTGGGTTACAGAATGCAGCCATTTCCCTTATTTCATCTTGTTTCCATATTTTTTCCAGTATTTAAACAATAGTCATCTTTCTTATTTCCGTAGTTCACTTTTGAAGGAAAAAGAGATCAGACGTGAAACTGATTCTAAATGAGATCCTGATTTTTTTTCTTATTTTTCCCTAAGGTTGGTGGAGTTGTGAGGAAATCAGATCAGACTTACAGGTCACAAAGTAAGTTCTTCAGGTAGGCCTAGAATGAAGGATTCTCTTGGCTCAACAGCAGTTTAACTACTCAGCTCTTGCTAACAGCTTTTTTTTTTGGCCTCCAGATAAACAAAATGCACTTCAGAATTTTCGTACAATTTTTTTTCCTTTAATAAAAAATAATCGCTTTCAAAAAGACATCAAAATGCAAATGGGAAAAAATATCTCCATAAATCGCTGCATAGCTTTGTTTGTCATTGTTATTTATTGCAGTATTTGTGTTGGCTATTCACAGAGGTTCTGGATAAGCCTGAATCCCATTGCTGAATAAAGCATTGAAATTAGCTCTTCTGCCCACCCCTGCACAATGTGACTCTCCTTTATTAACTCCTTTCATGAAATGTGCAAATCACTTTGTCTCTGTGCCTCACATATTCCTGCTTTATGCCTGAGGACCCATTTCCTCCCCGTTTTCTCCACTCACCCTGCAAGACAACGTATTTCCTCCCTGTTTCTTTTACAGAACCTGCTATCTTGGCAGAGTTTTTTCGTGCTGCCATAACACAGCAAAAATGGGATTTTTAAAAGTGGAAGCTAAAGGAAGGGCAAAGGCATCAAACATTGGAGTAGAAAGAGGCCTAAAGGACTAGTCATTATCCCCTGTACTATTTGTAATTAATGCTGGGAAAGAGATAATTCCTCTCCATAAGATCATCTGTGACAGCATGTTTAATTGCTTCCTTTCAATCTTCTGCTCTTACCATAACTGTCATTCTTCCAAATAACTCTCAAACAGAGGCAGTATCAGAAAATGCTGGCAGAGCCTTTCCCTGGTCTCCCAGGGGAACAAAATGCTCTCTCCTCTACCTCAATGCCTCCCAGAGTTCTTAGGGTGTTATGTACTTTCAGACATGGATGCTGTGCAAGTATCCAGCAATAAAGCCAACTGAAGTGGCCTGTGATTCATTTCCCTTTTAGATTAGGGGGTTTCAGGGGCAGGGAGGATGAGCAAGCACAGGAGCCATGAACAGCAGAGGCAAGAAGAGGACAGAGATTAGTTTCATTAGTTCTGTTAAGGGTCATTTCTGAATTGCAGGCTGTGCTTTGGGAAAGCCATCCTTCTCCTGGGATATCCATTCCAAGGCAGGATGACTGAGGGGAATGGGTAGGACAGAAAAATTAAGCTGTTCATTGGCTTGATTCCTTTGCACTACTTCCCCAGCCCCTGTGTTTTCCTTTCTTTTGACACTTGAATCTTTCCATTATAGGCCCAAGATCACCAGATTCTTTGTTGCTTTCTTTCTTGAACAGCACTTACTACACCTCCTGCTCAAGCCAAACACAGACCTGGTTTACTTCTTTCTTTCCCCCAGTCAATCTTTTATTCAGTGTTGTTGATTCAGCCATGCCTTTTGCTGTTCTTACACTCTGATCTTGTCTGTGGTGATCTATGAATACTCAGCAGTAAAAGGTCGTTATAATCTCCATTGCTACTTCTTGTTGAATTCTGAGATATAATTCATAGAAACCTGCTGCCTGTCAACTTTTAATATTTCTAATTGTCTATCTTCTCTGGTACAATCATGGAGCCTTTTAACATTTCACTTCCCCCACAAGGAAAATGTATCTTATGCACAGAAATTTGACATTCAGTTCACAGAATCACAGAATGTGTAGGTTGGAAGAGACCTTCAAGATCATCAAGTCCAACCCAGCCCTAACCCTTAATT
>JBBMKD010000216.1:53251518-53285273 GCA_037834095.1 Argya squamiceps
GGGCCTGAGACCCTGGCCTTCCTGTAGGTGCTGCGTGATGACACTCAATATAAACTGTTCCATTATCTTGCCAGGTAATATAAACTGTTCCATTATCTTGCCCGGTTCCTTTTGTCAATACTGAAGGGAAGAAAACATTCAGATTGTTAGAAACATTATCAACTCAACTGCCACTAACTTCCCAGTCATGCTCTTTAACAGCTGGATAGCCTCATTGCCTTGCTGTTTTCTTCAGCTTTCTTGGGACAGAGAAATAAGGGTGTTCCTATGAATTCCCATGGCTTTTTTGTTCCATGTGTTCATGTCAGTGATCCTAGTAGAGATTTGATTTGGCATCCTACATGATCCCTTCCAGGTCTGGCTCCAGTATCCACCAATAGTCCATGGGTTTTATATTATTACTCTTCTGTAGCACCTGCATTGCTGAAATGTGAAGAGAACAACAAACAAGCGAAAAGGGGCAGGCACAGGAAATTAAATAAATTAGAACCAAACACTGAGAGGGAACCTGAAGAACTCCTCCAAGGATGAGTCTAAGTGCAAACAAAAGGGGTGGAAGGAGGTCAGTCTTTATAGAGTGTCACAAAAATTTGTGGATTTTCTTCTGCCTTCAGTGACCAGTAGATCTATGAGTTTTAAGCAGCACAGAGGAGTTTCATCTTACATTTGAAAAAGGGGTTATTTGCCCAGCCTCTGACAAATGAGAATATAACCAGGTGTAAGGCAAGCCATTTGTCAAGTGTATTTATCACAGAATATTCCGTGTTCATTTTAGCCTTCTTGGTTTCATTGTCTTTCTCATTAATGCTTTATTTAATTTGTTTTACATGGTACCCCCGTTTGCTACTTTGACCCTGATGGTTAGGGCCCTCTTTATTGCTTCCCTTCATAGCTTTGACTGTCATTTTAATTCCTTCTGTGGTGTATTTGTGACCCCAACTAATATACTGAAGCCCAAATTGTCCCTTAACATTATTTTGTCAACCTTCTTTCCAAGTCACAGTCAAACCCAGCCTTGTTCCTTTGGCTGTCAGCTGATGTCCAGATTGAATTAGAAAGCACTCTCATTCCAGATTTAGAAATATATTTCCTCTACTTAATGCAATCTTGTCTGTGTCTGGGTAATTAAAATCATCTATTACTACCATTCAGGTTCATTTACATGTTTTATCTTTTAAAATTTATGCAATAATTACACAAAATACTATGCTCCAACAGGCCAGCTGGATGGAGTACAAATAGTATGGCATATCCTATTATGGAAATATACCTCCAGCAACGAGCACTGATTTGACCATTTCCAGGCTTTGCTATGATAACAACTGAATAATCTTCCACAAATAAATCAATTTATATTTGTTTACATATCTGCTCCTTTCCTCTAGGACTGTAAAAAAAAAAATTCTGATGGGGCATTCCTGAAGATGAAGAAAGAAGGCATTGCCCCATCTTTTCTCCCCATCCTAAGTGAGATAAAAATAGAAGTGTTGAAAAAAGGTCCCCAATGCCCCCACATCTGGGAGACATATAAATGTGGTAGCAAAGTACCCAAAGATGGCAAATGCAACCCTGAGGAAAAACCATCATTTTCCCTCGACTGTTGTTTGCCTATGCTCCAAAGGTGATCTTCACAATAGGAATTTTATTCCAGTCGAAGTAATTAACTGCTATTATCAGCTTCAGTGTCTGCTTGCTTTTGAGATCTTCCTATTAAAACAGCATGTGATGAAATTCTTTGTACACTGCTAACAGTAATTTAAGGGCTGAGGTTTTTTTGTGAGGAGATTTTCGTGAAGCTAGACTATTTCAGCAATCAACATGAAAAGATACTAGAATAATAAAATTCTTAAAGGCTCAATTTTTGGGCATTACGGTTTTATTGTAAAATATAAAAAATTATTTCAATTTTTAATGAGACCTTCTTGCTCTCCAGCACTAAAATTAAAAAAAAATATTTTCCATACACATAGATAAACTGTAAGTAATTTGATTTGAAAAGACACAAAAGGTAAAACCATCTAAGCAACCTTAATTATCAAGTTATTTGTGAGACAATGCACCACATCTGAAGGGACTGAAAATTTAAACTTTCCTTGAAAATAAATCAGCTGAGAAGATTATGATAGGTACACTCAGTCTCCTTTCATTGTCCACCTCTCTCCATTCTTTCAGCTGCACACACTAATGAAAGAACAGGAACAGATCTCTTGTGCTGAACCATTCAGCTTCTTTGTCAAAATATTAAAATATCCCAATGCACTGTAGTATGAGTGACTTTCCAAAGCAGGAAAAATATCTCCCCTGTAGACTTAAACCTCTTCAAGCAGGAAAACACATTGCCTGGGAAGGGGAGACAATGAGATGCAGAAAGTTTGTACATTGGAGCTGAGGTCAATTTTTTTTCTGAAGGCTGATCCAAGTCACTGCAGATCCATCTGCTGAGCGCAGCACTGGTGGAACATGGCAGCTGGAATGGCTGTTTCTGTTCCATTAACATGTGCTCATGTTTTACCAAAGGCCTGCTAGTTAAAATATGCATATTTTTCTTCTTCAGCTCCTCTCCTTCAAAGGCAAAGCTATTCATCCTCCATTCCTTTTACAAACATGTCATGAATACAGATCCAAATCCTACTGCTTTTCTCGAGATCTGATATTCCTAACATCAAATCTCAAGGATCAAAGTAAAACATTCATTAAGTCCGTCCAGCATTGCCATAATGAAATGGAATATGGTGCTTTAAACATCAAAAAACACCTTTCTCATGAAGTAAGGGAACATTCACTTCTCTTATTTACCTGATGGCTTGAGATGTTGTCAGAAATTGTACCAGTCTGGGAAATGCAAATACTGTTTACATATCTTAAAATATGAAGGGACAGACTGCTTAATAAGTAGCTGGGCTTTTATTTCCTTACCAAAGTATGCCATCATGCCCTGGGTCCTCAGGGAGACGTCTCCAGGAACCATAAAAAAATGCAATTCCTGGAACTAAGGATTTCAATATTTCATCTCTCTAGCATTCAAGAAAACAACCTTTACAATAAATGTAAGCCTAGGTGTTAAGTACCAATTGACACTTGAATGCAGTTGAGTTTTTTGGTTAAATCTACAGTTTTATTAAATCTACACAGGTCATAAATAAATACTTACATAATGTAGCAGTGCAGAGCTGAGGTGAGGTTCAGAAAGCTGCAACTAATTTTCAAATATACAAATTATTTCATAGTACCAATAAATTTCTTTCACAGCATCAATGATAGGAGGGGGGAAAGAAATCTTGAACATCATATTTTTCTCTTCAATAAACATTTCTGGAGAGAATGAGGACAAGGCTTTGCATATACAGACTGTTAGGTATGCAGATAGAGGCCAGTTATAAATATGAGCAGTGACATCTTACAGCAGGGTGTGGGGGGAACATGCTGGGTAATCAATTTAAGCTGACAGTCAGTATCACGAGACACATGATATTCGCTACAGTGGCAGTGTTATCTGGGTGAGAGAAGGGTCAGTTTCCATTAGGAAAACACTATTTTCCAGACATTTGGAACCTGACACAATAATTGCTTAAAACTTGGCATTAAAAAAGTTTTCCATTCCCTAGCATAATTTCCCCTTGAAGAACTGATGACCAAAACTGAGATGGCTATTTTAGGGTGGTTAAAGATGGAAAGGAGAGGGGGAAACCCCACCCATTAGAGCAACATCAGGGTTTGTTTGCTTTCCACTAGCAAAGGGAGCTGCAGACTTCTGAAAACAACAAATGCTTGGAAATTTTCAGTCACAGCCAGCTCATGGTATAGGCTACATAGTGCCCAGCATAAGAGGACTGTGTACTTTGTACCAAAAGAGGTAAAAAACTAGAGCCAAAGAAAGAGGGGGAAGAGAAGCTGCATCCCACCCCCCCACCCCTTACCCAGAGTTTCACCTTGTCCCTCTGATTTTTCCTCCTTCTCAAGACCTCCTCTGCTGTGGCCACAAAATCACTGCACTGCCAATAAATCACTGCACAGCTTGTCCAAATGTCCGACTTTCTGAGGCAGACCTTCATCTCCACTGCTCAGAACTAATCATCTTATCTGTTTTTTAAAGCAGCCTGGATCAAGGCCTGGAAGATTGTAAAAGGAGATTGTAAAAGGAGATTGTAAAAGGGCACTACCAGAGAGAAAGTTTGTCACCCAAAGAGTGAAACAAACGTGACAGATGTGATGAGAGAGCAAGAGATAGGAGGACTGCTATCCCCAGTGACGGGTCTATTAATTGCAATAGGGGGAGATTAAGTGAGCAGCCAAAAGGTCAGGCAGGAGGACCTGGTCTCATGACACCCATCCAGTGCCGTATCCACTAGACTTTCCTTCCTCCTGAGACTCAGCAGAAGGTTTTGGGTTTTTTTCCTTCTGAGAAAGGACTGCAGAAATGGTTGTGCACTTGCCATGAAGCCATGCTGCTCACAAAGCTTTCCAAGCTGTCACCAGAGCAAATACACATCATTTACTATTAATTTAGTTCCAAGATGCAATTTTTTCCCCCACTCTTTATGCTTATAAGGATTTTTAACTCAGAAATGCTCACTTTAAGAAGTAAATAGAGTATTTTCTACTGCCAAAACCTTTAGGCAGTAAAATTTTGCTAAGGCTGCTATTGATTATTATCTGCTGAAGGATTTAAGGAGGCCTTGATTAACTAGCAGTTTTAAAGATAAGGACTTGGTGAGGAAAAGCATCTGCAAGTTCAGAGGGTGAGGTAAATCCAAGGCTCTGAAGCCACTGCAATTGGGCTGTAAAACTGACAAAAGCAGGGTCTGTTAATGAGACTTTTGGCAAATCTGCTACTCCCAACCAAAATTTAAAGCAACTTTTTATCCAAACATCAGCATTTCTGCTCCTAGTTCTAAGTAGATCTTGTAAATGTAAGAAGCAGTAAATAAAGGTTTTTCCAGACTTTCCAACAGTTCCTTAGAGTGCTGAAATTGCTTTGGCTTCTAAACATGAACAGAAGGATCCAGGATATTTTGTTCCAAGCAGTTTATTCAGCCCTGTCCTTATATGATTGGGCTGCTGCCCCTCACTGCTGAGCTGAGTCTTGCTCCAGACTGGTGACACTACTCTCCCCTTGGATACTTCAGCTGAAACTCATCCAGCTGGAATTTGGAAATATAATAGCAAAAAAGTGATGGGTTTTGTTGTTGTTTTTGGTTTTTTTTTTTTTTTCCTCTCTAACTTCTCCATGAAATCGAGTTCTTTTCCTTTGAAAAGAGAAAATGGAGGTATAGTCTGACATTGAGTGAGTGTGAAAAAACCCCCATTCACATCCTCTAGTATTATAAACAGGACTGAGTGTGATTACATAGTGATTCAAAGAAAGCAAATCATAAAGACACTGACAGATGTTGAAAGGTCGGTGCTTATCTTGCCACTTGTGCCCAAAATTCTGGCCAAAGTACTGGAATTCGTCATCCCCTCAGCAATTAGAGGCTTGCTCTGCCGCTTAAGTAGACAGGGAAAGAAGCAGGAAAAAACTGCAGGAAGACCTCACATTTTTGAGATGCCACAGAATTGTTGAGCTGCCTCACCCAAGTTTCCTTAGAACTTGCAAAGAGAAGGAAAGTTCAACTGGCAGGTGACTTCTTTTCCCTGTGTTCAGCCTCCAATATGCTCTTCTCTGTCTTTACTCAGGCAGGAGGTGTGCAAGGCTACTAGCATGGCTTGTAAGATTCTCTGAACCTCTGAATTTTAAGCAGGAATTAGTGACCAAGACTGTCAGGCATTGTAATGATTTGAAATTTAGCAAACATGTTGCTTGGAGACAATGAAGTTCACAAATATGTTCAGTCATTTTTCACACTGGGTATTTAATATGGAGATGAGCTTCAACTGGGAGATGTATATACTGTTAATACAACTGCTAGGGAGTGGTTAGGGGAAAAAAAATCCAAAAGATATGCCCACAGAAACTAATTATGCTTTTCAATTAATGACTCTGGACCAGTTTTCATTTGGTTTAAAATCAGCATCACCCCCTGGAGTTACATCAGATTCAGACCCAGCCCCAAGTTCCTTTTCCTTCACTTGATGAATCATTTCTGTTCTTAGTCTTCACAATAACAGCAGCTAATTTATTTTGCTAGATCTATTTTAATTTACCTGTGAAACCAGGGCTTCCTCAATCTCCGTTATGTAACGGTGTCACATTAACACAATTTTTAAAATGTAAATTGATTTGTTTTGATTGATCTTGTCTAACCTTTAAAAATGAATGAGAGCATTTCAATAGTGTAATAAACCATGTTTGGGGAGTCTAAACACTCTAAATTATAAGAAATGTAGATAGATTTGCTTAATAGAGCAGAAAACTTAGAAAGTGGTCTCTGGACTGACAACCAGAAGTTTTGCAGGCTCTTAGAGTTCAGAAGACTGCAAAACCTTTCACAGGGAAAAAATCACCTGCAGTTATGTGCAGCTGTTTTGCAGTGTGTTTTAGGAACATATAAGCAGTGCCAGAAGGGCAAATTCTCTGCTCTGAAGATAAGCAGGTCATTCCTGGTAGATGCTTCCAGAAGCAAAGGAAAACCACTGTGTAGGAGAACCTGCCCCCTGCTCTACATTTCCTGTCACCCTCCATTTCCTCTATAAAGCCAGAGGTAGTGAAACCTCACAGAACAGAAAATAAAGAAAAATATACATGTAATGAAAAATATTTAAATATTTTCCATGGCAGCGAGGAAATACAAGCAGGAGCTTTGCAGCTAATAAACACACTGCTTTATCTTCTCAAACGTGATAAAACAAAAGAGAAAGTAGGCAATAAAAGGTACATTGAAGGCACAAAACAGTAACAGCCAAGTACAAGTGTGTAAAAGGAAGTGGAGCCAGGGGATTCCAGGTTATTAAGGAAGAAAAAACCAGAAATCCTGTGAAGGAGATAGGCCACCAATCTTCATTTTGATTTCTAGCAAAAGCCTGGAACAGGCTGTCCCCTGGAAGATAAGAGTGGATATGCAGCACACGCTGTAGATTTGTCATGAGCCAGCTGTGTCACATCTATCTAACTTTCTTCTTTGACCAGATTGAGGCTGTGTGAGTGAGGGAGAAGCAACAGGCATATTTGACCTGAATAAGGCTTTTGACACTATCTCACATGACATTCTCATTAGCAAGCTAGGCAAATACTCTCTTAATGAAATTGGTATGAGAGGGGTGAAAAAGTGATTGGAAATCTATACATACCAAGTACTTATCAATGGTTCATTATCCAAATGGAAGGGTGTATTGAGTGACATTCTGCAGGAGTCTGTCCTAAGTCTGCATTTATTCAATATTTTCATTAACAGGGATAAGGGAATAGGAAGTATGTTTATTAAATTTGCAGAGGATATGGAGCAAGAAGGGACTACAGGCTCATTGAAAATTCAAAATGAACTTGTCTATTGAAGGGACATTTTGAAAATTAGCAGGAAGATGAATGGAATTAAGTTGGTTAGGGAGAAAAAGCAAAGTAAATAATATTTGGACAGGAATGACCAACTGCACCTCTCTGAGCAGGGTGGAAATGGACTTGGCAATAATTTTATGCACAAAGACCTTGAGGTTATAGCAGAGCAAAGGTGGCCATGAGCCAGTGATGTCATTTCTAGCTCAGGCAGGAGTGCTGCCAGGAAGCACATCAAGTAATTCATGTATCTGACTCAGAACCAAGAAAGGTTCTGTGAGATTTTTGTTTTATTAGAGCACAGTACACTGAGAAAGACACTGTCCAAAAAACAGCAGCAAGAGGGGTCACAGCCTACACTAACACCACCAGTTGTGTGTAGGCAAAGAACTGGGGCTCTTTGTGCTACTGAAGAACGTCAGCACTTGAGAAGACCAAAGGCTGTCAGAGATAGAGATAAGATAAGATAAGATAAGATCTCCTTTCCATGTCCATGATGGCTGGAACCAGAACTAATGAGTCTAAATTTTAGATGAGGAAACTTCCTGTTAGACGCAAGGGAAATTTTAATGGTAAGGACAAATAAACTCTCAAATACACTGTCTGGCAATGTTATTGACTCTTCAAAGTAATGTTTATAGGTAAGTTGGACAATCAAGAGTTAAAAATAATGTGACTATGGATGATTTGCTCAGGGCATTAGGTGATGAACCTTCCCTTCCTGTTCTGTGATTTTATCAAGTGAAGCTATAGACATTTTAGAGACCTGGGGCTGAGCTAAAGGAAATGTCTGGAGATGTCATTTGGGTGAATAGAGTACTCTCTCATGCTGGAATTCGAAGAACTGGATGATGAAATTTTGAGAACAAATATCAAAACTTATAGCTAATGCATCTTTTTGATTGGGAGTCTCTCTATATAAAGAGGGAGTGAGGAAGGAAAATCTAATACCTAGAGGCCACACATTCTCATATAGTTTGTAAAATGCTTAAGGAGAAATTCTGAAGGGAAGAAAAACAAAATGAAGCACAGAAAAAGTTTTATTGAAGGTTAGTTATTTTTTCCTTAGGATGAAATGTCCCCTCCACTCAGTACCGGGGATATTAATAGTTAAACTGAGCAAGCCAGAGATGAAAGCAAATAATCTAATTAGTGAGGAACTGACTGAAGGGGATATGGCAATGGATTAGAGGAAGTTCTTACTGAAGTTGCAGAAGGGTAAGTCTTGGGACCCCTTTTCACTAGGTGGTCTTGCTCTAAAAGTGTAAGTCCCTGCTGAGGAAACAGGGTTGAGAAGCATCGCTAAGACATTGGAAAACAAAGAAAGAATTGTAGTGCTATGAAAAATGCTAGAAATGTGATGTAGGTTCATAGCCAAGGTGCATGTCATGTGCATGGAGACTGATGAGAGAGCTGATTAGAGAGTTCATGAGCTGGACACAGCAAAGAGGAAAATGCTCAGGGATTTCAGAAGAAAAAACATTCTTTGGTAAGTCATTAATGCGTTGTGGGCTGAGTAAAAAGAGCAGCTGAAATAATAGATGGTATCTGTTAAGATATTCCCAACATTAAGGAGGAAGTATGAGTGCCATTGTGCAAGGCACTGACAAGAACTCAGTCTGAAGATTGAATTTAAGGAGTGGATGCACTGATTGGGTCAGATAAAGAATAATATATTTCATGAGAGGGGATTGAAAGTCTTACTCTTCATTTTGCAAATTTATATAAACCAAAACAGAATAGTAAATGGAGTAAATTCACAGTCAGAGAGATACTCAGGCCAGTAGCATGGTGCTGCAAATTCCAGAAAAAAGGGTGATTTTAGCTAAAGCTTAATGCTAACACAAGACCAATGAGCCATGAACAATTTTATTTTAGCTACTATCAGGAAGCTTTCTCCTCTGTAACAATATGCTGATACTGGCCACGCTGTGGACCTGGTGTTGAATTTACTTAGAGTTTGATCTTTTCCTGAGAAAGGATTCTAAATTGTGTTATATTATGGGATGGCAAACTCAACTTTCCCTTTGCACTTTGCAACTCCATGACCCCACAAACTTTTCCTTACGTGGCTGGAATAAGCAAAAGGGGAGAAATTTTGGGATGTGAGGCTTTGAAACAAGTGTGGTGATATTGTGGTCAAGGGCCATGCAAGCTTCATTGTTTCCAATGAGTATGAAATTGCTTCCTACCCCGGCAGCCTCTCAAATCTGAATTCCCTTAGCACTGGAAGGAGGTGGCCTAATGATAGTCTTACATGTGGCCAGAGTATAATGAGCCCCCTGAAGATGTATCAAGTTCTGAGGATTGCCTGCAACCTCCCAGAGCGGCTTAATAATATTGCCAGACGGTTCCTTGGGTGTGTTTTGTAAAGCAGAGGTTTTAATAAAAGAGAAAATAACAAATGATACAGAAACAAAAGAACAAAGCCATGGGCAGGTGCTGGAGAAGCATCTGACACCTGTCTAAGACAGCCCAAAAAACACTTGAGAACCTCTGTGCTCCTTCTTAAGTACACAACGATTAAGAAGGAATAATTTGGCTTGCTGCCAATAAAAAAGCAGCAGGTTTTGAGAAGAATTTCCAAAGCCCAATCGGAGCTCTTATTTTGGCACAGGGCCCTCTCACATGGTGAGAGGGACACAAAGTTCTGGTGCCCTTCCATAAAAATCAGGGGTGTAGCTGAACCCCCTTTTCCTTATTTGGAAACACCTGCTCAGGTGTGAGGGTACATTCCTGCAGCCTAGTCCATATAACTGGGGGCTTTGGGCCTGGAGGTCTCAGGGCAGAGGAATATCAAACATCACAGCCTTCCTTCCCTTCCTGTCCCAGTGTAAGACATTTGTCGTGAGCAGCCTTGTGCAAAAGCAGCTATTCTCAAATTAGGGAGAATGGGATAATGTGTTACTTAAAACCCAGATGGCAGTCAAAATGCCAATCAGAGCAAGTCCTGATTTCTGCTAATGTACTGTCATACATTGCCATATGTACAAGTACCAGTCTAGATTTCCTCCACAAACTGATCATGAGCTATTTCCTGTTAATTATTTAGAGTATGCAGCTGATTACCTAAGAACAGGCCTCACTGTTGCTCAATTAGACATCTCAGACTTTTAGATACAAGAAGAATAAGCAATACAAGGCAAACACCTAACATAATAACCAGCTTATGTTCTACTTCACTTATTAATGTTTCCACATGTAAAGGCAAACATTATTATTGCTTAGAGAATAAGTATTTCAGAGCAATAATACCAAGCAAACAGACTTGTAATGCTCAGCGATGCCAAATAAGAAGGGATTTGATCATGGTCATGTTGGCCAGAAATCCAGGCAATGTTTATTTTGGAAGCTTTCTAACATCTGTCCCGCTGGGTCCACTTTATGATAAGTGTCTCTAATGTGTGGCAGTACTGGTCAAACACCAGAAATAATCTGTTTGCTCTTTCCAAAAATTCCAGCCAGCTGGTCAGAGAATAAAGGAATTTCATAATGAGAAAATTTGTAATTTCCCTCTGTCTTCTGTATGGAAATATTTGACTGCATTTAATTCTTTCTTATTTAGTACTGTGGCATCAATGCATACTTAGACTTTGAATATAAATTATGAACTTTTAATGTAACAATGACACAGAAAATACTTTGCCTGTTGTGCTTAACATAGAGATGTTAGAAAGAAAGTCTTCAGGGTGACAGACAATAAGTTTTCAAAGTTTATCTGTAGGTAAGAGATATGGGAATCCTCAGTGTCTTATGGATTTCACAACAGTGTGACAGCATAGGAACGTCCATAGCAAGTCAAAATAAAACTCCAACCAGCCCAATAGTGTCTTCAGGAATGGCCAGGACTAGATGCTAAGGCAAGAAACAGGACAGTTGTCAGTTGGTGTAAACCCTCCACATCAGCACTGATCAAAGTAAACAGGCTGGGAAATGGAAAAAGTAGCGTGAGAACAATGAAACTAAAAGAAGTCCAAAAAATAAAAACCAGAGAAATGGAAAAGAAAAGAAGAAAAGAAAACATAGAATATTTAAAAAGCCAAGATTGGCCTACAGTCCCTAAATTACATCTTGCCAACCCCCTCCCCCAATGTATGCTCTGTCCAGCATTTTTTTTTTAATTCTGTAAAAAACTCCAACCCCTTATGATATTCTAGCAAGCACCCCAGAGGCCTATTAGCAACCTCCCCAAGTTCACTTCAAGGCAATATTCCTGTAACTGAAATCAGCTGTCTCATTGCTTCTGTGCAAGCCAGCACACTTGGATTCAATCAGAATACTATTTGCTCAGAAAGCTGGGAAAATAGGGCTATTGCTCCTGAAGGCTGTAACAAGGCTGTCACACCTCTCAGACTAACAGAGCTCAAAGCCAGGAGCACAAAACGGGCTCACCCCCTACACAGGTTCCAGATAATCTTTGCATACCTCTGCTAAATCCTGTGCTCAGCAAAGGCATCCAGGTTTGTCCTGATGCAGTGAACACTCTATTTGCCATAGCAGCTCATCACTACTGTATCATCCTTAAGTTATTGCCCTGGTTCTACCCTGCCCTCTCTGGGTTTCCAGTGTTATCTTTAAACCACAGATATCAGAATGATACCTTCTCCTCATTGTCTCTACTCCTGAGCAGAGAGCCATGGTTCCACTTAGACCTTTTTGCCACTGCAGCAGAATCATCCACAGTTTTCCCATGTGAAGGGATTTTTAAATCCTGTCCATCGTGAGATTTGGATTTATGGCAGAGTTCAATGCCAGTTGGCTTCAATGGTCATTGAATTGCACTCTGGAGGATTTTTGAGATACAAACAGCAGAATGAATTGGAGTACTGCATCCCTAGAGGTTGGCTCTAAGACAGTCTTATGTTCTTCCCTTGGCTGCAGAATTGCACAATGGACAACTAATTTGCACTACTGTGGGAGAACTGTATTCCAGTAATCAGTTTTTCAGCTTTAAAAAGCCAGGCTTTCACCTTGGCTTCAGAAGAGAAAAAAAATTGAATGGTGAAAGGTTTTCATTCAAATCCTCAGTACCTATGTACAAAAGACAGAACCCTGATTTACACAAAAATTGTATTTCTCTCTCAGGAGAGGAAAAAGGGGAAAGTCTGATCTGGAACCTGCTGAGTTTCCCCAGCCAAGAGAGCAGAAATAGAAGATGTAGGCACAGAGACTTTGCAACTCTGCAAGTGCCTTGTGAGTAGTTATTGAAGGAAAGGATTTTGTGAGAAAACTGGAATCTGCTCATTATGAGCTAAGTAAAAGCTCTTCAGCTGCAGCCAACTACAGTTTAATTTAAACTGCATTCAAGCTGACAAAAGCATAGTGGCTAAATTGCTTGCACTAATCATACCCTGCCCGTGTACTTTGCTTACAGATGGTCATTAATATCATAATGGTGACCTGTGACAGACAGGCTGCAGTGTGTGCAACTATCCTATTTAGTGTAGCCAGGATGAATTGTCCAGCTGTAATTTGGCACTTAATAAGTGGGGCATTTAAAGAGAACAGTAATGTGAGCTGCACTCTGTGTGAGAAGACAACAGGCAGCTTAAGATGACTCTGCCAAACAGGGTGGTTTTGTTTTCTACTTGTCTGTCCTCAGTGGGGCATATCTTGAAGCTTGGAGTCATATCTACAAATGTGAGACAAAGGAAAACAGAACTAGTCAATTTTGTCCTCAAGATGATGTTTTCCCAAGTTATTTGACACATTGGATTAGTTTTCTGGGAGGGACAGCTGAGGTTACAGAATCACCATACCTGGTGACAAATCCTGTCACACTTTCTTATAGATGGGAATGAAGAACAGAGACTCTCACAAAACCTGAATCCTCAGAAGCTTCTCTGCCCCTTTTGGAAGGAGGGAGAGGTGTTCCCATTCTCCTGCCCTTATACTTCAGTGGAAAATTGTTCTCAGAGCCTGCTTTGGCTGTGATCCTGTCACTTAGCTGCCTTGTACTGTTGACTGTTGAGTTTTACCGGTGAACTCTCTGTTCTAAATTCAAGACTAAACCAAAGTAAACTAATTTCCTCCTGATTTGTCTCAAAACCAAGACACCCACAAAGCTAACAAAACTGTGCTTTCATGAATTCAGCTCCTGCACCCTGGATTTACTGACTGTTGTTATGTTCACAGTAGAAATCTCAGTCAATGATTTGGACTAACAGGATACTGATTCCAAAGCAGGCAGGAACATCTGGTACCTGAACTCAGATAGCTCAGAAACATCATGGCTAAAATTCATACAAGAATATTTAATCCAGAAATTTAAAATTTTACATCCAATTCTTCATTTCTCCTGGTAATTTAGAAAACCAAAACCTCAGAAAAATTCAAAGCTCAAAACCCCTTTCTTTCTATCCCTTCTTCTGACTGCAGGATGTTGGGACGTGGCACTATACCTGGGATGCACTTGTGTAATGGGTGTCTGAGAAATGGAAACTCTGGTAGCTTATCTCATCAGAATATGACAACCCAGCCACTTTCTGTGTTCTTTCACCCTAACACTATGTCAGTTCTACTTAGGCTTCCCTTATCAGCTGACATCTGCAATGCGCTTTGTATGGTGACACATCATTGAAAAGATGCAAGGCCTTGAGTGGATGTCAGTGCCTCTCTCATTAGCCATTACACTTCCATCTGAAGCAGTAAGCATGTTTTCTGTCTGCTCACAAATGTCACTAACTCTCTATTTAACAGCAATTCTTGGTGCCTTAAAAGTAATTCCCACGAAGGATGATGAGGAATCTCGAGTTGCACAACTTGTTGTTTTTTGCTGCCTGTGAACACACTGATTGGATCAGCTGGGCTCACCAAAACTTCAAGACACACACACAGATAATCTGTTAAAACACTCACATGCCATGACAGTGAGCCTGGTTCCCAGCTGCAGATTAGACATCAATTGTGACTTTCAAACAGCGAGTCAAATGTCATGCAGAATTCCTGGAGCTGATGTGTTTCATATATTAAAGTGGTCGAGTCCTAATATTGGTTCCCAGCCATCAGTTCCCAGCAACCATAAGTGAGTTGCTGGATGACATGGCAAAAGCACTGCCTTTAGTCTGGAATGAGTAGCTCTGTGCTAATGATCACAACTTGTTTATTACTAAAATAACGGTTTGTGAAAATTTTTCATTGAGTTTGGTTTGCTTAAAACTCCTGCTTGCTGGTCATATTATTTACACATATTCAAATACCTCTAGGATATCTCTGGGACTATTAATTAATCCCAAAAGTTTTGTGCATTTTACCATGAACTCTTGTTTATTCAGGAAAATAGCTACAAGTATGTTATTCCTTATTTATCAAAGGAAGTAAAACTGAGAGCAGATTGCTCAACACACTTTGTGTGTCTAGAGGTAATAATGTATAATATGTAATAACCACAGCCTGCACATACCCAGAAAATTCCAGTCTGGATTATTCTGTAAAATAATTAATTAATCTAAAGAAAAAGGACTGTGTTATTAAAGAAGGTTATTTGTAAACAGTAAAACAATTCACCAGAAACTGAGATACAGTACTTCTACCTTAGTGTTTCCTTTTGGGTTTAGCCTGAGTATGACCAGGTGTGAGCCTTTCCATCTAACTGAGCTTTTTTATGAGTCAAAAATCAGGTTTAAACTGTTTGCAGATTTAGTGGAGAAAGAAAGATAAACAAATGTCTTTAGATTATTTAATGCTAGTGCAAAATGAGACAGTCAAATCTCAGTGTTTGACTAGAAAGCCTGCAATTCACCAAATCGAGCTGGACAAAATCCCCTGCAGCTACAAGCCACGGGGGCTCTGCTAGAATCCATATAAATGCATCCATTCCAACCCAGATTTGAACTATAAGCCTTAAATCTAGTTTAAGAATTTAAATGCCTCACAGCGTGGGGTGTTTTTAGGTATTAAACCCATAGTCTTTTCACTGCCACAGTACTTGTATTGGTTGCCCATTGCACAGAAAAGCTACTGAAAAAACCATAAAATAGCTGAATAACTTATTGAGCCCAAGGTATCGTAGCTGCAGGGCAATGCACAGAAACTCTTCTGCAACCCACAGTAAAGCTGCTGTCAGGAAAATGGAAATTCTTGCTACTCCAATTGTAGACATCACTTGTAATAGGAGTAAAAGAACAATTTTCAGAGACAAGCCCAGTCTTTGAAGTGGTAGGATCTTTTTCATCCTCCCTTTGGAATACATTGGATGAACACATTGGGGAACATTGGATGCCCAGATAACACCATTTCCACTGGAAGTGTCTGATAAAGGTGGGTGTGTTTGTAATCCCAAGGCAGAGCACTCCTTTCAGACAGAGCCTCTGGTTTCAAGTCACTCTCCATGTTGCATTTTCTTTTCTGTGCACTCAGAAATCCGTTTATAGCTCTTATGTGACATCCAGTGAAAAGTAACAACTCTGGGTCAGTTCCTCAGGTGGCATAAATCAATGTGGCTACACTGACTTCAGTATTGCCATCAAATGTAGCTGAAGGTCTGGCTCTGCTGACATTTAATTCGTGCGTTATAACATGAGTACGTGCACAAACACTGAGAGCCTTTAAATGTTTTTATTCAGGGGGAAAAGGACTCACTTTACCAGAATCTAACAGCCCTCCAGCTTTCAGCTCTTTCTAAATAACTCAGACAAGGAAATCAATCAACACATTTCTTTTTTTCCAGGCTTACAACAAAGTGCAGTAGATTTACTCTAAGTACAAGATTTTTTTTTCTCCTAGTGTACGTGTGTATCTGAGGCAAAACATAAATAACATAAAAGTTCCAGTTAATACACCTCTGAGCAGGAATATGTTTTTTCTTTTATTTATGATTTTCATGGCTATGTTCAGGCAGTGACATAATTCATCTCTTTATTCTCAGTTCAGCAGATCTGTCTGCAGGTGACACACAGAGCAAGTGTAAGTGTACAATCTGGAGTACATGGTAGGAAAGTCAGGTAAATAAAGCAACATCCATTTGCAAGACAGTGGAAGATTTTAATCCTGAATTTCTCATGTTATCCTTCCAGTTCCCTGTGTGCAGTGTTTGCAGTGTCTGGTCTGGGGGTAATCACCAATCACACACTAAGCTCATTGAGGTTTGATAAAGGCAGAGCAAAGGCAGGTCAGGGCAGGCAGCTGGGAGGCATCAGGACAGTGATAGCTGGGGCCCTGCCACTGATCCCAGTAATGGGCACAGGGGAAGAGCCAGGGGAGCCATTTGCCATCTAAAATGAGAGGCTGCAGCAAAGACAGTAATCCAGAGAGCCAGTACTTAAGCATCCATCCTGTTCCATGTTATCCAAACCCACTTTGTGCCTGTACTTCAGAGGACAACATAATGAGGCACCCAAATCTAAGCTTTGTGGAAAACAGTCTGGAATCGGGAAAGGAGGCAGCTTTTGCCCTGTTTCCCAATGCCAGCCATCCATGGAATCACTGACAGGCACTTTACTTTGTTATAGTGTCAAATCCTCCTGGGCTGGGCTGGTTTCTTCTTTTCTCAGCTTTTCTGTGAAAAACAAGCAGCAAACCCCACGGTTCATTTTTCCCTAGCTGAATGCCATCCCTAGTCTGTAGTCCTGACCCCAAAAAAATCCCACTAGTTTCTTAGCCCTGGGATCTTGGGTTTCCTGACTGCACAATAGAAGAAAAGGACACCAAGCACCAGGACACTGCTGTGTCTGAAAAGCATGGATGATGAAGTCTTTGCTGCCTGAGAAGGAAATTTATTAGGAAGATAAAGAGGGGCCATGATAGATTAAATGTTGCTGAGAGATGAAGTAGATATCCTTAAGGGTCTGGGCAATTTCTTCATCCCAGGAAATTGAGGACCTGTAATATTCCAGAGTCCATGCTTTCCTTGAGGGGAATAGATATGCTAAAGAAAAAACCCTCACTGCAGAAGAGAAGATAATAAGGCAATTAAAGCTCTCAGTACTATTAAAAAGTTGACAAAGCACCAGGATTAGATGAAATACATCACTGAAATCAGTGTGGAAAGAGCAAATAAAATCGAAAAGCCTTTGGAGGAGAATTTTGATTGCTTACTAATGGCAATGTTAGTACCAGAGGATAAGGTAATTTCTGTACGTAAGGAAGGACAAGGTTAAAAATGGGCACATTTCACCTGAATTTCAGGAAATTAGTCAATAATGTATCTCAAGATGAATTGATTTGAAAGGTCAAGCAGGATGGTGACATTGCTGCAAGTGGGAAAATTAGCCAAACTGGTCAGGAATTACCCTTTGTCTGGCAGCCAAAGGTTCTAATAAGTTGGTGGAAAGCCTTAAGAGAAAGCAATCTATATTATCAAAATTCATAAATAGTCCATCCTCTCTGGCCACATTCTTTATGCTCCAAATACTCTGTAAAAGCCTGAAAGGTTATCTCAATTCATCAGGGCACCCTCACCAAGTTTGCAAAGGAAATATTGCAAAGGGAGGAGTGGCTGAGAGGGGTCATGCTGAGGAGGTTCAGGGGGATCTTGTAAGTGCATATAAATACCTGAATTATAGGGTACAGAGAAGAGAGAGCTGGGCCCTTTTCAGTGCTGTCCAGTGACAGGGCCAGAGGGCACAAGTCGAAATATAGGAGATGCAGTCTGAACATCAGGAAAAGTTTTTTTTACTGTGATGGTGAGCAATGGAACAAGTTGCCCAAAAAGGTTGTGGAGTCTCCCACCTCAGACTTATTCAAAAGTCATCTGGACACAATCCTGGACAGGCTGCTGCAGGGAACCCTACCTGAGCAGGGTAGTGGGACCAGATGACTTCCAGAGGTCCCTTACACCTGTAACCTGTCAGTGATCCTGTGATCTCTGTTTTCTCTTGCCTTTCTGGCTGTTTTACGTTATGTGAGTACCCAATGATCCCAGACAATAGGCTATCTCAGATCAGATGAAGAACACAAGGTTTATCAGATATGGCCCTGTCTCTTGTCTCTGTCCCCAGGTGTTTCCCAGTGGCAGAAAAAAATACTCCATGCTCAGTCCCACCCAGTGATTCAGCATTGTCCCATTTTGGTGCACTCTAGTTAAAACACAAATTAAAAAATATGTTGTCACCCACCTCAATACACTCTGACAGTAAGTTTCTCCTTGGGGTTTGTGCTCACAGGGAGAAGAAAAACCACAAAAGGTCCTCCAGAGAGACTTTTGTGTCTTTTACCCTCAAGAGCAGGAATATCTAATGGAGTCCTTCCTGCTGTTGAAGTTGTTTGATTTTTTGATTTGATGCAAAACCATCAAGTCAGCTAAAAAAATTGATTTTTAATGCATGAAAGAGTCCCAAACACATATATGTCTAAATAACTAAACTTATTCTTGTTCATAATTTTAGCTAAAAAAAACCCTACAGATTTTATAAGAAAACATAGACTTTTTCATGATAATAAGAAATGAAAAGTATTTAATAATTCCATTAAGAAAAAGTTGGTTTCCAAAGGAAAAGTGGCTATTTCAGTTTCCCAAACTGTGAAGAAAAAGAAAAATCACAACTAGAAAACAAAATGCAGGGTATTTAGAGATCTTGGCACAACATTGTTTCCATATTTAGACCCATTTTTTCATATTTTGAATAGTGCTGGAGAGAAGGCATATGATTATTACCTGCAAATGCTATTTTCTGGAACAGAGCAATTTGGAGATATAATTAAAAGTTGTGGAGAGAAGTTTTTTAAAGAAAATTCACATAATCATAAAAATCCCTGATAGCAAGGACTAAATTAGTTTTGTGGAATAACAACTAAAAAAAGAAACATTTTAGGACTGAACATACTATACATTAAAAATTAAATTCTATTTTACATGGGAACCTTTTTCCACTGACAAAGGAATGAATTTGATGGCTCAATGAGATTTTCCATCTCTAATGTTTATGATTCAGTATATTAAATATGACCTAATTTCTATGATATACAATGCATACAGGAGGCATATGAGATCCTGTAAGAAAAAAAAAAAGCAATTGATTGGTGGGGATAGACTACTTAAGCGCCAGTGAAATTTAATCAGAGAATCATCAAGGTGTCATGGAGAGAAATGGGACTTCCTGAATTTTGACAGCCACCTTTGCCATATTACCACACATTGTCTTTCCTTGTTCATCTGTGTAATGATGAGTAAGTTCTCTGTGTGCATCACCAAACTGAAGTCTTCCAGATAGTTTGGGTAAATTATGTGCATGGCTGCGGAGGTGCAGATGGGTCTGCAGAGTGGATAACAGGTGCCCATGACCCTCCCTTTTTCATTTGTTCCTCTAATCAGACAGCAACTCTGAACATGTTTATGAAATGTACTGCAGGCAGCAGCCAGAGACCCTGAAAATAGAGCTCATCTCAAAATGGGCCACCACAGGAACCATGAAGAGAGGGAGCAGACAACCACGAACACAACTGGACTGAGGAGTCCATGCCCTCATTTTCCCAAATGAAACAGACTTGATGTCTTCTTTTGGAGGGGATGTGTGCTTGTGAGACCTTGTGAGAGAATCACTTTGCCCCCACAGCCCACCAGAACGGGTTGGAGGAGATGCCATCCCATTGCTGAGGGCTACGTAGGGTAATTGCACTCTTGCTGTCTGGCTGATGAAGCTCTCACAGGATGGTGCAAGAACAGTGAACTGGCCCCCTTGCTCTAGGACACAATCAATACTGAATTAGCCTTTAATTACAAGTCTTTTAATTATTCAGTGTTGACTTATAGTATGAAGCAGCAGCTGTAAATCTTTCTAAAGCAAAAGCTTCGATTCCTGGTATTCTCTAATTATCTTCTATACTGTCCTTGTGCAGGAAAATATAAAACTGTATTGACATAATTTCATAATTTTTACAAGAGTAGTCTAGGATCCATGCTGCTGCTCAGCAAGGGCCATAATATATTTTAAAGCCTCTGGCTGTTCTTAGGTGGCATTAACAAGCAGAAAGTGATTTGCCTGAAGTTTGATAGATCTTCATAGAATTCACTGTAGCAGAGAATAATTTTTATCTGCCGTTCATGAAAAAGTCTGCACCAAATTGCTCTGAAAGTAGGTATAGACAACTACAGCATTGACTCCAACATAATATAGTCCTGGGCCTAAATCTATCACTACCTGCACTAGATTTGAAAATCCTTGTGTTCTCAAAAGAGATGTGGTTTGGTCCTCATTGATAATGTACTCACAGAGATATATATTTATGATAGAAACATCTGTAGTATATCAAATATCAATATCTACTTAAATATCTACAGAGATAGAAAGGTCTGTTTTACCCTGGCTGTTTACTCTTTGTAGAGGTAGTACAGACTTTTATCCTTATTTTGTGCATTGCAATAAAAGATAAAGCAATTGAGAAAGGGAACCTTGTGACACTTGTGACAAAATTTAAAAATGTTCTTTGGAAGGGTTTTCTCCAAGTCATAAACAACATGAATGTCATAGAGCTGTGGTCTGCTGTGGGCAAATAATTTCTTGAACCAACATTTCTGCATTGAAACTGCTGCAGCTGGCTTGGGGTGCTGGGTTCCTTCCCACAGACAGGGAAGGGGATGCATCCTCTCCCTCTTACAGACTCACAGCCCAGGCTGGTACACACATCTCAGCTAACAATGAGAGACATTTTACTCATTTACTCAGGGTCTAGATGTGATATTAAAAATTTCCTCAAGTATCCTGTTGTGTTTGGGGTGTTGAGACACCAGTCTGTGCCTTCCTGTGACATCGGGTGAAAGGAGGTCCTATAATTTCTGCTTCTGTTCATGTCAGTGGACCTGCCTCATTCCCTTCTGTCATTTCTGCATTTGCTCAGAATTGGAAAATAGATGCACAAACCAAAAAACTTGAGGAAAAAAATGACCATTTTCTGAGACTGAGAACCTGAGCACCGGGTTTGCCATAGAAGCTGTGGCTTCTCCAGTGCTCCCCAAACCTGACCATCTATCCTTGACATAATGAATGTGCAAAAGACAAAGTAGCTGAGCTGCAAGATTCAGCAGTTGTATCCTTATGTAATGGGTCTAGTTTTACAATTCACTGGCATTTATCAGGATGATTGCTCTTCTCTGCTCATAATCACAGTCTATTATTTCTCACATTCTATAAATACCATAAAGAAAGAAGTATCTTGAAAAAGCATCAGTAAATAAATCCTTCTGCCAAAAGTTTATAAATTGTGTGTTACTGTGCATATCCCAGCAGCAGCAGTTCAAGCATTAATGACTTAGCCTTTCTTAATCCCATTTTTAATTACAAAAACCAGACAGAACTCATTATCAACAAATTACTTGGTATAACATTATTGTTCCTTCTCAAATCAAGATCATGTTGGATGTATTAAAAATGAATAAATAAAGCCAATGCCAAGCATTTTCAAAGATGAACTCATTCAGCACTTGACTTTTATGGATGTTCTCACTGCAGTGATTTTTAGGTTATTTTTCCATCTTGTCCTGTATTATCTTTTGTGCTGTAACATGGAGCTTCATTCCAGTGAAGACAAGGGCATAAAGTGGTAATCCACTGGTACATTCTTTGCTGTCTCTCATTAAAACTGACAAGAAATAATTACTTCATACTTGTTCTCATTAACAGCTAAAATTGTCTTCCACTTTCTTATATTAGCAATAATTTACATTTAGTACTAAATCTATTAACTGGTGTCAGGTCCTCGGGTCAGAACTCTCATTTTCCAAGTTCTCAAGTCTTTTCCCCTATCTCAGGAGGACAATCTCTGCTGCCATAGAGCCAGGTGTGCTGGCAGCACTGGCAGCAGCATCACTGTGTGATCTGCTCATACAGGTGAGATGGCATCAGTAATAATGGGGAAATGAATGATCATGATCTCTGCCTCCCAAATTAATCCATATCTGCTGTCCTGTTAGACTTGGCTTTGTTACTAACACAGGGGTGATATATGGTCAGTGATTAAATTCCAAGGGAAGAGAGATCAACTTTCTCTACATCCTTAAAAACACAGAGTTCTAGAGACAGACAGTGTCAGTATTATATGGCCCTGAAATGAATTCTTGGTGGAAATGAATACTTGCATGGAATGAGAAGACTGAAAATTTAACCTTGACTGTACATTTTGTGCCTCTCCCACAGATTGAATTGTAGAGGTGCAGCTAAAGTTAAAACAGACAGACCTCAGATTCTGCAGGTGAAGGAAGGACACAGAGCAATAGACTTCTTGGAAAACTGAGATAAAACTAAAGTGATGACACGGACTTTCAACAGCAACAAGGATTTTTTTAATAGGCACACTTCAGTGGATGAGACTGATTGTTTTATGACACTACAAGAAATCTCTTTGAAGAGGAAAAGACTGTAATAGTTTTGTACTTAAGGCGACAACAAAGAATTCCTGGCAAACTTTCAATTTATGCTGCTTTTTTTTTTTTTAATGGAACTTGGCTGAGTTTCAGCCAGGATCAGAGAGGGCAAAGAGATCTTTGAGATATTAGGAGGAGTAAAATTAAAATATAACAGACATCTAAGCTTACTGGAATTCCTTGTCAGCAGACTCACATGTATTTATCGGGATTGAGAAAGGAAGAACCACCGTACTTGGTGCTTTTTGTTTTGGTTTGGTTTTTTTTTTTTTCTTTTTTCCTGACAGCTTAAAATTACTCAGAAAGCTGCCATTTAGGAAGAAAAAGAAAGGGTTCAGAAAGGAAAATTTTAGATATTATCTTGACTTAAGCAGCACCAAGATAGCTTCAGGTTTAAGTGCTCATGAAGAGCTATGGATACCACTATCCTTATTTTTCCTTTACCATGACAAAACAGAGAGGAGTGAGAGCTGCACAATAACAACTCTCAGACCTCCTATTGGTCCTGCATTGCCCTGTTTGGGTGTGAGGGCTCTGAGCAGCACACTGCCTTGTGCAGCTTTTGACCAGGATGAAATGCTTTCCCTTCCTCCCTATCCCTCCCATGCCCCTCTCAAGCAAGCAGAAGGGATCCCTCTGAGCAGCTAAAACGTCTTACTGGGAGACTAGTGGGTGAATTTTTAGGACAACTCTCCTCTGAGTTTAGCACAAGAAATGCAGGCAGAGAAGAGAAGAGATGCCATGCACTGGGTATTTATTTCTATAAGCAGGTTGCATGGAAGGAGTCTGTTTTAAGAGAGTTTTTTCTGAGCTGACAATTTTCCTATCTGTAGACCTAGTTTTGTGCCTGAGATGTTTTGGTTTTCTGAAATTCTATTCCCAAGAAATTTTCTGTAAACAAGAAACATGTTTTTGTAAACTCTACCTGTGTTTTCATTCCTTTTCCTAAGAGGGACTTCTTCTTGATGTCCCTCTGATCTGACCAATGTAATTGAAAAAGTTTGTTTTTGTTTCACCAATCAAATTGGTCTGTGTAGAATAGTATAAAAGAGAGACACATACCAAAAATAAAAGAGTCATTTTCAGCCTTATGAAGTCGAAGTCTGTGTTGTTGTAGTATACAACAGCATCACCTGTCTGTTCCCCACACTCTCCTGTCTGTGGCCAGGGCACAGAGGGACCCCTTGTCCTTCTGCTGGCCCCTGTGGCAGCTGGGGCACCCAGGGGCACTCGCTGTCCAGACATGGCACTGAGCAGCTGCTCCCTGTTTTCCAGGAACTCTTCCAAACCCCTGAGCCTTTTCATGTCTGCATTATGCAAAGCACCCCATCTTTTAAACCACTGGGTATCCTCCCAGCTGGAGGTCATTTTGCATCTCTGCCTCTTTGCCTCATACTCTAAGACTCTGAATTTGTTGTGCCTCCAACCAACAGCCCCTGGCTCCTTTGTGCTTTAGTTTTGCTCTGGAGATGTCTGGTTTAATCCTGATGCAAACATACTGGGTCCTGTTCTCTGATCTTTTTCACTGCACCCCAGCTGCACATGTAGCTTGGGCAGTTGATACAGACAGCCCTTCCTGGAAGTTCCTCACTCTCTCCCAAGTGTCTTTGAAACAGCCAGAGGAAAATGAGCATTCACTGAACATCTTTGCACTGAAATGCTTGCTGATGACTGAAATGACCAGTGGGAGTTGCACAGCCAGGTGTCATTACACAGATAGCCAGGTATGATTGCAAAGAATGAGACTTTCCCCAAGCACTCCATGATATATGCAAATACAAGAAATTAAAACATCATTAATTTTTTTAAACTTGAAAAATAACTCTTTTTTTCCTTGCACTGCGTCAGTATTTGTTATCTTCCTTTTTCATTTTGAATTACAGGCTTTGTCAATTTGCAGATAAGATTTAATGTTAAAGTTTGAATGTTTTAATGTGAAAAAAGAAGAAAGCTTTTGATTGTAATCTCTAGGGTCAAATAAGAAGAAAGAAAAAAAGATCAAAATGCTGCCATTGTAAAAACTTGTCAGAGATTTAACTGTGACATTCAGGTATATCATTAAAATTTGCTTTACAACTGCTGCTGCTGTACTTCCTGCAGTAGCATGAAGGAAGCTGAAAAAATAATCTTTAGATTTTCCTGAGAAAATTAGCTTCCATGTAAAGACACACCAAATCTTGTTTTCCTCCTCATTATGTGTGATGGTTTGTCAGACCGTTGATGCAAACACAGCAAAGCCTCGGGGGCTGTCCCCAGTTAATTGGAGCAGTAGAGGCCAGATTAGAAGGGCTCAGTGCCCGCCTGGCAAAGGCACTGGCAAAGCTGATTTGTGGTGTCCTATATAAGGCCCGGGACAGGTCATTGTGGTCCCATGGCAGGGTGATAATCTTGAGCTTTACAGATAAAAATTTGCATGTGAATGTAGCCAGCCACGTCGAAAGGTTTATTCTCCTTCAGATTTTCCTCACGGACTTGCAGGATGGTGCAGCAGCAGGGAGGTGGATGGTGAGCAGACCATGGTGTCTGTGTGAGCTCCCACGGGAGTTTGGGTCACGCTCACATCAGGAGGTTGTTCACGCACAGGGACTTTCCTCCATCCCATTTCCTCCATCTCCTCCATCCAGACCTGCTGGGCTTGGCACTGGCAGAGCTTTCCCTAATGCCCTCCTGGAGAAATGTGGGGTTTCCCTGTGGCTGGGCAGATGGGACACTTCCTGCATTAGCGTGGGGAGGTCTCCACAGGCTCCTCATGAGATCCTGGTGAAGTCTCAGCACCACCAGCGGCCTCGGAACACCCCCTTTGCCCACACTTGCTTTGTCTTTTTCCAGCTTCCTCCCTCTGACATCTGTGCGCTCAGTTTTGTGTCCAATTTGCACTTCACCATCCCAAACTGTGGTGGAAAAGAGGTGAATGAGGGAAGACATGAACAAATACGCAAGAGAAAAAAATGTGGTCCTCTTCTAAGATAGCATAAATTGTTTGAAAGAAATAAGATTTCTTATTGATGCTCAAAGAACAAATACGATTTCTTAATTCTTAGATTTTGTGTTGTGCTAGCCCTTTCTTTCATTTTCCAACCATGGCAAATTGCAGATAATACCAGAATATTCTTTGATGTTTTTGAGGTAAATTTCACATAAATTAATTTCTTGTTACACCCCTAACTTAAATATCCTTCTACATTAATGATAAGAGTCAGTCTCCATTTATTGCACTATAACTGGTACTGCAGCCTAAATAAATAAAATAATACAGAACAGTCAATTCTGCTGGCGCAGCATCATGTATCAATTTGCACTAATAAGTTAATTTCCATAATTGTTATTCAGAACTAACATAATTTGAAAGAAGAGAGGTCATGATGGTCATGATGCCCTGAGAGGATTTTGCCTTGCTGAAGTCAACACATTGAAGCCTCTGAAGGATTCTGGAGAAAATAATGCCCATAACCCAATCATTCAGTTAATGTTATTACTCATTTATTTGTTTTCCATCAGTGAGATACCCAGTGACCTCCAAAACAAGACTGTGCCTTTGACACACAGACACATCACATTTGTTCTGTCTGTGCTCATCCTGAGTCTTTAAAATCCAATGGGAAGTCTTCCAGTGGACCTTTAAAAGTGCTGCCTGCATTTATCTTTGCTGTCTATTCAAATAAGCTGGAGCACAGCAACAGGGAATGTTCTTTGTGCCTGGTAAAGCAAATAAACCTCCTTCAACTTCCTTTTGTCTCTCTTGCTGAGATCTCTTCAGTTCTGGTAACATTTAGTTAAGAGAAGACACTGAAGTGTGGTGCTGCTTGAACACAAGGCCCTGTTGAGCTAACTCAAGCAACACTGACATTTTTACTAAAAAAAGATGTATCTCACAGGGAATTGCTGGTGAGACTGCTATACATCAGATTAGGATGTCATATGCTACATTTTATTTTGTCACTTAAAATTAAATGCATTTGTAATATGTAGAGTACTAAAATCAAATCAGGATTTAATCCATTTTAGAAGCATGTTCTATTACAGGGAGAAATGTGCATGGCAAACTCGGAATGTCATAGAGCATTTGCAATAAATATCAATGACATTCGTTGGTCGTTTTATTTTTGCCTATAAGTTACATATGAGACACTGACCTTTCTAAATGTTCTGCACAGATAACCTGATCCTTAATACAATGGTGAAATATTATTGCAATTATTGTTTGCAGAACTATGGGAGGGGTTGCAGAAGATGTTTTGGCTAAAAACTAATAAATAGATTACTGGATTGGACTACTGCATTAGAGTTTGCAGTGAAGTTTTCAGTGATGATAGACGACTAAAGGCCTTCTTTGCTTGTTTTGCTTGCTGTTCAAAAAATAGAAAGAATGATTTGAAAAGTAAATTAAAATCAGCTTATTTAAAGATCATTTCTAGTGGAAAGAAAGCTTAGAAAATTGCAAAATAGGCATTATTCACAGAACTTTCCACTCTCCCTCCCCTAAATAGAAAAATTTTCTTAGTTTAGACAGAATTTCATGGAACATTTCAATTAAAATGAATTTGAAATTTCAGAGTGAGTTAAAGATTAACTCTGAATTTTCCATCCACTTGCCTTTAATGCCTGATGCTCCAAAGTTACCAGAACCAGAAGGCTGTAAGTAAAACAAGAGCAAGCAACAATAATCTTACAACATTTCTCCTGCTGGGGAGTTTGGAAATGCAAACCAAAAATACTGACCCTTGAAATTAAGAGCTTGTGGAGGAGAAATGTGATGATTTCTTTAAATGAAATTAAAGCCTCAGAGATGTCCTTTCAAAAGGGACACCCATGTTCTTGCAGCTTCTCACACACCAGGCTGGAAAAATCCACGTCCCCACCCAGATTTATAGGAAGACTTTCCTTTATGACATGGCAGCCAGGCCATAAAAATATCCATGTCACACGTATGGGTGGTTATACATTATATAATTAAACTTCTTTATTATTCTTTATATACTATATATATATGTATATATGTATATGTGTCTATATATATGTATATATATACTATATGTATATGTATATATAATATACACTATATATTATAGTGTGTGTATATATATATACTATTATACATATAATATATATAATACATTATATATAACTATGTATATTATATAATTATAAAATATATGACTTATGGTGTATCTGTTGCTGCCATGTGTGTAGGTCTTGGTGGGTGGAAGAGAACCCCTGTACCAGTGCAAAAGAAAGGAAAAATTCAAATCCAGAGAAGTTTGTGGAACCCCAAAGAAACATCACCTGGAATTTCATTTCTTGGCCGTCCTGTTCATTTATTCCTCCTTTCCTACCTATTTCTGCTACATTCAGTAGTTTCCATTCAGCTTCTCTGGTGGTAGCTCTTTGGATGCAACAAAGTCATGCAAACTAAGCAAGAGCCATGTTGCATTTTGATTTTCAGAGAGGCGTCAGACACAGAGTGGTCAGTGAACCATGATTTCCCCGGAGCCAGACTCCACCTCATATATCCCAAAAAATGGCTTAGGACAGAGAAGAGGCCTCATTCAGATAGGGCTAAAGCACATCCTCATCTTCATAAAGGTTCATACAAAAAAAAATCCCATTTTGTTTTCAGAGACAGTAATCCAGCCTTGTTTTTGACTTCACTTGAACATCAGTAGAGAAACTGAGAGAAGAGTTGGGAGGAAAACTTGATTGCTCCATAATTAATTCCTCTATTTTTCCAGGGAAGTAAGAACATTCCACATAAAGAACTGGGAACAAAAAGACAAAGGGTTAACATTTACACAGGCCTTGACCTCTCCATTTCTGTAGGTGCAATTCATAGCTTTCCAACAGCAGCTTCATTTTCTAAAAGCATGGGGCAGCTCGGGCTCAAGGACATGGTTATTTGTGTTTCTTGCTTTCTTGGGGTAGCCCATTGTCTTCCTCCCAACTCTCCTCAGCTTATGTTTGGACAGGCCACAGAAAAAAAGAGAACTGCTGATGTTAAAAGCATCCAGCTTGCCATTCAGAGCCTTTTGTTGTTCACATACACGCCTAGCTCCTGCTTTGGTTCTGGGAGTGGCGTGTCTCTGAAATGATGGCAAAATGGACTAATTTGAAAAAAAATCTGAATATAGATTTTTTTTTTTCCTTTAGCAGTCTCTTCTCATTAAATATTTCTTTGCTTTCATCTACAACAAGCGTAACGAGATAATTCTGTTTACCATTCCTCACCAAGAAAAGTAATTAGAATGCAAGGTAATTTCCATAAAATGCATTATGACTTTAATATCAGTAAAAGCCACTTAAATATTAAATGCACAGAAAAAATATTAGCTAAATTATCATGGAATAATATGATCAGGTTACTTTAGGAGGAAAAAAGTGATAAATGTGTTTTAATAAACTGTGCAAAATTATATGTATCATATTCTTGCTTCCTGTCAATTTTATTTAGAGTTAAATGCCATTGTGATAATTAGTTGGGTTTTACTATGTTCATTAAAAGCTTTTCTAATGATCACATAAAGAAATAAGTGAAATTAATTCCTTTCTTTAAACTCAAAGGAATTCATCAAACGAATAAACAAAAAGCTTTTGCTGAGGCACAGACACAATATCATAGAATCATGGAATGGTTTGGGTTGGAAGGGGACCTTCCAAGAAGATAAACATGGGATGCAAACACCATACTGAGTGAATGAAGCCTTGGATTTTGGATCAGTGTTGATGTTCTTGATTTACAGACAGGAACCCTGTGTATGAAGGGGAGCACATCAAATCCAGTAGTGCTCATTCAAGCCAAAGTTCAAAGCTTTTCCTGGGAATGCAGTGAAGGTTGCCCAGTGAAAATGAGAATAGATTTGACTAACATTTCTGACTTTTGTATTTGTTTCTCAGGATAGGCATACTACATCTTTCAAAAAAATTTTAAGCCCCATGTTTGGTTACTGAAAACTCCTGGAGAGGGGCTGAGCTAGTGAAGTCTCCTTTCATGACTCACTAGGACTAAAAACACATTCCCAATGAACTTGCACATCTTGCTAACATTAGAAAATTTATAAATGCTGAAGACAACTTCTGGTTGCGAGAAATTACACTAGAAAAAGGAATATGTGAAGAATGATGAATGCTTCAAGATTCAAAACCCACACAAATAAATTACTTCAAAATCAGAGCCATTACTTTTGATTTCAATATGCACAAAGATGGTGTTATAATAAAATAATATTTTTGAAATAACTTGCTGCATTAGCTCACTGGATTAGTCAAATGACTGTAGATCCTAATGCTAATGACATCTTTGCTGGGGTGAATGAACACAATTTGGAGTCCAGGTCATGTTTAGAAGGAGCTTCCACATTTCAAACTGGGTCAGATCTTTGGTGAATATTAAGAAGGAAAAAGTGTAAAAACAAAATGTTAATTTCAAAAACACAGCCATGAGATTAACTTGGATAAGAACCAAACAAATGAGTTCTTGAACCTTGATACTCACACTGTTCCATTCAAAATGCTGCCAAACTGATGAAAAGCACCACTTCAATAACACGCCTGTTAAACCACAGTGCTGTTTTGTTCTTCACAAAACACCTCTCTTTATAGAACTCTGGAGATCAGGCTTGTTTGCAATAACTCTGTGAACAAATTCCATCCAAGAAGATACCAAAGTCGAGATGCAGTTGGATTGTAACTGAGACTAATAAGAATGGAGTTATTCATGTCACCTTAGTAGAAAAGTAATAATAAAAATAATTGAGTTTAATACATAATTTAGATCATTGAATGTTAATGCAGTCTGCTTAGGCTTTGAAAAAATATTTATTTCATGTACAGCTAAGATTTCATTTGGTTTTATAATGGAATTCTCACCAATTGACTTTAATAACAGCAGTTTGTTAAATCAGATTTTGAATTGGTGCACAAATTTGAAGTTCATATGTTAATTTTTGACACAATATACTTAGCATTTATAGCCTATTCTTAAAGTCATTGAATTTATTTTCATGAAACTTAATAATCATTGTTGTCTTATAGTATAGAAACTAAATTAGTTTTTTCTGCTGTCCTGATGAGGGGAAATTTGCCCTATGGCTGTTTTATTTTATTTTACTTTTAAAACAATGAATTCTTGCTTTTGTGAATGGATTTATTTTTTAGCTATTGAACACACTTCTATGACAAAATTTATGTTTATATTTAAGGGTCTTCTCAGGAAAGAAGAGAAACTCTGTTCAGTTGCCTTTTTCTCTGTTAGTGCCTCCTCTGACCCCTGTTCTTGCAGACAAGTGATGCTGTGCAGCATTAAAGGTTTCAGTTGAATTTAAAGGAAAACTAAATGGTCAGATTCCTAACAGTACATCCTCTCAAAGCCCAGTCATCTCCAGGTCATTCTAATTTGATGCTGAGGGATTCCACTCAAAAAGGATTGGGGTTTTTTTTCATTGAAAATAATTATTGAGTGGTCTGGGTGGAATATCCTATGCCATACTCTAGTTAGATAGTCTGTTCAAGAAACCCTTCACAGCCCATGCTTAACTTTAAGCAGTGGAAGAGGTGCATGTTCATAAAGTTCTTGGGTAAACAGGGATTCAAGACCAGATATGGGCTTTGAGCAACAGCCTGGGAGCTCACAACCAGCATTTGTGATTCCAAATCTGATGTTTCATGGCCTTGCTGGAACAATATGCCCCTTTTATCCTGCATTCCATTTCTTGGAAAAGGCCAGTCTCCTCTGCAGCACCAAAAGCTCAGCCAAGGAATACTTCAAGATATGTTTGATACCCTTAAAGAGGGTAATTAAGATATAGGTGCAAGATGGGCATTATCATCATGGATCTTCCTTTCAAAGGCAGCTATTATGAGCTCTGCCAGGTGATGGGAGACATGAAATAAGTGGCCTGAGAAGGTACAAGTGGCAGCTCCTACCTTGCCTGATGCTCCCTATTCTCTGACCATATCCTGCAAGAACCGCTTGCTTCATTAATTACCAGGAATTTACGTTTCCTTATGACAGAAGTACAGAGTGTCCAAAAGCAGTCCCTTGCACAGGAAAACTTGCCAGGGCTCAAGTGCCTTTGGGCAGCTCTGTTAGTCCCTGCCCAGGGGCACTGCCTGCATCTGACCAGCTCTTTTCTCACCCTTCATGCAGTTCAGTTTTTCTGTGCATCTCCCTCCCCCATCACCAGTCCTCTGTTTGGACACATCTTTGTGCTTCTTTCTGCTGCTGCTGTAGCCCTGCCACTGGTGTATAAACAGGAGCTCTACTCCACCCCTGGTGTCTTTTTTTTCCCCCTTATTTTCGTTAATGCTGTGGCTTCTCAGGGAAGGGGGGAGGGAGAAATGAGGCACTAGGTCAGTAACTCCATCCCTGAACATCTCAGTAATGTGCCTTAAACCACACTTTCTTGTGGTTTGTCCCAAGTCATTTGCCAGGACTCAAATGATGGAGCTCCTGCAACTTCCCTTGGGAGATGATGCCACAGGAAAACAGAAAGGATTCTATTGATATTCAACAGAGCTTTTCCTTTTGTTAATTTAATACCATTACTCCATATTCCACCATAACCATTTTCCCCCACTCCATTGCACTTCCTTCTTCAAAACACTTCCAGACATTTATGTTCCCTTTTAATCATCTCTTAGCAAAGATTTTGCTTGTTTTTAGGGCTCTTCCCCCCTTGCATTCTGTTTGAATTCAACCCCTCAGGGTCATACTCATCTTTTCATCCATAATTGAAAAGACAACCACTCTATACAGTAATGGGAGATTTTTTCTTATTCTCCTCAGCTCACGCAAGCTATACAGATCCTCACTCATCTCTTCAGGCTCTAAGACATATTGTACCACTGAATTTTAAGCAAATCTACCAGACAAGATCAATGAGCTATTCTGCTTTAAAATCTAGGGCATAAATTGGCCATCCTTTTGTACATATTTTTACCTTTCCAGCTCTTCAGCAAAATGGAGACCTATACAGCATCAAAAAGTAAAAATGAGCAGCTAGAGTCTTATTTTATTTATGGCAGGGCTTTCCCCATTAAAACAACGGAAGCCACTTGCAGAGCAACAGCTCAAAGCAGAATTTTAGCACAGGGACTTCTAAATTTTTTCCCTTTTTCACAAATAGCAGCCTTATTCCAAAACAGGGCAGTGGCAGAGGGCATGTGCACCACTGCACTTGGACACCTTGAAATGAAACACTGTGGACTGTAGTGCTGCAGAGGCACTGTGGGACATCCAGGAAACTTTTACCTGTGTGGCACTGTCCCATCAGTATCCGAGGGATGGGTTTAGTGTGGGGTTCCCTGGGTGAATTCCCAGTGGACTCACCATTTCATAGGAGAGAAGGTTACTGTGGGAAAGACAAAGAAATGTCTTTCCCAAAAAGATTTTCTGAAAGTAGCGGCATTTTGGGTAGGAAAACCTCTTCCAGGTGCTCGTTGATGCTGGCCACATTCAGCTATGGCTGTTTGCTTGCTGAGGGCATTACTCTGCTTTAAGAGAAGGAATGAGCACCTAATTAGTTGTTCATAGAATTCTCACAGGTTTAGAAAGGAAAAGCATTGTGATTTAACCCCACTGGCAACTCAGCCTCATACAGCTCCTCCCTCAGTCCCCTGCAGTGGGAGAGGAGAGAGAAATGGAAGAGTAAAATGATAAAACTTGTGGGCTGAGATAAGGACAGTTTAAATACTAAAGGAAAAGCTGCACATGCATGCAAAGCAAAACCAGGAATTCATCACTCCGCATGGGCAGGCATATATTCAGCCATTCCCAGGAAAGCTGGGCTCCATCATAACACAGACTGGGGAAGACAAATGCCATAATTCCAAATCCTTCCTTCCTTCCCTCCTTCTCCTTCCCCAGCTTTTTATAATGATCAGACACCATGAGATGTGGAGTACCCCTGTGGTCAGCTGGGGTCAGCTGTCCCTGCTGTGTCACCTCCCAGCTCTTTGTGCACCCTCAGCCTGCTCAATAGTGGGGGTGGTTTGAGGGGCGGAAAAAGCTGTGACTCCTGGAGTTATCAACACTCTTCC